>JAESUZ010000532.1:600000-1115000 GCA_017311185.1 Proteles cristata cristata | reverse complement strand
TCTGGCTTCAACTCAGGTCATGATCTCACGGTTCAGGAATTCAAGCCCCACATCGGGCTCTGTGCTGACAGCTCAGAGCCTGGAGCCTGCCTCGGATTCTGCGTCTCCTTCTCTCTCTGCCCCTCCCCCATTCGCTCTCTCTCTCACTCTCTCTCCCTCTCTTTCAAAAATAAATAAGCATTAAAAAAATTAAATTGTGCTTAAAAGAGTGACCCCTTCTTAAAAAAAAAAGTACTGTATTGCATATGTGAAAGTTGCTAAGACAGTAAGTTCTCATCACAAGAAAAAAATTCTGTAACTATGTATGGTGATGGATATTAACTGGACTTTTTAGTGATGATCATTTTGCAATATATACAAATATTGAATCATTATGTTGTATACCTGTAACTAACATAATTTTAATGTCAATTAATTTCAATTTAAAAAAAATCTCGGGACGTCTGGGTGGCTCAGTTGGTTAAGCATCTGACTTTGGCTCACAATTTGTGGGTTCAAATCCACATCAGGCTCTGTACTGCCAGTGTGGAGCCTGCTTGAGATTCTCTCCCACCCCTCAAAGTAAATAAACTTTAAAAAAAAAAACTCTGTTCTGATGTCAGTATCTTTTGGTTTTTCCTCTTGATATGGTCAGATTCTTTGAAGAAGACAAGTCACATTTCCTCTCTGGAAGGTAAATGTCTGGTAGCCAGAGATTTAGGAATTGAATGGAGGAAGAGGACTGGAAATCTTAGTGCCCAATATCCATAAATCCATTTAATCTCCCCATTTTTATGGAGACTCCTACTCAACCATCTCTGGAGAATAAATACTTCAGTCTCCTTTTAGAGGAAGGAGGGCAGCAGTTGAAGAAGGGAGTGGTAACCTGGAGATCTTAAAGAGCTTTAAAAATTCTTATTTTAATCCCTGCCCAAAGTGCACACTGTACACGGCCCCTATCCTATATCCCCACAGTGGGCAGGGCAGGGAACCACTGTGATCAAGTCTGGAGACTGGAGGGATTCTGCAGTATAAATCAGGTGGGGTCTCAGCTTTTTCCCCTTTGGATTTAGGATTCGCTTTTCCCCAGGTTGGTAACTTAGTTACACTTGTCTATTTGTTTTCTAGCTTCTACTTTGTTTTTGTTTGTCCCACTGGCTCCTCCTGTTATTGTGGGTTCATTAAAAAATCCCATTACTGGGGCCCCTGGGAGGCTCAGTCGGTCAGTTAAGCGCCTGACTCTTGGTTTCAGCTCAGGTCATGATCTCACAGTTTGTGGGTTTGAGTCTTGCATCAGCCTCTGTGCTGACAGCGTGGAGCCTGCTTGGGATGCTCTCTCCCTCTCTCTCTGACCCTCCTCAGATTGCTCTCTCTCACTCTCCCAAAAAAATAAATAATAAAAATTAAAATTAAATTAAAAAAATCCCATTACTGCCATTTTAGTGGTGTTCTAGGAGACAACAGAAGTAGATCTATGTGTTCATCTTCATTAACTGCAAAACTCTCATCACTTTTTATTTGTTTATTTATTTTATAAATTTTTAAAAATGTTTTTCTAAATTTATTTCTGAGAGAGAGAGAGTGTGTGTGTGTGTGTGTGTGTGTGTGTGAGCAGGGGAGGGTCAGAAAGAGAGGGAGACACAGAATCTGAAGCAGGCTCCAGCCTCCGAGCTAGCTGTCAGCACAGAGCCCGATGCGGGGCTCGAACCTACGAACCGTGAGCTCATGACGTGAGCCAAAGCCAGATGCTTAACTGAGTGAGCCACCCAGGTGCCCCTCTCATCACTTTTTAAAAAAATGTTTCTCTAGTTTTGAGAGAGGCGTGTGAGTGAGGAAGGGAAGGGCAGGCCCAAACCCAGGAACCCATGAACTCATGAACCCATGAACCATGAGATCATGACCTGAGGCGAAGTAGGATGCTTAACTGACTAAGCCACCCAGGCGCCCCAACTCTTACCACTTTTAAGGAACATTTTCTTATCCTAACTTAAATCCTCTCTTGATACCATTTAAACTCTCATTCTCCCCCAGTTGTCCTTAGAATTGGATATTTGAATAAAATATGTACTTTTACATGTGTCTGATTGTGATTTAGGAAGAGTTCATGTCATCCACATATTTAAGATTTTAAGTAGCAGAAAACAAATGATCACCTTCCTCAGCAGATCAAAAATAGAGATGAGGCATATACATATTCAAATTGTTAAATTATGTATGTAGAAGGTGTGTAATGGCAGCATCGTCTGTAATACCAAAAGACCGCCAAAAACCTAAAAGGCTATCAGTAGAGGGCTTATTAAATAAAACATGCCAATCCATATGGTAGCATATTCTACAGCTAAAAAGAATGAGGCAGATCTTTAGATTCTGGTCCAGGAGAGCCTGAAAGGGCAGGATAGAGTAAGTATAGTATACTATCATCTGAGCTTAAAGATACGTTCTTGCACCTGCAACAGGGGTACCTTCGGGGAGGGGAAGTAGGTGACAGGGAGGCAGGGAGTAAAGGAAGACTTAGTTTTCCCTTGTATAACCTTTGTAACCTTTGAATTTATACTACAGGCTTATATTACTTATTTTTTTAAATGTTAATGTTTGTTTATTTGGGGGGGGGAGGGGCAGAGAGAGAGGGAGACGCAGAATCTGAAGCAGGCTCCAGGCTCTGAGCTGTCAGCATAGGGCCTGAGGCGGGGCTCAAACTCAGTGTGAGGTCATGACCTGGGCTGAAGTTGGAAGTTTAGCCGACTGAGCTACCCAGGCACCCCATTAGTTTAAAAATAAAGTACCAAAAGGGGCGCTTGGGCGGCTCAGTTGGTTGAGCGTCTGACTCCTGGTTGGGATCAGATTATGATCTCGCAATTTCATGGACTGGAGCCCTGAGTCAAGTTCTGTGCTGGCAGCATGGAGCCTGCTTGGGTTCTCTCTCTTTCTCCTCCTCTCTACCCCTCCCTGCCTCGCACTGCCTCTGTCTCTCTCAAAATAAATATTTACTTAAAAAGAAAATAAAGTACTGATGAATAGTGTTTTTAAAGAATGAACTCCATAGCTTTTACCTAATCTAATGCTCTTCCTCATGACTTCCACCTTTCCAAATGTTCCTTCTTCAAGATAGATATTAATTCCCAAATCCCTTTCTGGACAACCCCAGCCGTGTACTCTCTCATCTGATCTCCTTTGTTAGAAACACTTGCGTGTAGATGGGGCACCTGGGTGGCTTAGTTGGTTGAGCAACCGACTTCGGCTCAGGTCATGATCTCGTGGTTAGTGGGTTCGAGCCCCACTCGTCAGGCTCTGTGCTGACAGCTCAAAGCCTGGAGCCTGCTTCTGATTCTGTTTCCCTCTCTCTGTCCCTTCCCCATTTGCTCTCTCTCTCTCTTTCAAAAAGAAAAAAAAAACCCCAAACACTTGCGTGTGGAGGAAGTGCCTGGGTGGCTCAGTCAGTTCAATGTCCGACTTCAGCTCAGGTTTGATCTCAGGGTTTGTGAGTTTGAACCCCGCATAGGGCTCACTGCTTTCAATGCAGAACCTGCTTTGGATTCTGTCCCCCTCTCTCTCTACCCGTCCCCTGCTCATGCTCTCTCTCTCAAAAATGAATAAACATTAAAAAAGAAAAAAAGGAATGATTGTATGTGGCAAAATTTTCATACACTGATTTGCTACCACACTGCTGCTGCTTCCTTTAAATAGTATCTGCTATCTTGTATTAAACTTTCCACTTTGTGCTTTCATTTGTATTCTACTGAGTCTTTTAGGGGTTGCATGGGGACCTTGCAAAAATGAGGAATGCCTGGTGGAGAGTATGTGAGTAAGTAAAAAGGAGGGAGTGCAAAAGAAAGAGTCTGAGGCTCCCTCCAGACCTGTCGTCCTTCACACATACTTACTAAGCAGAGATTCATGTGAACCAGTGACCCCTTTTTATAAAACACTAAAAGCCCCCTCACATGTTAACGTTGAATTAGCCCAATTATCATGACATCACTTTGCTAAGAGCACTTGCACTCAAGGGATGTGAGTTTGGAAGACAGAAGCAAACATTTTGAAGCAAGACTCACAAAAGTTTAGAGCCAAAAGGGCTTGAAGATCAACTAGCCCAGACGCTTACTTCATGATCCCAAGACAAGACACCAGAAGTATTCAGACTCAAACTCAAGTCTCCTCTTAAATTCAGTTGAACTACACCATCCAGCAGAGGTCTGGCCTGGGTGAAATTGGGGGTCACTGCACCGCAAAAAAGATGGGAAAACTCTGTGCCTGGAGAAGAGGAGAAGAGAAAGCAGGAGGGGAAAAAGAGGTGGTTGTTAGGTTTGGTCTCCTTAGTAATTGTGTGCAGGGCTCTTTGGCATTTCTGTCAATAAAAGTCTATATTAGCAGAAGCCAAGTTAAGATAATCAGAACCGGTTTGGAACTGCAAACCTCAACTTCCCCTAACCCAGCCCAGTCCCTTTACTTTCAGAAACCAAGGGAATTCGATTTAAAGCTCTCTGACGACCCTTTCACATCCCCCTTTTCCACACCTGGAGAGAAAGAGGACGCAATATAAACAAGAGCCGTTTCCCTATTTCTAGGGTATTTTCAGCCGATTCCCCAGTATCTACTGTATCCGGAAAGTGAGAACCATTGAGGGTAGCCATGGAGACATTATTGGCCTCAGTCTTGTTTCCTTCCTTCTCTTTGCTATTGAAATCTTCTGCTCTGATTTCACTAAGACGCCCCACTTCTGCTGACGAGGGATTCTGCAGCCTCCTCTGTCTCCTCTCTATGCAAGGCGCGGGAACACGTTTTGAAACGAGGAGAGCGTGTGTGCACAAAAGGGGGCGAGGTTCCACGGGGAGTCAGCCCCGTCCCCTGTCTCCAGGTTTCGGAGCCCGCCCCGGCCAGACTACAAGTCCCAGGAGATCCCGCGCAGGGACTGCGCGCCCCAGTCATTCTTCCCTCATCTCCCGGAGAGTGGAGCTAAAGGTTCCGTTGGCGGCGCACTGCGGGTTGGTTTGTTTTCAACGGCGGTGACAGAGGTTGGAAGCCCGGCAGATTGCTGGCGGGGGCGTCAGGGGGTGGATTCCTCCTCCCCGAAGCGCTGGGGGGCGGGGAGGAGGGAAGCGAGGCCAGCGGGCCGGGGACCCAGCCGCCTGGGCAGAGCAGGCTGTGGCGATGGAGGGCGACGGGGTGCCGTGGGCGAGCGAGCCGGTCTCGGGTCCTGGCCCGGGCGGCGGCGGCGGAATGATCCGCGAGCTGTGCCGGGGCTTCGGCCGCTACCGCCGCTACCTGGGCCGGCTGCGGCAGAACCTGCGCGAAACCCAGAAGTTCTTCCGCGACATCAAGTGCTCCCACAACCACAGTTGTCCCTCCTCCCCCACGGGCGGCGGCGGGGCCGAGCTCGGCCCTGCCGGCGACGTCGCCGAGACCGGGCTGCAGGCGGGTAAGGAGGGCAGCCGCGGCGGAGGCAGGGCTGGAGGAGCAAGCCCGAGGGCGGACCGCACCCCTGTCCCTGCAAAACAAGCCGGGAAGGGGCGCAAAGTGGGAGAAGGGCGGCGTGGCCGGGCCCCCGGGCCTGGGCCGGCCGGATCGGCGAGGCCGTGGGCTGGCATCCCCCGGGGCGGGGAGTTGGGGGAGTGGGCGGGGGACGACCGGAGGCCGGGAGCGGGCGGTGCGCAGGGGCCGGAGGCCTCCGGGGAGGGGGTGGGGTGGGCGGCTGCGGTCCGAGACCCGCCTGGGGATGGAGGAGTGTAGACAAACGGAGGAAGGGCAGCAGGCAAGGTGCCCGAGGGGGTCAGGGAACTGTAGTGGAGTGTGTGTGTGTGTGTGTGTGTGTGTGTGATTATGTGAAATGCTTTTGCACGAAAATTCTGAAGAAGTAAGGAGTGTACTGCAAATGGGGCTGGGGTCGCTAAAGGAAATACCTATCTGCGTGCCCGGGTGCCCGAGCGGTTGCTCGTGTTCCTGGTGAAGAAGTTAGAGAGGGAAGAGATCGGTGGTGGTGGTGGTGGTGGTTGTTGTCTGGTCCTGAGACTTCGTGACTTGATTCTCCCTGGGTTGTGCTAGAGCCCCTAAAGCACTTAGAATCGTGCAGGGTCTTTGATCTTTACCAATTTCTTGCTTCCTCTTCAACTGCTTTTGGTGGGGACCCAGAGGGTTTGCTAAGCAGTGCGTCTAATTAGGAAGTGGGTTGGAAGGGAGAAGGGACTGGCGTCCCGCGTGGGCAGGTACGCTGGACAACACAGATAAGTCAGCGCGTTTAATTTACTGATTCTCAAACTTAACTGTGCACTAGCACCAAATTAGCATTAAAAAGGTCTCATGCGCTACCCCACAGATGGGGAGTGTCTCATGGGTGGATTCTGAGAATCTAAGCGTAAAACGCCATGGGAGATTCTGTTGCAAGTGGTCCGCAGGCACACCTGGGGAAGCACAAATGTAGATGCTGTCAGCAAATTTGAACATGAGGCTCAGACCAGAATGAGTTGTTGACCTCTTCGGAGTTTGTGTGTTGGGTTCTGTATTTTCAAAGTTGCACGTTTGAGATCCTCAATTTGTCTGAGACTCCAGAAATGGTGGTAACAGTGCGACAGGAGGAATCTGATACGGTCCCAGATAAAACTATTCCATTTAGGGGCGCCTGGGTGGCTTAGTCGGTTAAGCGTCCGACTTTCGCTTAGGTCATGATCTCGCGGTTCGTGGGTTCGAGCCCCACGTCGGGCTCTGTGCTGACTGCCAGCTCGGACTCTGGTGCCTGCTTCTGTCTGTGACTCCCTCTCTCTCTGACCCTCCCCTGCTCATGCTGTCTCTCTCTCTCTCTTAGAAATAAATAAAACATTAAAAAAAATTAAAAAAAAAAAAACTATTCCATTTAGTTAGCTTGGATGTAGTAGTGGTTTTGACATCATCTGCCCAGAGGTTTGCTGTTCTGAAAGTGGACCTATAGAGGCTGTCAGGAAACTGGCAAGAAGGGCTAATGTTTTCAGAGATGATCCTCAGAACGCGTACTTTAACCCTCTCCCATAGCAGTGCTTTCTGGCAGCTTTCCTGCTTGCAAGTTTTCTCATAGCTTACCTGAAAGAGTCCACTGTTGTTGTTATTTGATAACAATTATTTATTTTAGAATTGCTAAAAAAAAAAAAAAAAAACACCTCATCAGGGAGTAGATTCATCGCTGAGACATGGAGGTTTTCAAGGCACCTGGACAGGCTCCTGTTTTTATTCTTTAAAAGCCAAGTTAAGAAAGACAAATGTACCCTTTGTATTTTGCCTCACCGGCTTTTCTAGTTGACTGCATCATGAACTAATCTTTGCGTATTGTATTTAACTCTCTTCACCTTCTGGAGTCTGTTCATCTGAAACAAAAACCAGGGTAGGGTGCCGATGACTGGACTGGGAACAATTTGGTTTTGTTCCGTAAAGTGTTTCCATTCTCTTAGGGATGGAGAGTTTTATCATTGGAAGTAAAAATGAGCATCGAGGAAAATCAGTGAGGTGGCTCTTAACTATGTATATTTTCAGAATGGCCATTCCCCCAGCCATTTAGGTAATTGCGTAGAAAGTGGACTAAAACCTTACTCCTTAAAAGACAGCTAGCTCCTGTTTCCTCCTTTTTTCAGGTTATCATTACAAGGTCAAGTCCACTCAGAGACTGTCTCACCTTTCTTCTATGAATGTTGGTTTCTGAATAGGAACTTGGAATAGCAAGAGCAAGAACACTGAAAGTTTTTTTTAATTTACTTTATTTCACCCAACGCCTCACCCACCTCCCCTCTGGCAACCATCAGCTCTGTTTTGTCCCTTTCTTTGCTTATTTGTGTGTGTCTGTGTTTGTGGGTTTCTTCAATTCCACATATGAGTGAAAGGAACACTCAATTCATAACTTAACAAACTTCTAGAAGGTTTTAATCATGATTTTAGAATAGAAGTGTGCTTCTGGGTTGGAGGTAGTGTAGTATTGGAGCAACTGAAGGTCATCTGTTAACTCTTAACTTTTTATTATTTCACGTTTCACCGCAAAGGGGATGGGAAGAACCCCAAAATACTGCTTTCTTATTAATTTTGACAGTTTTGTGTTTATTGGAAGGGGTGGTGGCAGGTTAGAGATTATATAATGGACATGGTGTTTTAGAAGCTAAAAAGTAGGTGGAATTGAACTCTTAAAATAGGAGTAGCTTGGCCTGTACAGAGCAAACTGAATTACAAGTGAAATTTCTTTGATTCCATTCCTCCAGTGCTGCATCATTGGCCTCCTTTTCACGTAAGTCCAGGGAAAGAGAGTTCCTTTATCTGTTGACTTTCCTCTGTCAGAGGCTTTAGAAGCAATGACATGAAGGCTTTGAGAACTTCTTTGAAAAAAGGCAGAATGGACTGTTACAAAGTAGCACGCGGAAAAGTATTTTTCTTGTTTTGTGATCCAACAGAGTTCTTAGCTGTTGCAACATATCATAGAGGTATGAATTTTAAGAGATTGGAATGACTGGGGGCGCCTGGGTGGCTCAGTCAGTTGGGCGTCCGACTTCGGCTCAGGTAATGATCTCACAGTTCATGGGTTCGAGCCCCCCGTCGGGCTCTGTGCGGACAGCTCAAAGCCTGGAGCCTGCTTCATATTCTGTGTCTCCCTCTCTCTCTGCCCCTCCCCTGCTCACGCTTTCTTTCTCTCTCTGAAATAAATTTAAAAAAATGTAAAATTTTAAAAGAAAAGAGATTGGAATGACTCATATGTGTCTAGTTAGAATGCCGTCTTCTGTGCCGCATTCCTTCAATCCTGTTTCCGCATCACCACTGTGCTGTCAGTTTCCCTGTCTGGAGCGGGAGGTGGGGGGGTGGGGATTACATCAGCTGTTATTCAATAAACATTTGGTACTTCTCTCTAGGCTTGTTGGGAGTTAATATATGTTGATAGTTGTGTTTAGAACAGTGCCTGGTATCATGCTGTGTATGTATTACACGGTAATATTATTCGATTATTATTCAGTAAAGATTTAAGTACCTGGTATGGGGAACAAAGAATCAAAGACATTGGCCTTGGCCTTAGGTTAGTGGGAATCAGTCTTTCCCTTCTATACTTTTCTAGTAAGAAAGAAAAAAGCCTTGTAATGATTATCAATACGGTGCACCTATTTGTTTATGCTGGCTGAGGGGTGAAAAGGACTAGGAGTCCTAAAGGCGGTCCTCTAGAAAGGCACAGCCTATCTTCAACCATATACATATGCAACTCCCAAAGCAGAAAGAAAAATGGCACAAAGCTAAGGTATGGCTGGATTATAGGCATTTGATGTGAGTTGCAGTTCTTAGATTTTTAAAAAAGTTTTTTTAACATTTATTCATTTTTTGAGAGAGAGAGAGTGCAAGCAGCAGGGGAGCAGAGAGAGGGAGACACAGAATCCGAAGCAGGCTCCTGGCTCTGGGCTGTCAGCACAGATCCCTACGTGGGGCTCGAACCTATGAACCACGAGATCATGACCTGAGCTGAAGTCAGATGCTTAACTGACTGAGCCACCCAGGTGCCCCACAATTCTTAGATTTTTATAGCTCTTTGCCTTTGGTTAGCAAACAGCTCAACATTTGTTTCCCTCTTTTTTTTCACACCTCGTATAAACTGGGTGCTGATATTTAAAAGAAGAGGAAAAGCACTAGAGTACTGATTTGAAATAGACATTTTTCATGGACTCCTTAGACAGAAGTTGGTATAGGTAATAACGTTTAAGTGGCAGAATGACATCTGGGAAAGAGACAGGAAAGTGGGCGAGAGGAGATTCCTTATAGCCTCGTTTCATGTGGCTGCCTCCTTCATGGGGCTGAGCGGCAGGAAGAGAAGCCGGGTTGTGGGGTGAAACAGTGGAAGACTGGACGGGAGTCTGCTTTCCAGTAGTTTGCCCTGATCTAAAAGAGCTGTCTCAGCTTTTCAGTACAACCCCAGCAGACATGGTGTTGTAATTGTGATTCTTTATTACTTTTATTAGCCCAAGTGTAATGAAAACTTTCACTTTCTCTCGCAAGTTTCTTCCCGCAGGGAGGCATCACATAGTGGTCGAAAAGCAGGTATAAACATTTCACTCAGACCTGGTCTCCTGTTGTAGTTCAGCCTCTGAATCACTAGGTGACTTGGGCAAGCTGCTCACCTTTTTTGAGTCTTGGTTTCTTCATCTGTAAAATGATAGATAAAATGCTGTCTATTGTGTGATTCCATCTATGGGAAATGCCCAGAAGAGACCAATTCAATAAAGAGAGGAGGTACAGTGTGATTGCCAGTGGATGAGGACAGAGGGGAATGAGTGATTGCTGAGGGGTGTGGGCTTTCCTTTTGGAGAATGAAAATGTTCTGGAACTAGATAGTGGTGCTGGGTGCACAGGTTTGTGACTATGCTAAAAAAGACTGACTTATACACTCACAGGGTGAGTGTGGATTGCATCTAAATACATGTATACATACATAAAACGGGAGTGCTGATGTCTGCCTGCCAAAGTTGTTGTGACAATCAGAGATGAATACTTTAAAGCACTTAGCACAGGCATACAGTCAGTGTCAAATCGACACGGCTGTTTGTGTGTACGCATGTAGTTGGGGAGCACTGGATCACGAGCCGGAACGTGGCGGGTTTGGAGAAGGATGAGAGCAGTGGAAAGGTGGAAGGGGGGTCCGGAACGGTTTTGAGTTGGAGCGAGATTCAGCCCCCCGTCTCTCAACTCCCAGTCACTTCTGCTTCTGTGACTCCCCCTTACCCTTTTCTGACCTGGCCACCAGAATATAAGACATACCCTGGTAGTGGAGAGGTTTTGTTACATGTGAGTCAAAACCCAGGCTGCATCGCTTGCTGTGGAGCCGTAATTGACTCTGGTGGGAGACTTTATCTGATTGAGTCAAGTATAATGTGACAGTACCCACTCTGGCCTCCTTTGCCAGTCTCCGGCCCCTGACGTTGAGGGCACCAGGCCCCAGCTTGCTGATTTTGCTACGCCGGTTCCCTGGGGGGAGGCTGGGAGGAAGCAGCCTCCCCTAAACACAGTAACTCTGTGTTTCTGTGCACTCTGTGCACCTTTCCCCTTTGCAGCCCTTCCCTTCCTGATCTTCCTTTCCTAGGATAATGTGTTTCCCATGGCACAGGGCAGCCTGCTCTTAGAAAGGCTTGGATAATTCTGCCTGCCTTTAAAAGACATGATTACCTTCATGATTTACAATATGTGTAGTTTAGTCTTCAATGTCATTACTGATTTCAGTGTACTTGGTTCTTCAGCCTTGCAGGTGGCTTTTAAAGAGCATGGATTTAACCAAAACTCCGCCTGGTCTTTAAGTTTTGGTTTGCTCTGTCTGCTTTCCCAGCATCTCCTTGTCTTTCTTAATGCTTTTATTCTGTGTTTCACTTCCTGCATTAAATGTACTTCTCAAAACCAATCTTTTGAAAATAAAACCTCAAAAAATCTGTTGTTGAAGTAAAGGAGAATATGAATTTCATCTTGCCCTTGGTGCTCGATTCCTATAGGCTCTGGACATGCAGAATGTGTTTTGTTTGTTGGTAGGATTGCTATGGGCGTATTTGTTTTATCCTGTTTACTAGGTTGTGAACCCCTAAGGGTAAAGACTGTGTCTTATTCATCTTTGTATCCCCGCAATGCCCGCCATGATGCTTTGTATAGAATACCTGTTAAGTTATTTTCTCGGAGGGTAGATATTGGAATGATGCTTTTTCCACTTCGGAAGGGCATTTCCCTACCCATGAAAGACAGGGATTTTTGTAGATTTGCCCACATTTTAGTAGCCGGGCCCCTAAAAAAGAACAGTGGTGCATTTGAGAGCCAACCGAAGAGGCTGGGATACATTCCGTGCTGATACCCAAATGATTTTCATGCCCCAGAGGTTGAGTAGCATACAATCCTAGTAATGGCAGAGCTTCGCCCTGATAAGGGAAGTGAATCCTTACTATTCATTCATTCAACAAATCTTTATTAAGGCCTGACTCAGTACTGGGCAAAGAACACAGTGGTGAACCACTGTCCCACTAATTGATGTTATTTCAAGGTGATGTTATGCAAGGAAGGATCAGTGTTTCCTCACATTCCCTCCAGAGGGTTTTCTACAAATTGGTTACCTACTTAACTATTAACTGTCTGTGAGGGCATGGGATAAGGCGTATGGAAGTTGTCAGATTAAATGACATTGACAGAAAAAGGAATTGAGATGCTTTACTCACTTCTAACAGAGTTCAGGATAATTAACCCCAACCTGTCTTTGAGGGAGTAATTATAATTGTCATTTGTATGGCTCAAAAGCAGAATGCATTGGGGCGCTTGGGTGGCTCCTGTCGGTGAAGCGTCTGACTTTTGATCCCAGCTCAGGTCTTGATCTCAGGGTCGTGAGTTCAAGCTCCGCGTTAGGCTCTGCGCTGGGCCTGAGGCTGGCTTAAAAAAAGAGCAGAATACATTGACTAAGATTATTGTTAAGGTGTCTTTCATCTTCATATCTTTTCTCAGAGCTGACTCAGAGGGAAGCCAGCAAGAAGAACACGAGGTGTGTGGGTGCATGTGGTTTTTTCCTTCACAGTGTCAAGACCTAAGGTGAATTTGCTCCTTACTTCTCATAGGAAAATAGTTCATTTCTAAGGATGAAGGGTTTTGCTTTTTCCATAGCCCAGGGAGTCTAATGGTGTTATTCATAGCAAGGGTGCAGAGGGCGAATCCATGTGGAAGATGCAGGTTTTCCCTCTGGATTCTCTCAAAGGTCTGACTGGCGTCCCCTGTAGGATTTCTAGTCTAAGGATTGGCCACCTGATGCTTGAAAATGGATTCAGTTCTTTGCCAAATGGAGAGTCAGTGTAGCAGCACTGGAGATACGTGCCCCTTGCTTAGAGCCATCAGTCAGCCTCGCTGGGAAAGTCCCCTTATACACGTACCCCTCCAAAGTCCAAACCAAAGCTCTCTGCGGGAAAGTTGGTCCGAGCATGGGGACTCAGTGTCGCTTGTGGGCCCCTGGTTGAAGTGCCCATCACGCATATTGCCTTTTTCTGTCTTCGTTAGCAGGCAGTGTGAACGGTTTGGATGTGTTCCCAGCCTTGTGCCATGCCTCTGTGGGAACCTTTAGACCACAACTCTCTTTGGAGTCCGGCTTTGTGATGTGCTTCCGTTCCCTGGGGTGGCGTTCTCTGGGCAGGAAGATGGGAAGTAGGACTTGAGGATTGTTTTGCCTTTCCCTCGTCTAAGAATGCCTCAGAACTGTCCTGAAGAATGATGACAGGTTATGTACTCATAAAAGCCTTTGATTAAAAACACACACACAAAAACCTCACACTTCTTTTTATTTGTTTTTTATTTATGTATTTATTTTTAAATTTATTTTTGAGATAGAGAGGGACAGAATGTGAGCAGGGGAGGGGCAGAGGGGGGGAGACACAGAATCCGAAGCAGGCAGGCTCCAGGCTCCAAGCTGTCAGCACATAGCCTGACATGGGGCTCGGACTCATGAACTGAGATCATGGCCTGGGCTAAAGTCAGATGTTCAACTGACTGAGCCACCCATGTGTTCCACTTCTTTTTATTTTCTAATGTTTTATTTATTTTTTGAGAGAGAGCGAGCAAGCAGGGGAGGGGCACAGAGGGAAGGGGATAGAGGAGCCAAAGCTGGCTCTGAGCTGACAGCACAGAGCCGGATGTGGGGCTGGAACTCCTGAACTACGGATTGTGACCTGAGCTGAAGTTGGATGCTCAACTGACTAAGACACCCAGGTGCCCCTCGCTTCTTTTTTTTAAAGATGCTTAACCCTTTTCTTTATTCAGATGTTTTTAAGAAAAAAGTCCAACTTTAGCTTCATCAGATTAAGAACTTTCGTGCCTTATTTATGCTGTACATATTTTATAGCTTAGTGTTTTCTGCCCTTTCCATTTTATATATGGGGAGAGAATTACATTTCCTAGGATTTTTTTTTTTAATCAAGCCAAACTTTACAGAGCTAAGACTAAGGCCCTGTCATAACTGCAGCTGTATTCAAGATTAATTTGAATAAAAGCCCACTCTTTATTTAAATTAGAGGGACAGTAACTAAACCAATATGGAGTTAACTTTTTAAAGAATATTCTGTACAACGTACCCTAGCCTTAACTTTTAATATTTTGGTGATACACCGGGGCGAGGAGGAATGTGGTGGGGTGGGGGGTGGGGTGGGGACCGGCCAGGAGGGAAAAAGACTGTCTTATTCTTTGGGCACACAAGACCCCACCGGGGGAGTCTACCTCGGTCTCTCCTGATTGAGTAATTGGCCTGCTCTGTTGCCTCCTGTTCTCTGGACAGAAATGGAGTGGTTCTGCCCCTCCAACTTGCAAAAGAGTGTGTGCCTGTGGGACACAGGTGGTTACAGGGGAAGAAGACCTGTACTCCAGAAGAGGGGACGTGGTCCCTACCGCTGAGCAATCAGAAAGAGCCCTGCAGGCAGTGCAAGGTCATGCCTCTTTTTTTTTTTTTTTTTTTTTTTTTTTTTTCTAGGAGAGAGAGAGAGACAGCGTGAGCAGGGAGGGTCAGAGAGAGAGGGAGTCACAGACTGAAACAGGCTCCAGGCTCTGAGCTGGCAGTCAGCACAGAGCCCGACGCGGGGCTCGAACCCACGAACCGCGAGATCATGACCCAAGCGAAAGTCGGACGCTTAACCGACTAAGCCACCCAGGTGCCCTTCTTTTTTTTTTTTTTTTTAATGTTTTATTAATTTTTTTGAGAGAGAGAGACAGACACTGTGCACAGGGGAGGGTCAGAGAGAGAGGGGACAGAACCACAGGCAGGCTCCAGGCTCTGAGCTGGCTGTCAGCACAGAACCCGACGCGGGGCTCGAACCCACGAACCGTGAGATCATGGCCTGAGCTGAAGTCGGACGTTCAACTTACTGAACCACCCAGGCACCCCAAGGTCATGCCTCTTTGGGTGGCTTCTTGTTCAGTGAACTGGATGGCTCTGCGTAACCTTCAGTGACGTGTCCTGTCCTGGAGCCTGTTTGTCTGTATCGCGTAGCCTTGAGGACTTGGGTTCTAAATCTGATCCTGAACTGCTTACTTAGATTAATGCCTTGAACTCCCCAGACTCAGGGCGAAAGTAAGGGGCAGTGAGGAAACTGTTGCTGCTTCAATTCTGTTATTACTGTATTTGATGTGTTTTTTACCTACTGGGTTTTTTGTTGTTTTGTTTTGGTCCAGTAAAATTCTCTCTCTCCATCCCTTTCCCATGAGGTCCAGAACTAGATACACTTTGCTAGGTACTCTCCTGGCTCATTTAAACACAATTACTTTGAAATAATTTTAAATTTACATAAATGTTGCCAGAACAGTACAAAGAGCTTCTTGTATCCACTTCATGCAGATTCCCCAGTTAAAATATTGCCTTTGTGCTTGCTCATGTTCTCTTTCTCGCTCCCTCACTCTCTCGCTCTCTTTCTCTATTGTATCTATTCTTTCTCTGAACCTTTTGAAAGCCAACTGTAGGCAGGTTGTCTTCTCTCCTCTGCACACTCCGGGGGCCGCTCTCCCAGGCAAGGACATGCTTCTCCAAACCAGCGTGTAACTCCCCAAGGCAGGAAATTCACTGACTCGGTGCTACCGTCCAGCGCACAGACCTCACGCACGGTTTGCCAACTGTCCCAAGAATCGCTCTTTCTCTTTCCGATTCAGGATCCTATCCAGGAATGTGTCTGTTATGTTAGTTGTCATGTCCCTCAAGACTCCCTTTCCTTGGCATTTATGTCTTCAATAGGTTTAAAGCATAGGCTTTCTGTCCTGTAGGGCGACCGTCAACTCGGATCTGTCTGTTTATCCTCATGACTAGACTCCGGTCCGAGCTTTGAGCAGGACGAGGCACGGAAACGATGGAGGCACCGGATGTCAGCCCCCCGTCCCTGGAGATGTCAGGCTTGGTCGTTCACGGTTGTGTTGGTGTCCTCTGGGTCTTTCCACCTTGAAGTCACTATTTTTTCTCTTTGCAGTTGATTAGCCTTTTGTGGGAGGCATTCTAAGTTTTTGCCGAGAATCCTGTTTGCAAAAACACCTCCCTCCACTAGACCTCAGCACCCACTGGCAGCCTCTAGCTACCTCGGGGTGGTCTTCAGGGCCCTCATTGCTTCTGGGGTTCGTAGTTGGTATCCTGTGCTACGGGAGAGTCTCCCTTCTCCTTTTTTGCTTAGCTGTTTATATCAGTGTGGACTTGGACTTGGGAATTTTTTTCCATAGATTATAATCTCTTATCAGTTAAGAGATTTTTTTATGCCCAGTTGACCCCGATTTGGTCAGTGAGCCCCCCCCCCTTCCATTTGAGCTGGTTCCTGTGTCCATTTGACCCTCTCCCACCATGGAGTCATTCTTGATGGTTACTAGGTGTAGGAGGCTGTCTCCCAAGTGACAGAAGCTAAGCCCTCTGTGACGCGTGGGGTTGGCTTCGCTCGAGGGACTGCTTCCAACTCTGCATCCCGTAAATTCCAGCTTCAGCTGCCTGCTGCCCGCCTGTTCCCTCTGCAGCACGGCCAGCCTCACAAGCAGCTTTGCCGGGAAGAGAACTTGTCAGCAGGCTGCTAAGTGCAGGCTCTTCGTTTCACAGCTCCCAAGACATGTAAGCTTCTGGGGGCGAAGCCATCTCCCTCTTCCCAGGTGCCAGGACAATCTACTTAAAACCTGGTAGAGTGCCGCGTGGGTGGCTCAGCCAGTTAACTGTCCAACTTTGGCTCAAGTCATGATCTCACGCTCGTGAGGTCAAGCCCCACACCCAGCTGTCTGCGGACAGTTCGGAGCCTGGAGCCTGCTTCGGACTCTGTCTCTGCCCTCTCTGCCCCTCCTCTGCTCATGCACTCAAAAATAAACAAACATTAAAAAAAAAAAAAACTTGTTAGAGACCTTACCACGGTCTCTAATAGGATACCTTACTGACATTTCTGCCAGCCTGACTTTGCAGCTTTCAATAAGAGTGTTGGCTCCTTGAGAAGAGATCAGTCCGAATCTTCAAAAACCATTTCCTCCAACCTCCATGAACTTGTACTGTTTGGTCCTGAAGATTCCGAGACCAGACTCCCTAGGCATATGTTTTCCTTAAATTCCTCCTGTGTTCCTCATGTCTTCTCTGTAATTCAGAGTCCTTTAAATTGAGCTGAAGAGCAGAGCTTGTTTGGGAATGATAAATAAATGTGTCACGGCAGAATTCTTTTTCTCAGCTCCTGGGATTTTTGTAGCTCAGTACCTTGGAGCTTGGAGTAGAATTTATGGTAGTAGAAAATCTGTATCACATTCATTTCTCAGTTTGGGATTTGCCCTTTTCTCTACTCTTGGCACTTACAGTTCATAGGAAATAAAAATGTCTCACTGCTTATTTGTGGAAATGTAGATTAGTATCACTGATTACTTCAGCAAATTATTAAATCCTCCCATAAAATCCTGTGTATGTCATTCACTTTCAGAGAGGACTACACGTTCAATGTTAAAAAATGAGGTGAAGGGACTTCAAGGGCCTAGTCCATTGAGTCTGATTTGGCTCAAGTCATGATCTCACGGTTCATGGGTTCAAGCCCTGCGTTGGGCTCTGTGCTGACAGCCTGTGAGCCTGGAGCCTGCTTCGGATTCTGTGTCTCCCTCTCTCTGACCCTCTCCCGTGCGCGCTCTCTCGCAGCCTCTCTCTCGCTCTCTCTCTCTCCTCTCAGAAATAAATTAAAAACAGTAAAAAAAAAAAAAGTGAGGTGAAACACTTGACCCAATGGAGGGAGATCCTTGGGTACCAGGAGCAAGGACTGCAGTAGTAACTGTTGAGGTCTGAATGGACTCTAAAGCCCTGCCAGCCTTGGGAGTTGCAATAATAGAAGGCAAAGATAGAGTCCATTTCACCTACTCCATGTAGTGCCTTCCCTGCCTTGGCTGGGGACTGCCCCCTTTTCGCTAGCCTTCGCTAACCTCTTGAGTGTATATTAGCGATCAGAATGGAAGACGGGCAAGGAGCGAGTAGAGTATCAACCTAGATCCCTTGCCATTACTCCAAAACAATTCAAATAAAGTGCCTGTCCTAATGGGTCACTAGAGAGACAAAACAGGACATCAGCATTTCTTCCCTCCAATTCTCCCTTTTCATCATAGCCCGAAGCTCAAACGTAAAGGATAATACAAACTGATAAGAGGAGCGTGAAAATTTTCTCTGAAAAGCACCTACCTTTTCTTTTAGAGAAGGGACTCTAGAGATCTTGGGCAGAATAACAACTCTCTTTAAAAGCAGGGGTCGGCTGGGGCGCCCGGGTGGCTTAGTCGGTTAAGCGTCCGACTTTCGCTTGGGTCATGATCTCGCGGTTCGTGGGTTCGAGGCCCGCCGGGCTCTGTGCTGACTGCCAGCTCAGAGCCTGGAGCCTGTTTCAGAGTCTGTGACTCTCTCTCTGACCCTCCCTGCCTGGCGCTGTCTCTCTCTCCTAGAAATAAATAAAACATTTAAAAAAAAAAAAAAAAAAGCAGGGGTCGGCTAGTGGGGGCTGTGTTGTTTCCCCCCCCCCAAGCTTTCTTTATTCCTCCTGATGTGGGGAAGTTTTCAGAGAGATTCTGTCAGTCCACTTGGGGTCCTGCAATCACAAAATTGTGTTTGGCCCCAAATTGGGAGAAAGGTAGTGGGTGTAGGGGAGGGAAAATTTCTCTTCTGTCCTTCTGGAGTCTTCAGCCAGGCCTAAGGATTAAACTGATGTCAGGGGGTACACAAGAGAAAAGCATACGCATTTTATTACATTGTACATGTTCATGGGAGTCCCCACAAGAGCTGAAGAGCCAAAGAAACAGAGCTGAATGTGTGTGTGTGTATACACTGAGTTAGACAAAAAGAAGTAAATTATGAAAATGTGACAAGACACAGGGGCTTGAGCTGGAGCAGTTAGTGGTGGAAAAGTAACTAGGAAGATAAGAGGTAGGTTAACAAGGCTTATTTGTACTGATTTTTCTTGGCCTCGACTCCAGGTCTCTGGTGATAAGAACGTGGCTTTCCTCCTGGTATTGTGAGTTCACCCCCACCTGGGGGTTTTATCTCCCACTTTCAGGAAGAAAAAGGGGAGGTCAGAGCGCCCGAAGTCTTGGCTTAGTGAATGTCACTGTGGGGGAGGAAAGTAATTTTTCCTTCGCTCTACTAGGATCTTGGCCGAGACACCCCTGTCTCGGAGAAGAAGAGCAAACGCATTTAATAACGTGTATACCCCCTGGAGACGGGGGAGAGACCAAGGACAAACTCTCCAAAAAGGCCCACGCCACCACCCTAAACATCTCTCCAGCTAAAAACAAAGATGTTGGGGGTGGGGAGTCCGTTACAGGAGGTCAGCAAGTGAAGCACTGTGAACGGTGCTTCAAACGTTCTGAATTAAGATAAGAGTTTCTAGAGACTTAGACTCATCTTGTCTTCCTGGTACAGAGAGGGTGCCGCCCTTGCAAATGGAGGGTTCCCTTGTGCGGCTATAAATGTTTCTTAAAAAAGAGTAACTTGTACTCAGTTTTCAGAGCGTCACCTGTATCTGTTGTTTATTTTTAAATAACCAGCTTAAAGTAAATGCCAAGAGGCCTATTTTAGGGAGGGCATATTTTGCTCCCCTTCACTATCGAAAACAAATAAACCAAATGCCTTTCTACTGTAGATGCGCTTCTTCTCCTCCTTCCGTTTGGAAACCTGTGTTTAGAAGTAACCCTAATCAAGACGATCTGTATTTAAGGAGCATCAAGAAAAGAAGTAAGAGCCTTGGCTTGCACTTAAGACAATTTGATTTGAATTTCCCTGCAGCTAGTGTTGGCAGGGTTAATGTGCTCCCGCTGAGAAGTCCCGCTGGTCCCTTCTGGCAGCCCCATATGCAGATGCTGTTATATTAATTACAAAAGAAAACCCGATTAACTCGGAAGTCCTTTAACTGTCAGTGAGACAGCTGCTTCAGCTCTGAACCAGGTTTTCTTCCTCCCTCCGACTGCCAGTCCCAGGTTTTGAATCTCTTCTTTAGAGAGCTGCTAAAATGCACTCTCTATAGGTCCTCGGAACCCCTGGCTAGTTTAGTCAACTTTTTGATCTGCAGTTATCATAGTCCAGGGAGAGCTTGCATGATTAAATTCACAGATCATTTAAAATGAAAACAACCAGACCATCCACCCACCCATCCCCCTCAGTGGTTCTTCTTTGTCCCGTTAAAACCTGATGGCGCCCTGGAATTTTTGGAACTGGAAAGGATGCTAGGGATGATGTCACGCAGCTCCCTGAGTTCATGGAGGGGCAATCCAAGGCTGAGGAAACTCAAGTGAATTGCCAAAGTCACAGAACTAGTGAGCGGCGGAGCCTGGGATCCACTCCTCTCTCCAGAGCCCTTTGCTGAGAGAGGTGGGGAGCAAAATGATCTAGTGTTGACTTTGTTTCTGTCCGTGCGCTTATTCAAGCGTTGGAGACCTATGTCGGAGATCATGAAAAAGCTGAGTAGTGGCACAGAAACAAAGGGCTTGGATAGTGACGTGCTGAAAAACAGACAGTGACACCCACATTGAAGATTTTTCTTCAGTCTCATAGTTGCACGGAGAACCCCAGCAGAGTTCGTGAAAACAAAAATTAGAACTGGGCTCAGCACCAGCCCCTCCCCCGCCCCCAAAGCACTGGTCTGTGGTGGTTTGACCCTAACTGGCTTGTTTGGAGTGGCGGTTTGTGTCACTACAGAGATTGGGGGGGAGGGTGATGATTTGGGTCAGATGATTAATGGGGTGTGTCTGCTGTGGTTTGGCTGATGGAGCTGGTTTTACTGGCTCTCCTATAGTTGGCACTTTGTCTCAGAGGTTTTGTGATCTCTCCCTCTGGTGCTGAAAAGTGATGAGCTGGTTTTAGTTCTCTGTTTATCCACTCTCCACGCTCATTTAGGTTCTTTTTTTTTTTTTTTTTTTTTTTTATGTGTCCACTTTCATTGTAGGAGTTATGAAGGATGTCAGTGTGGACTTTCACCTGGACATCTTTCTGTGAATCGAGCAGCACTGGGAAAGGAGGAAGGGATAGAAAGTGTGGGTGAGAGTGAATCTAGCCTTTTCATGGCTCATGTGGACACCGTTGCAGCTAAATTCTGTGAGGTGAAGGGGAGGTCCTGGTCTGTTGTCCAGGTCCTCTCTCCGTGTTAACATGAAGGTTTTTAGGAATGACAGTTACCCCTAAATATTCACCACGGTCTGGACTTTTCTGAGTACTTGGTGGAACTGCTTACAGCTTTCTGAAGATAATTCTCCACAATAAATAGATTCTTTTTTATTTTTTTATAAAAATTTTTTAAATGTTTTATTTATTTCTGAAAGAGAGAGGCAGCATGAGCAAGGGAGGGTCAGAGAGAGAGGGAGACACAGAATGCGAAGCAGGCTCCAGGCTCTGAGCTGTCAGCACAGAGCCCAATGCAGGGCTTGAACCACAAACTGTGAGATCATGACCTGAGCCGAAGTCAGATACTTAGCCAACTGAGCCACCCAGGTGCCCCCACAATAAATAGACTCTTTTTTAAAAAATATTTTTTACTGTTTTATTTATTTTTGAGAGAGAGAGAGAGAGAGGGAGACACAGAATCCAAAGCCACTCCAGGCTCTGAGCTGTCAGCACAGAGCCTGACGCAGGGCTTGAACTCACAAACTGTGAGAGCATGACTGAGCCAAAGTCAGAAACTTAAACATAAACTGAGCAAGCAAGTGCATTAACTTAGAGAGTACTTACTACTAGTCAGTCACTGTGCTGGGTGTTGAGGATACAGAGAGAAATACGGTCCTTCCTACTTTTGATCATTATAAACAGATAACTAGAATAGACCATGATCGGTGTTGTTTAGATAAAACAAGATAGGAAGGGACTCAGGACTACCCCATTGCTACTTGCTAAGTGGTTGCACAATTGACCATGTCCTTCTCCTCTCCTCTCCTTCCCCCTTCCCGCCCCTCCCTGCCCCTTGCTTGCCCCTCACCCCCCTCTTCTTTCCTTTTTATTTTTAGGTAATTTCCCCACCAATGTGGGGTTCAAACTCACAACCCTGAGATCAGGAATTGCATGCTCTACCGACTGAGCCAGCCAGGCACCCCGTCCCCTTGCTTTTCGATTGTGAGTCGAAGATTAGACCAGTGGTCTGGTGGGTTACTCTTGTGCTTGGTAAATACCTTGCACACAGTTACCACCCCTTGCTTTTTCAAAAGAACCCAGCTTTTGCCCAGGAGGGGAGATTTCCCTGTCTCGCTGTCCCGTGTTGCTGATGTACGCGTGCCGGCCAGGTGCTGGACTTACAGACTGGCATGAAAGGAGGGGCCTAATGAGATGCACAGAGGGGTCTGGGTGAAGGTAGACTTCTAGAAGCCTTTTGGCGGTGCCATGTGTGGAAGAGAAGGACGTTTGAGGATCTGTAATAGGAAGGTGCATCCTGAAGCAGAAGAGCTTCTTAAATCAGAGCCCCCCTTCCGCGAACAAAGTAGACAGCTCAGGAATGGGGCAGCAGCTCACAGTGAGGTGACTAAAGCGAATCCTTTTCAGTTGGTACCATACAGAGTTTCAGTAAGGGTGTGTGTGGCTGCCCAGGAATCAGCCTTCTTACAGCCTAAGAACCCGCGGTCTGGGCCTTTCTGAACAAACGCAGGGGCTGCGCGAATCCTAGGCAGGAGTGGGCACCGGCACCCAGGTCAGGAATGATTGCATTCAGAATGCATCTGAGTGTTTCAGGTCCATGAATTTCAGGTTCCTTTTCCCAGACAGAGGTCTCTCATACTTTAGGAACATACACCAAAGCCTTGCCGTCCATAAACCAAAGGAATGTGATTTGGTCAGGAGATACTGATCTTAACCGAGCGCCTGAAGCTTTAAGAGGACAGAAGACTTGGCAGCTGGGATGCCATCAGCCGCCATCAGAGAGCTGGACTGGAAAATCTGGAGCTTAGGCAAACTTGAATAACATTGTGTTTCAATATATGTATATGGAAAGATTAGCTCACACATTTCGTTATAAATTATGCCATAAATGAGGAAGGTAACAAGCCAAACTTGCAGATGGTGGAGACATTTAAATGGGCCTTATGTTCAAGTGTTAGGTCTTCTGTCACAAAGGTTTTCATGTTGACATACTCGGTACAGTTTCCCCTCAGATTCACACCCGGGTTAGTGTAGTCCCTTCTGGCTCTGTCAGTTCAGTGATCTCATGATTGCGATTGAGTCCTTGTATACTCCTTGAGCTGACCCAACACTGGATGTAAAAGGAAGGGGGAGGGATCAGGTCACTGCCACCTTTCTAGGTAGAGACACCTGTTCTGGGGACAAGCCAGGGAGGGAACGACTGTTTGATATTTGGGGAGCCTTCTCTGACTGAGTCATTTTCCTGATGTCTCGTCCAACCAAGAGCTTCTGAGATACTTCTTCCCTAGGGCCTGAGCATCCTGACTGGGTCTCTGTGCAAGTCTCTGTCTACCCCACCTCACTGTCTCTCCATACTCTCCACCCTCCCACCCCAGGCCAGCTGAGCTGCATTGCCTTTCCGGCTAAGGAAGAGAAGTACCTCCAGCAGATTGCAGACTGCCTGCCCTGCATCTTGATCCTCGGCCAGGACTGTGACGTCAAGTGCCAGCTGTTGAACCTGCTGCTGGGGGTGCGGGTGCTTCCCGCCAGGCTGGGCAGTGAGGAGAACTGTAAGCTGCGGCGCCTCCGCTTCACCTATGGGACTCAGACTCGGGTGAGCCTGGCACTCCCCGGCCAGTACGAACTAGTGCACACGCTGGTTGCTCATCAGGGCAACTGGGAGACCATCCCCGAGGAGGACCTGGAGGTCCAAGAGGAGGGAGAAGACGCCGCCCATGTTTTAGCTGAACTGGAGGTGACGATGCACCACGCTCTCTTACAGGTACTGGTCTCCTACCCACTACGACAGTTGCACATGCACGCTCTGGCTTTCCCTGTAGCTGAGCTTTCACGTATATAGTCTGGGATCCGGGCATCAGCTGATAGAGTGCATAGCCTAGGAAGCTGAAGACCAAGGCCACAGCAGTGCCCATCCCTGCCTCTGCTACCCGGCTGCACGATCCTGAACGATGTGCTTGTCTCCTCGCCTCCGTATCTCCCTTTCTACTGCAGAAGGAATATGCTCCTTGCATCGTGACAAACCTTTGCAGAATAACTATGGTCAGGGCTAGAAATCCTTTTTCATTTCTCAGCTGGAAGCTGTTGCTAGAATTGTCTCCAGCCATCCCTTTCTAAAAGGACTGATAAGGTAACAGATTAATAATGCTTTTACTAGAGCTGAGGCCGAGTGAAGAACCTTGTGAGGTTTTCTGTAGACCTGGCCATTATTTACCAAGTGGGACAGATCATGTCACCTATTTTCTAAGGAACCTGGGAGCCCAGCAACAAGTCTGGCTCAGCGTAAGGAGACAGGGAGGTCCCATCATCTGAAGACCATCTTTGCTTCTCTTTTGAAGTGAACTCCCGTGAGAGAGCACACCCCTCGCACCATCTTCCAAGAGTTCGTATTGACTGTCCGGTATTCCTGTCTCCCCTTAGGAAGGCCTCAGCTGTGTGCCAGGCTTCCTCTCCTACCCCACAGCTAGGACTCGCTAAGTGATTAGACTGAGTGAGGAGCAGCCGAGAATGTGACCCTGTTAGGGGTCAGGAGTGGGGAAGATTAAAAGAATGCAGACCTGCTCAGAACCTAGAGTCCCTTCGTGTTGCTTAGCTGTGCCTGGAAGGAAGGGCTAGTTTAGCAAGACTAGGAGATTTGTTTCTTCTTTCTTGTAACCTCCTTACCTACCCGTGTTTTAAAATACCTGATCTCCCAGTTAGTGAATGATTTCTTTGGTTGTGGCCATGGCCTTTGACACTCCAGAAGTAGAAACTGTCATCTCATTTCCTTCCAAAGACCAGATTTCTTTTATCTTGATAAATGCTACCGGGGCTCTGTGCACAAGCCAGTGTTTCCTCCGAGCTGAGTCTCAGCTCTCTTTTCCTCCGACTGAGAGCTCGCACTCCTTCCCTCCAGGGTGCCGAGAGGGCTCTTGGAGAACGCTGACAGTAGCTCTGACTGTAATCCTTGTTTCTTGACCGAGGCTGCTCAGTTGACCCGCGAGCTTCTTCACAGTTCACAAGTATTTGAGCCATACACAGTCCTCCGTGATGTAATGGCCTGGTCTGGTTCCTTCAGGTTCCAGTGGCTCAGTGGTTTTCAGACTTTCTTAGAATTTTGTTCACTGGGATCATCCGGCTGACTCAGTCAATAGAGCATGCTACTCCTGATCTTAGGGTTGTGAGTTTGAGCCTCACATTGAGTGTAGACATTACTTAAAATATACGTGAAGAATTTCACTCACCGTAAGAAATAACACTTTATGTCAAGACCTAGTACATATGTACACATATACATTGAAATAAAATTTCCTGGAAAAATACTTTTACTTTTTACAAAATAGACTGTTATCTTCTGTGTCCTAGTTGATTTCGTTTAGTAAAAATGATGGCAGCACCCCTAAAGTTGATGCTGTGCAGCACTGCATTAGGACCTGCAGCTTAAAGAAAACATTGTTAGATAGCTGCTATGACTGCTATTGTTTGGGCCATGATTCTTCCTGTTCTTGCCTTTTATTTTTATTTATTTATTCTTTTTTAAAAATGTTTGTTTATTTTTGAGAGACAGAGTGTGAGTGGGGGAGGGGCAGAGAGGGAGGGAGACACAGAATCCGGAGCAAGCTCCAGGCTCTGAGCTGTCAGCACAGAGCCCGACATGTGGGACTCGAACTCAGGAACCATGAAATCGGTGACCTGAACCAAAGTCGGATGCTTAACCAACTGAGCCACCCAGGGGCCCCCCTGTTCTTGCCTTTTAAAAACAATCTTGGAATGTGAACAAAGCCACGTACAGGAGAGGCACGTTATTTGATTGATTTCTCTGGATCCCTTCATTTTATTGACTTTAATTTTTAATGCTCATTTACTTTTGTACCATGAATTGAAGTCATTCAAGTGAGTCCTGGACAGGAAAGTGAGAGCCATTCCCCAGGTGCCCATATGAGCACTTATCTTACTGAGAAGAGCCCCCCCCCTTGCCTGCCCCCGAGGTGTGCCAAGCGCTCAACTGGGGTAACGGTTGAGGAGGCCAGTTGGTTGGGAAGTTGAGACACCAAATCAGCTTTTTCCTACGAAATAAGTATTCTCTTTCTGGAGGAATATTCTTCACTTGTCTTGAGGAATTCTCTAGGCTCTTATGTTCTGTTTCATGTGGTTTATGGGGCTTCCTTAGCCAGTGTTTCTCCGGATCTGCTTTATTCTCCAGTGGTTTTGATGTAGAAATAGCAACGGACCCCAACGGTTCTAAGTTTGGATCCCCTTGATGCTGCACCTCAGAGAAGCCTAAGTAGGCTTTGTGGAGCTCGGGCCCTGCTCGCCACTGTGGTCGGCTTCCTGTCTTCGTTACGTTCACAGGCCTCAGTGCCGGGAGCGTTTCACAGCTACCTTGATTTTTGTGCCAGAGAAAAAGATGTTTTTTGTTTAGCTCCAGTTATTTTTAGGACAAGTGAGTTAGCTCTAAACAGCCCTTCCATTTGGTTTCTAGAGGGTGGTAAAGAAAGGAAACACTTAGCTCAAGGAAACCAAGATTGAATTAGGGGAAATGAGATGTTCATTTTCAACTGTCAAACTATCAAAGCAGAATTTCCCCCTACCCTCTTAGACAATGGTCATTCTTCTAATACAGTACTTGAAAGCTGTCATAAATCAGCCATTTTTGGTTCATTTCAGAAGAGGCTGGACCACACGGACCCTTAGTGTTTGGTCTTCCCAGCTTTGTAGCTCTGGGTCCCCTGAGATCCTCGCTTCATAATTCAGCAGCAGAGGGACACAGTCAAGCCATTACTTTCTAGAACCTCATCTTGTGTTAAAACTCATTTTCCAAACAGCGACCTGTTTCGGCGTCCACCACGCTCACTGGGTCTGTCTCCGTGTACACACTTTCCCTTCCCCACCCTTGCCCCCTTTCTGGCACGTCCACTACTGCCTCCTCTTACAAGTGCGGTGAGACACCGGTGTTGCTTCAGAGTTTCCCCTGTTGGGAGTGTGTGTGTGTGTGTGTGTGTGTGTGTGTGTGTGTGTGTATTTTTCCTGAGAATACCTATAAGAAAAGGAGTAGAAAGGAGCTGAAATGATTCAACTTTCTAAGTCTGAGCCTGGCCTCCTGCAGCCTGGCTGTGGCATCTCACTTATGGTGGCACTTACTGCTGACAGCTACCCTGCTGGCCTGTGTGTCTCCACCCTTTGGACGAGTGTACATCTCACCTGCAGCCAGACTGCCACATGCTGACTTGGTCATTGGCTCAGGGCTGTCCGGCAGGGTGTCTTTCAGGGAACTGAGGTGGACTAATGTTTCCAGGCAAGGTCTAATGACATGCACATAAACCCCTTTTTTCCCCTACTATTTTTAACTCTAATCAGTTGGAATAGTGAAGCTTTCTCTTTATAACCGTCAGTGAGCAGCTAGCAATGGAAATCATCTATTTAAAAAATTTTTTTTAGTGTTTATTTTCAAGAGAGAGGGTATGTGAGCAGGGGAGGGACAGAGAAAGAGACAGAATCTGAAGCAGGCTCCAGGCTCTGAGCTGTCAGCACAGAGCCCGACGCGGGGCTCAAACCCACGAACCATGAGATTATGACCTGTGCTGAAGTCAAGTGCTTAACTGACTGAGCTACCCAGCTTCCTTGGAAATAATCTACTTTTAATTCTTATTTTGTTTTAAGTTTATTTATTTATTTTGAGAGAGAGAGAGAAGGATAGAGAGAGAATCCCAAGTAGGCTCCACACTGTCAGCACAGAGCACACAAGACGAAGCTCAAACCCACAAACTGTGAGATCATGATCTAAGCCAAAACCAAGAGTTGGATGCTCAACTGACTGAGCCCCCTAGGTGCCCCAGAAGTAATCTATTTTTAATGTCATACAGACATTTAATTTCTCAGCGGTCAATGCTTTCACAACTCAAAATCATAAAGAATTTTACTTAAAATAACAAATTTATGCAACATTTTAACCTCTGAATTTACTAAACAGTGTTGCTGGAAAACCAACTTCTCTCAAATTTTTGTCTAGTTTTTGACGTGTATGATGGTGCCGTATAAAACTCAGTGTGTTGTGTGTTGCTTCCATTTGATTAGACACCACATCTTCTCCTGAATGTCTTTAGATTGAAAGGTAGCGGTCAATTGGTAAAAAGTTGGGAAGAAAGCTGGGTGAAGGTTCTTGGGGCAAGAAGATACCTTTTAGAAAGAGATAGTATATGGAATTACATAAAAAACAGCCATTCCAAGGGAAAAGACCCCAAGTTGGGGGTAATATGTAGAAGGTAAAGAATGATACTCGAAAGATAGAATTACAATAAGGAAACCGTGATTTTATGGGGCAAAGACAAAGGGGAACTAAAGTGTCATGTTAATAAAAAGTATTGGAACTTCAAATAGATGTGAAATTATAAATTTCTTCTGGGCAGTGAGCCTGTACTCATCACACTTAACTTCTCTCTTGCCTTTCCCCTGATGCGCAGTAACACATGCAGCGGGCACTAACCAGCCTGCATACGCTGCTCGCGGCCAGGAGACCTACAAATACCCACCGTAGGTTAATTTCCCTATTAAGGTTATATATAGGTGGTTTAGAGGCAAGTTAGATTTTTTTCTTGTTTTTTGGGTTTGTTTTGTGTTTGTGTTTTTTCTATGCCCACGACAAAGTAAAAAGAACAGCTTGAATCTGAGGCTGTGTTTTCTCAGTTCACCACCAGCACTTCCCATGTGGCCGTCCAAGGTGAGCTCTTAGGGAGAAAGTCTGCCAGAGATGATAGTCTTCATCTTCTTCTTTCGACTGTTTTCCAGGTTCCCGTGTACCTCTTTCTTAGACCCTGAGGCTTCCCTTGGTGTTTTCACTGTCTCAGAGCTCTGCGTGTTTCACTTTAAGTCGAGGATGGTTGGGGTGGGGAATTCAGAGACTCAGAGGCTGCAGGTACTGTCAGCAGACAGTTGGGGTTATTAAAAATACTCTTTTTGACTTCTTTCCTGGCATCTCAGTGAGTCCCTGCAGATTGTTTCCTGGCAGAGACATGGGTTGGGAAGGATACACTTTTTAACTGGAAACTGGACTCGTTAGGATTGCTAAAGTCATCTTGTCCATCCTTGATTCTTCTTTCAGAACTTCCCCAACCTCAGCCCAGACAGTTCCTGATACACAGTGGACCTTGGGTAACCATTTAGCCATGCCCTTTGTGGTCCGGCGGACCCGGATTTACACGCTGGCTTTGTTACTTCACCATGTGGCTGTACTGGTTCCCTCATTTGCAAGGTGGGGGTAACAGTCTGTGTCTTTGAGGACTGGTGCAAGGCCTCAATGAGAGGGTGTGTGTAAAGCACTTCACAGTAAGCCAGTCCCCTCCTCCCTGGATGTGTGAATCCGTGTCCTTGAGAAGAGAATGTCCCCTCTGTCAGTTCCCAGTCCTCTCCCTGACAACCATGTGGGAACTCCTAACTTATGTCCAGCCTAAGTCACTCCTGTCCCAGCTTACTTACAGTCGTTATCCTGCTCTGGTTAGAGACAAAGTTCTTCATAATTCATTATGAAATACTTTTGTAGTGAAAGAAGAGAAAGAGATTATTAAAAGGTAAATAATACAGAAGTTAAAGTATAAAGTGAAGGTTTCCCTTCTTCTGTCTTCTTCGTCCTACTACTTTGTCTCTCTGCTTTGATGAATCTAGTGACAAGAGAATAAAGCTTCAGATTCCTGTTGTTTGTTTGTTTATTCTTTTAGAGGGAGAGAGCAAGCATGAGCAGGGGAGAGTAGCAGAGGGGGGAAGAGAAAGAGAGAGAGAGAGAGAGAGAGAGAGAGAGAGAGAGAGAGAGAGAGAGAATCTTAACCAGGCTCCAAGCTCAGGACAGAGCCCAATGTGGGGCTCAGTCCCACAACCCTGGGATCACGACCTGAGCCAAAATCAAGAGTCAGGTGTTCAACTGACTGAGCCACCCAGGGGCCCCCAGATTCCTGCTTTTATCTGTATCTATGGTACTGGACGTTTGAATAGCTGTTGAATACAGCTGCACAGAGGCTATTCAGTATATCTTCAGCAAGGCATTTTCTATAATGTAGCAAGAATGGAGAGGTATTTTCCTTAATATGTAGTTAATATGTAAGAGTGATTGTTCTGGGAACCCTATAAAAATGAAGAGGAATCATCCTGGGTGGAAACAAACCGGAAAAATCAACAGCCCTGTGAGAATGGCCGGGGAGGAGAACGGGCGGTACAGAGGGACAGGGATTGAGGTCAAGACGGTGTGCTTCTTTTCTGTGTGATGTGAACCTGAGGTCGGAACTGGAGAGAAAGCAAAGGCATCTGTGAGCTACCTGAGTATATGGCTGTCTTCTATTTGAACCATCAGTTAATATACTCTTCCTCTGCCAGAACAGAGTTGTGGTGATGTGCCACGAACCATAGGCTAAGGAGTCTTCCGCAGTAAGGGCTGGTGTTCTTAGGAAGTGGTCCGGCTTCTTCAGTGATTGAGCAATGTCTTCTGGGCATTTAAGATAATGTCATTTTACATCAAAGATAAAACCCAAGAGGTCACTTCTGGGTATTTACAGAGTAGCAATCTCCTTTCTGTGCATTCTCTTAATCTTGCCAAGAAAATTGATGATGAATGCACCAACTTCTGCAGATTCTATAGATTTGTGCAGAATGTACTCTACAAGAGAAAGCTCTTTAGGGATTCACTGTGACTCACAGTGGGAATTATGGGGTACTCTTAGGATTCCCTGAGATTCTTTTTCCCTGATTGAGTTAGGAGCAAAATGCTCACTCACTGCTTTATTCTTAGCATAGAGAAAACAGCAATTGCAGATAAATGTGTGGGATATGGGTTGAAAGACAGCACATTCACATGCAGTTATTGAAGAGTAGTGAAGGCATCATTGATTCATCCCTCCGTCCCACGTTTGTTTACTGGACGCTTGCAAAGCGCCACGCCCCGACAGAGGTGCTGGGAAGGAAGCTCGCCTTCCTCAAAGCAGTCCGAGATCAGACTTCCTCTCACGTGGCCCTGACAGGGCCCAGAGCAGGTGTGGCTCCTCCTCTCCATATTGATTATTACTTTTTTCACTCCCTGTCTCCAGGAGACTGTGCTGGCTTCCCTTTTTGTTTATAACTGTCAGGGATGAATCATCCCTTCACTGTAAATGTCACAAAATCACATAGCACATCCCAGACTCGCGTGTGCTGCTGCCGGGTTGTCAGACCGCAGCTCTTTTTGCCCATCTCCTAGCAGCCACAAAGGCCACGAAGGCACAGCGAGACCGACTGCACGATGCGGTTCCCCGGGGAGTTGAGGGGCAGGAGAACAGTACTCGGTTCCAATCCACTTTCATTTCGTACAACATCTGGTTAGGAGTGGACGCCTTCTTTCTAGGTGCCACCGTATTGGGCAGCACCCACCAGTAGAAAGCCCTGAATCTATTTAAAAAAAAAAAAAGAATTTGCAGCTGTGAGCACATAAAGTCAGCCGTCTCCTGAGAAGGATTTTGGTTCTGCAAACGGCCTCTGCAGCTTTCGGTTTTCTTGCACATACAAAATGGACATTGAGAAATTTTTTTCTTAATGCTTATTATTTTTGAGAGAGAGACAGAGCACGAGCAGGGGAGGGACAGAGAGAGAGGGAGACACAGAACCTGAAGCAGGCTCCAGGCTCCAAACTGTCAGCGCAGGACACGACATGGGCCTCGAACTCATGAACTGTGAGATCATGACTTGAGCCAACGTCGGACTCTCAACCAACTAAGCTACCCAGGCTCCCTTAAAATGGATTTTTTTTTTTGAAGTTTTTTATTTATTTCTAGGAGAGAGAGAGAGAGAGACAGCGTGAGCAGGGGAGGGTCAGAGAGAGAGGGAGTCACAGACTGAAACAGGCTCCAGACTCCGAGCCGGCAGTCAGCACAAAGCCCGATGCGGGGCTCGAACCCACAAACCGCGAGACCATGACCCAAGCGAAAGTCGGACGCTCAACCGACTAAGCCACCCAGGCGGCCCCCCAAAATGGATTTTAAGTAGACATTAATTTTAGACTTTTAAGAAAACCCTTGAAATAAGCAAGCAAACAAAATTGTTCCTGCAACTCCTACTTTAGGCTTTCTTTTCTTTTTTTTATAGTTTATTTATTTTTGAGACAAAGAGAGGCAGAGTATGAGTGGGGGAGGGGCAGAGAGAGAGGGAGACCCAGAATCTGAAACAGGCTTCAGGCTCTAAGCTGTCAGCACAGAGCCTGATGTGGGGTTCGAACCCACGAACTGTGAGATCTGACCTGAGCTGAAGTCGGATACTTAACCGACTGAGCCACCCAGGCGCCCCTAGGCTTTCTTCTCATAATATTCCTGTGATAAGTCAGATTGACTTAGGTCTTTAAAAATGTATATATTTAAGAAAGGTTTGCAACTTTAAAATAAATATTTTAAAAAACATATTCGCCTATAATTCTCCACCTTATTGTAGCTTTTCATTCCTTGGGATTCTCTTCTTGTTGTTTTTAAATTATTATGTATTATATAATGTTGGCATTCAGACAATTATGTGTTCTAGTCTCAGCTTTAAAAGTTCTTACCCACTTTTTGAATATGCCTCATGGAGTGATTCATGCCGTCACAGAGTGACTCAGGGTAGTGAAAGGGGGTTTGTTTGGAACAGTGAGATGAGTGTCAGACCAGTCTACCAACCAGAAGACATTTCCTGCAATTCCAGGCATAGATGAAACAGCAGATTTCTTTTTGGCCTGGGCTTGGACAGAAAGTAGGTGGATTTTTAGTGTTTGCTCAAATCATAGTTGGTGAGATGCTATAAGCACTTTTAGCTTTAGGGAGTTCCCAGGGACCAGCCAAACACCAGTTCGGTGACCCATCTGTGAATTAGACTTCCTAGTTATTTACTGGGGAAGATGAGACCTTGTGCTTTTCTGGGAATAGGAGATTTCCCTTTCTCTCTCTCTCTCTCTCCCTCCCTCCCTTCCTCACTCCCTCCCCCTCTCTCTCCCTCTCTCTCACACACACACATACAGACTACAAGAGACAATAGGCTAGCATTTTCCAGTTCTTTCATACTGGAAAGGTCCCAGGTTTTTATCTAAAATTTCTTTCATCAAAAATGCCTGCTGTTCAATAAGGTAAGGAATGAAAATAGAGTATCAGTCTGAAAGAAAATAAACAACTGTGTATCTTTTACATCTCAAATAAAGAAAATTTGCAACATCCGACAAATGTTAAGGACACAAATGAGCAGATTTGTGCTGAATTCTTTTATAACTCTGTAAAATGTGCTATAACTCTGTGGAGGCCTGATTTGGAATTGCAGATCCCTGAAGATCTCAGGAGTCGGTGTGCCTGCAGCGGCTATCAAGGCAGGAGTCTCCAGATTGGCCCTTAGGTTCAGGATGCCAGGCAGAGTAGATACCTCCAGAGATAGAAAAGAGCAGCGTATGCAGTGGATGGAAATGCATGCTCCGAAGTGCCTCAGGGTCCTCAGGAAAGAAGTAGAGCACAGGGGCGCCTGAGTGGCTCAGTTGGTTAAGTGTCTGACTCTTGATTTCGACTCAGGTCATGATCTCAGGGGTCATGAGTTCGAGCCCTGCATTGGGCTCTCCGCTGACGGTGTGGAACCTGCTTCAGATTCTCTCTCCCCCCTCGCCCCTCCCCCACTTGCATGCACATATGTGTGCATGCTGTCTCTTTCTCTCAAAATAAATAAATAAACTTAAAAATAAAAGTAGAACACAAAACAAAAACTTTTGGTTAGTAAAGGACCTGTAGAGGTTTGTTTCTAAACTGAAGCTCATTCTTGCAGCTCACTTTATCTTTATCTTGGGTATATCACTCATGACTGGGTTCAATCATATAGAACAGTCAGTCTGGAAAATGGGCTTGCTTAAACAAGATAGAGGTTAATTTTTTTCCCCTCGTGAAAGAAACCTGAAGCTAGCCTGGTGTGGCAGCTCTGCAGTCATCAGGGCCCCAAACCCCCTATTTCCTTTTGCTCCGTCATCCTCAGTGCTGGCTTCTGCCCTCAGGTTTGCTTTAAGGCTGTGGGATGACCTTTGTGCCACAGGCATGAAGGGTGAGCTCAAAGAGCGCACTTCCTGATAGAGTCAAACCCCCTCTCAGGAGCTTTCCTGGAAGCCCCACCCGGTTATTGACCATTTTGTCTTAGGCTGTTGCCTTCCTAATAATGCAGAAGCTAAATACTGAGTAGATAGATCTTAGTCTCTGTCCTACCAGGTGATCATGAGAATAAAGGTATTACCAAGACTTAAGTGGCTAAGACTTTGAGATACCTGCAGACTTTTAAGATAGGACAGTAATAATGTCTGGCAAGCCTGGTTTTTAGTTTGTTGCTTGATTGATCCAACAGTATTGAGGGCCATGTGTTAGGAACTGGAGTTACAGTAGCTAACAAGGCAGTCGTGGTCCCTGCCCTCAAAGTGTTGACAGGCTAATAGGGAAGATGGGTTAAAAAAATTAATTGTACATGTGTTGAACATTAAGGAAAAGGGAAGTAGAGAGTGCTGGGGATTTTGTTCTAGGAAAGACTGTCTAAGGGCATGACATGAGTACACAGGGAAATGGAAGCCTGCTCGGGAGCTGGCCTGGGAGTTAGCTGGCTTCGAAAGGTTGGGTGAGTGCAATGAACGAGGATTAGAATGGGAAGAATGTTCCAGGCAGCCTCAGTCCTGATCTATTTCCACAGCACTTCTTTCTCCTTGCGTTATTTGTCTCACTCCTTCATTGGAGGGCATCAGCAGATCTTTCCAAACAATGAGGGAAGCCAGGAACTAAATTCTTTTTTCTGAAGTGGCTAAAGAGATGGCCATTCTTTCTACTGACTGCTTTCTCTCTCTAGACGAGTGCCTGTGTGCACAGGCTGCACCAGGGAGTGCTGGTAAACCAGGAAGGAGTTGGACTAATGACTGGGGCATACCGAAGTCCTGTTGTGCCCTCATAGATCTGGATTTTGGTCTCAGTGTGGGACTCTGGGGAGGCAAGGATTGGTTCTGACCCTGAAATGCTGATATGACCACCCCCCTTCCCCTTCTAGGAAGTGGACATTGTGGTAGCACCGTGCCAAGGCCTCCGGCCTGCAGTGGATGTTCTGGGTGACTTGGTGAACGATTTCTTGCCCGTGATAACCTATGCACTCCACAAGGATGAACTCTCTGAGAGGGATGAGCAAGAGCTTCAGGAAATCCGAAAGTATTTCTCCTTTCCCGTGTTCTTTTTCAAAGTGCCGAAGCTGGGCTCGGAGATCATTTCCTCCTCTCCCAGAAGAATGGAGAATGAAAGGTCACCACTCCATCACCAGCTGATCGACCTGGGCTATCTGAGCAGCAGTCACTGTAACTGCGGGGCTCCTGGCCAAGACACTAAAGCTCAGAGCATGTTGGTGGAACAGAGTGAGAAACTGAGACACTTGAGCACATTTTCTCACCAGGTGCTACAGACTCGCCTGGTGGACGCGGCCAAGGCCCTGAACCTGGTGCATTGCCGCTCCCTCGACATCTTTATTAACCAGGCCTTTGACATGCAGCGGGACCTGCAGATTACTCCCAAACGTCTGGAATATACTCGAAAAAAGGAGAACGAGTTGTATGAATCATTGATGAATATTGCCAACCGAAAGCAGGAGGAAATGAAGGACATGATTGTTGAGACGCTGAACACCATGAAGGAGGAACTTCTGGACGATGCTGCCAACATGGAATTTAAAGGTAGGTCCCAGAGAGCTGGGCGTGGGCTGCTGGGACCAGAGGATTCTTAAACCCTTTGCCGGCCAGAAATTGAGTCCATGAATTCTAGGGGCCAAAGGAAATGCAGGGGGATCTCATCTACCCAACTGTTGATAGCAGGAGCCTACTGTAAATCACTTAGCCCGAGTAGCCTCTCTTGTTCTCAGAGGCTTTCCTGGCAGATTCCACTGTCATTCCTTCCCAGGAACTTCTGGTAAGTTCTTCCTAATAGTGCTCTTTCATCTCCAGTGTGTATCTGTATCCCCTTGACTTTGATGGGGCTGGAGAAGAGATGCTGAATAATGTTAGTAAGCCATGCTTTGACCTTGGCTTTAATGCCTGGCCTGTGCTTCCTTATTGGTTCTTTTTGTGTGTGTTGTGGTCTCATTTTCTCTCCAGGCTGCTCCGCTCACAAGTATTTCCCAAAGTCCTGTTTTCAGCTTTTCCGGAAGTCCCATTCTTCCTGAATGGCTGTTAACAAAATTGGGTGGCGGTGACTAGTCAGGTCATTTGGGGCTGAGGTTTAGATGTGGCTGGCCTTGTATACTGACCGGTCTGTGGATCTCCCGCAAGAATGTTAGTCCCATCACCTGATCATTAAAGTGAAGTGGTTTGCGGGGCGCCTGGGTGGCTTAGTTGGTTAGGCGTCCGACTTTCGCTTAGGTCATGATCTCGCGGTTCGTGGGTTCGAGCCCCGTGTTGGGCTCTGTGCTGACTGCCAGCTCACAGCCTGGAGCCTGTTTCAGTCTGTCTCCCCCTCTTTCTCTGACCCTCCCCTGCTCACACTGTCTCTCTCTCTGTCTCCTAGAAATAAATAAAAATATTAAAAAAAAAAAAATAAAGTGAAGTGGTTTGCAAGTTACCCTTTGAGGTCTCCATCCTGGCTGTACATGTGAATCTGCTGGGAGGCTCTTTGGAAATATAAATGTTTGAGACCAGCACAGAGTACTTCAGACCTGTTAGTTAGAATTTCTTTTGTTTCCTTTTTTTTTTTTAAGTTTATTTATTTTTGAGAGAGAGAGCAAGCATACGCAAGAGGAGGAGGGTCAGAGAGAGAGGGAGAGACAGAATCCAACAAGCTCCATGCTGTCAGCAGAGTCTGACTCTAGGCTCGAGCCCATGAAGTGTAGGATCATGACCCAAGGTGAGATCAAGAGTTGGATGCTTATCTGACTGAGCCATCCAGGCCCCCCAATCTGAATTTCTAACATGGGAGCTAATATCAGTTTTCTTTTCTTTGCATCAGTGTTATTTGTTTGTTTTCCCAGTCCCTGTGTGGCTTCTGCATATTGCCATCCTCTTGATGAGGGAACTGAGGCTTAGGCAGGTTAAGTAATTTGCTCAAGGTCACACAGCTGCTGGAGAGTAAAGGCAGAATTTGAATCTAACAGTCTGATTTCTGAGTCAGTCTCCGTGCTTTCCTGCTTTTTACCCTGTTTCTGGTACTGCCGCTGCCACCATCGGCCTCATACCGGCTACAGAGGCTCAGCATGGTGTCCAGCTCTCTGCCCTCTGTCGTCCTCATGGGCGGCTGGCTGCCAAGTCCTGACGAGTCTCCTTCCCTGTTTCATATCTACCTTTGCTTCTCTGCGTCCTCTTCTACCTGTTGCTCTCCCTGACACCTTCCTCTCCCGTCTCCAGCGCATCCCTGTTCTGAAAGTTAGTGGCTCCGTGTTCCTACAGACCAAGTTTAGACTCATTAGCCTGATGTGAAAGATCTCCCAAAACCTAGCCCTGACCAACTTTCCTGAGATGCCCCTTCCTGCAATTTCTATTTTAGTCGGTCTCAACTGCTTGCTGTCCTCCATATGCTTCCTTCACTTTTTCTTTGCTCCTGTTCTGCCTTAAACCCCTCATGTCTTTTATTTGTGAATTTCCAAATCCTGTCTACCCTTTACGGCCTCTTCTAGGTAACGTTTTTCATGACAACGTCTACTTTTCTTGCCAATTGTGATCGCATGCATCAGAACTCCCACAGCATTTCATGCATATGTGAAATTTCTGGTGTATTTCACTCTTCTTTATTACAATTATTTACGTTCTCCTGACTGTTTTCTAAAATCCTAGAGATGAAGGAGAGCAGGATCTTGTTTATCATTGGATCTCTTACTGCAGGTAACACAGAGTCCACGGACAGTACCTCATCAGAGCTTGAGTGAGCGTGTGAATGATGGTATACGGCTGTGTCACACTTACAGACACAAGTGTAAGCACAGGTGCCTTATTTCTTATAGGTCTTCCTAAAAATGAGCACAGATGACTCTTCAGTGAATTCCCACTGTAGAGAGGACTTGCAGTGGAGATGTTGGGAAGGCCTGTGAAATCTTTGACTGTTTATTGTATGCCAGATACACCGTGTTTGGTGCCTGGGATGCTGTGGTTAGTTCAACAGATGCAGGGGAACTTGGAACAAGTAGATCAGACATCTGGCTCTGTTAGCTACATGATGGATTTGTGAAGCTGCTTTCCTGTTTGGCTGTGTATGAGACAAGATGTACATGTCTACTACCTTACCTTGTTCTAAGTTCTTCCTGGAGACCCTTGATGCAATGATAAGTAGACTTAGAAGAGGCCAGAAGATTTACCATATGGCCTAAGGAGCCAGATTTCTGGTACTGTTTTTTTAAATAAAAGTAACACATGTATGCTGTCTATATGGCATACACACTTTAGAAAAGACTTCTGGGTGTTTTTTTTTTTTTTTAATTTTCTTAACATTTTTTTAAATTTTATTTTTGAGAGAGAGAGAGAGAGAGAGAGAGAGACAGAGCATGAGCAGAGGAGGGGCAGAGAGAGGGAGACACAGAACCTGAAGCTGTCAGGACAGAGCCCGATGTGGGTCTCAAACTTGTGAACCGCGAGATCATGACCTGAGCCCAAGTCTGGCACTTAACCGACTGAGCCACCTAGGCTCCCAGCTTTTGCTTTTCTTTAAAGGTAATATTTTGACTCTGAAGTAAGGATACTGTTCTCCAGCCATCTACTTTTCCTTCATATGTTCCTCTGTCCCTTAACGCTTTCACTGAACTCCTATGTTAGAGATCTTTCCAAAAATATATATATGGATTTGTCTTCTTCTAATCGATATACCTGGTTTTATTTAACTATACCCCTACTGGTGGACATTTAGGCTATTTCTTTCTTTTTTCTTTTTTTACTATTACAAACTGTACTGCACTGATCATTATTTACATACATATCTTTTGGACTTGTAGGGGTATAATTCTAGAAAAACAGTTCCTAGAAGCAGAATAGTTAGGTCAAAGGGTATGTGAATGTTTTTTTTTTTGGTTGTTTGGTTAGTTTAACATTTTGATAGATTAAAAACAATTTGATAGATATTACAAGATTCCCCCCACAGAGGTAGCACGAATTTATAAAGTCCCACAGTGGACACGAGAGTGTTTTTTTAGGAATGGAGTTTTTGCAGGCCATTTGTCTTCTCTTAAGTTCTGTCCTCTGGCTTGTAAAACAGATTTCTGATTCTGGGAGGTAGCAGGATGGTGACAGTGTTCCAGTTGTACTTTTTATTTATCTAGTAATTGATTAGTGCTGAGTCCCCGACTCTTGGGTTTTTCCAGGAGCCAGGCAGTGTGAAAGGTTACAGAGATCCAAGGCTTTGCAGTCCCTGAGCTGTGAGTTCAAATACTAGCTGTGTTACTTCCCAACTGTACTATATCCTTCTGAGTGCCACCTCTGTCCTCTCTTTGAGATGGTCTCCCCATCTATAAAATATGACCAATAATACCCACCTGACGGGGCGCCTCAGTCGGTTGAGTGCCCGACTTTGGCTCAGGTCACGATCTTGCCATTTGTTGAGTTTCAGCCCTGCATCGGGCTCACTGCTCTCAGCGCAGGGCCCGCTTCTGATCATCTGTCTCCCTCACTCTCTGTCCTTCCCCCTCTCACACATTCTCTCTCTCTCTCTCTCTCAAAAATAAATAAAACATTAAAAAAAAAAATACGCACCTGACAAAGTTATTGTGAGGATTAAATTCAAGTGCATATATAAAATACATATTATGGTGCCTGTCAAATAGTCTGCACTCAATAAATGATCCTCCCCTCCTATAAATGTGACATAAAAGCTGACAGAATCAATAGGCTCACTCTAGACACAGTTGCCTTTGCTCAGTATTCTTAGATGCCTGAAGCAGTGGAGGATCGGCTGGCCCCTCATCATCCTGAAGGTGAGAGTTTGTCAGCAGGCCATGTCTCTTATAGCCATCATGCTGGTAGCTCCTTGGCTTTGTTTGGGAGAGGCCTTTATTCTCAGTGCCTGCCCCTTCCTCTCACAGCCACCTGGCTTCTCTCTCGCCTCCATAGATGTCATTGTCCCTGAGAACGGAGAGCCAGTGGGCACCAGAGAAATCAAATGTTGCATCCGCCAGATCCAGGAGCTCATCATCTCCCGGCTTAATCAGGCGGTGGCTAACAAGCTCATCAGCTCGGTGGATTACCTGCGTGAGAGCTTTGTGGGAACCCTGGAACGGTGTCTGCAGAGCCTGGAGAAGTCCCAGGACATCTCCGTTCACATCACCAGTAATTATCTCAAACAGGTACTCGAAGAATGGTTAGGACACCATGTTGTGGGTAACCCAGGCGGCAGACGCCGTTCGGAAACCCAACCTCAAGTGAGCCAGGAATTTCCCTTTCGCCCTTTTGCCCATCCACTTTGAATCATATTTAGTTTTTCCATCACATGAGCACCACCTGTCAGAGGTGCTTGTGAACTGCAAGGTTGTGGTTGGGGTGATGAGCAAAGAGGTGAAGAGGGAAGTGAAGGGACCAAGAGAGCTGCAAAATTGATGATCAGCCAGCACTGGCTCTGCACACATCTCAATGGATATATTGGGAACCTTGAAACTGGATTCTGTGCTCTAAGTAAATATTATTTATCCCACGTTCTAATCAGCCCCTCTGCTCAGGGCATATTGACTTTTGTCTGTGTTCTCTTTCAGATCTTAAATGCCGCCTATCATGTTGAAGTTACATTTCACTCAGGGTCCTCGGTTACAAGGATGCTGTGGGAGCAAATCAAACAGGTGGGGCTTGCTTAGCGAACAGTCTCTGGCCCTGGTTGGCTCAGAACCATAGGCACCCCCATAGCAGCTGATGTCTAGGATCTTCTGCTGGTGTAAGTGGGGGGCCGTTTGTCCTGACTTGCCTGCCCAGGATGGCTCTGGCCTGGCCTGTTCTGAGATGATTAGGAATGGTACCACTTGAACGTGGTGCATTTAAATATTTTATGCAGCCCCTAAGACTCTCCTTCACTAGCTTCTTCAGATTCCTTTCTCCCCAACTGAAATGTTCTCTCAGAATCAAGCCAGAGGCCATTTGTGTGGTTTCTTTTCTGGAATTTGATGTGGCTCTTATTCCATACCGAGTCCAGAAAGGGAATTAGCGGGCGCCCCCTGCTCTGACTATGTGCAGTGAGGGTTTGTGAGCACGTAGACTGGGCCTCATGTTCTCTGAAGCTTTCCTGAGGCCTGGGCCCTGATGGTGAGGTAGATGGAAGTGGAGAGGAATCCGGGTCTTCACGTGGCTGCATTCTTACTAGCCTGCTCCTAACGAGTGGGTAGCCCAGAGGGGAAGGGCATTGGCTCCTTCTGGTGGCTCCTGTCCGCACCCCTGAGTGAGCTGACTCTCCTCGTCCCACAGATCATCCAGCGCATCACATGGGTGAGCCCACCCGCCATCACACTGGAATGGAAGAGGAAGGTGGCCCAGGAGGCCATCGAGAGCCTCAGTGCCTCCAAGCTGGCCAAGAGCATCTGCAGCCAGTTCCGGACCCGACTCAACAGTTCCCACGAGGCTTTTGCGGCCTCCTTGAGGCAGGTGGGTATGTGGGAAGAGAGAGAAGAGCCTTACCTGTGGAGCAATATTTTGCCCACTGCTCTGTGCATAATTTTTCTGAAATCATCAGCGCATCCTCTTCCTTGTGTTAAAGGGTAATATTGTGTTACAGGAAGTTTCATCAATGCATTTTTCACGTGGAGATTTTTCTAACTCTTGGGAACATGGAGGGAACTCAATTCATTTCTCCCTGTTTCACTGAGTGAGAAATGAAAAGCAAGGGGTAGGAATTTTATTGATTTAGTATTTTAGAAATGAGTCACAGAGAGGGGTGGGCTTGTAACTTTCATACTGGTTCACAGTGATGTAGCATGTGCTTGTCCCCTCAGAGTGTTTGTGTGTGTGTGTGTGAGCACACGCAGGTGTGTACGTGTGTGTAGAGGGGAGGGTGTGGAGATTGATTACGCGTCCAGGAAGAAAGGTGGTCATTTATCGAGAGCTCACTGTGTGGTAGTGTCGGGGCCATGTTCCACACAGCTTTTGTAATTCTTCGTGGTCCTCAGGAGGTAGATATTATTGTCCCCGTATAATAGGTGAGGAAGCCAAACTAAGGACTTGGTAAGTCACATGTCGTCTTTCTGTTTCCCTCCCAGCTAGAAGCTGGCCACTCAGGCCGGTTGGAGAAAACAGAAGATCTGTGGCTGAAGGTTCGTAAGGATCACGCCCCCCGCCTGGCTCGCCTTTCTCTGGAAAGCCGTTCTTTACAGGATGTCCTGTTACATCGTGAGTCCTTGTTTTTCCCAAGTAAATTGGAGGAAGTTTCTGGATACCTGGCATTCGCGTGTTCTACCTCTAACGCTGCTCCCTTGCAAAGCTGCCTAAGCACCCACTGATGTGTTTTTGAAACCCTAACATCTCTTTGGTCCTGCTATTTCATATTTCATTTCCAGATGACGTGACTGGTTTAGCGTCTGACTTTGGCTCAGGTCATGATCTCGTGGTTCATTGGTTTGAGCCTGCTTCAGATTCTGTGTCTCCCTCTCTCTCTGCCCCTCCCCCACTCACGCTCTGTCTCTCTCTCTCAAAAATAAATAAATATGAAAAATAAATAAATAAATCAAACCAGTTAGGTTACTTTCTACTGGTTTCCAGTACCGTCAGAATTACAACTTCCTACTTTTAGATCCACATCTGAGAATCCTTTTTTTTTTCCTTAAACAAAATATATGTATTTTTTTCATATGCAGTCTTTAAGATTTTATTTTATTTTATTAAAAAATTTTTTTTTTTTAATTTCTGAGAGAGAGAGAGACAGCGTGAGCAGGGGAGGGAGAGAGGGAGACACAGAGCTGGCTGTCAGCACAGAGCCTGACACGGGGCTCGAACCCACGAACCATGAGATCACGACCTGAGCCGAAGTCGGACACTCAACCGACTGAGCCACCCAGGCACCCTTAAGATTTTATTTTTAAGTAATCTCTACACCCAGTGTGGGGCTCGAACCCACAACCCCAAGTGCGAGAGTCACATGCTCCACTGACTGAGCCAACCAGGGACCGCACACATTCAGGAATCTTAGGGAGGTTGGCCAGCAGCCTCCCATTCCTCCTGCCTTATCCCTGTCTCCGTATCTCGTAGGTAAACCTAAACTGGGTCAGGAACTGGGCCGCGGCCAGTATGGTGTGGTGTACCTGTGTGACAGCTGGGGAGGACACTTCCCTTGTGCCCTCAAGTCGGTCGTCCCTCCAGATGAGAAGCACTGGAATGACCTGGCTCTGGAGTTTCACTACATGAGGTGGGTTCTCCTGTCATTTATCCCTATGTGGAAAGATCCAGAGAAGAAGCCAGAAGTCTGATACAAATGTCGTACCAAGAGCTGCAGTGTGCCCGCTGTCTCTATTCCTGTGTCCCAAGATGCCGTAGACAGTATTTCTGGGTTTGGTCCAGTCGTGCTCTCTTCCGGGCCTTCGGTGTCTTTGCTTGTCCCCTCCCTGCCATCCTGATTTCTCACACTCTGCCGTCCGTTTGGCTTCTTCCTCAGCCCTTACAGTCTGTCTGTTTTCAGATTCTGTCATTCTTTGTCCTTGCTAGAGGCCATTGTCTTTGCCGTTCCTCTGTACTGAGGGCCATTCCCTCAGGACCCGGACAGAGTGGGGTGTGAGGGTTGCCCCTTCCCGCGTGGCGGCACAGGAGCCAGAGCGCTGCGCCCCAAACTCTGTTGCCCCTGCCAGGTCTCTGCCGAAGCACGAGCGCCTGGTGGATCTCCATGGCTCAGTCATCGACTACAGCTATGGCGGCGGCTCCAGCATCGCCGTGCTGCTCATCATGGAGAGGCTGCACCGGGACCTGTACACCGGGCTCAAGGTGAGGGGAGGCCAGGGGGTGGCGTGAGGCCTGCGGCCAGGGCCGCGGGCTCCTGTTTGGCCTGCCATCCTGTTTTGTCTGGCCAGACTTTCTGGCTTTCACAAGACTTTGTTGGACCAGTCAAGCTTGACTACCCTAATCCAGAAACACCTTGCAGATTTTTGAGTCTATTTTTTGGCCCAGTTTTTATCCAGAACACCGCCAGTTCAGCACCTTCACCTCTCGTGATGGTGGTACAAACCTGGACTAAGCGGGGGGGCAGAAAACCATCCTGTAGCTTTGCTAGTCCTTCTCCCCTTTTTTGCTCTTGATGGATAAGCCAGTTTTTGTTGTTTCATCAACCAGTATTTATCAGTGCCTCCTTTGTCCAAGAGCCTCTCTTGAGCACCAGAAGGGGATATCAGAAAGTGTAATTGCCAGGGGCCCCCGGCTGGCTCAGTCAGTGGCGCGTGTGACACTTGATCTTGGGGTCAGGGGTTCAAGCCCCACATCAGGTAGAGAGCTCACTTTAAAAAAAAAAAAAAAAGGTGGAATTGTCACAAACTTCTAAGAGACTTGTAATCAGTGAATACTTCATGAAGATTTGGTGTTTGAGCTGGACAAATACGCCCTGATGGGTAAAGTTTGGGCAGGTAGAAGGAAGAGGCCATGTGAGATGCCCAGAGCGCTCGAGGGACACTGGTCATGCTGGAGCAGCTGTCTGGGACCAGGGGAGCCTCCTGTGCAGACATGTTAGAACAGTATAGAACACCAGAATGAGGAATTGCTATAGAATTCAAATTCCATTCTAGACCCTGGAAAGCTGTTGAGAGACTTTGAGCGAAGATGAGATACCGTCAGTCGGACACCCAATTTCCCTTGCCCAAAGCAACAAGGGAAGTAGAGGCGCTTGTTTCTTTGATCCCTGCGCTGGGGCTGAGTGGGGCTGGGGGAGCCTAACCCCGGCGCATCTGGGTAGGTCCCTTCTCACAGAAGCCCCTTATACCAGTTTATGCGGAAGCTTCTGGATGTGAGACGGGACTCCCTAGAAATGATTGCAGGAGCTGTGAAAACTCAATAGGATGGAGAAAATGACTCTCCCAGTGGCCCTCCCTCTTCATTTCAGGGGAGTTGAGCTCAGCACTGTCTGATGCCTTCCCACAAGAGGGCTAGAGAACCGAATCTGAGCTTCCGGATGAGTGATGTCATGTTCTCTGGAATTCAGACCTTAAGTTGGAGGCCTGGTAAAAAAGTAAGATGTGTGACTTTAATATTTGAATCAGTAAAACCAAACCTGGGCTAATAGGGCATACAAAGCAGTGGAAGTCATTCTGCCTGAGAAACCTAGAAATACGTTTTTTTTTTAATGTTTTTATTTTCTTATTTAAAAAAAATTTTCAGTCATCTCTATGCCTAAACGTGTGGCTCAAAGTCATGACCCCGAGATCAACAGTCACTTGCTCTCTACCGACTGAGCCAGCCATGCCCCCTGAGGCCTAGAAGTACCCGGTGTCTGGAGGGCCGTCCCAGAGCTTGCTGGCGGTGGCAGGATGGAAGTGAGCTCATGCCTTCGGTTGTTGGGCCGCTCCTCACACAGGCCTGTTGGGGGCATCCAGCCGGCCTGAGAGTGGCCTCTGAGGGCTGTTATCTGGCTACAAAACTCGCCCCTTCCCCACTTTCCCCGCTCTCCCTGCAGCCTCCTTCTAACCGCTCTCCCCTTCCCTTCTTCCCACTCACTCTCTGTCCTTGTTCTGTGTGCCCGAGTGCAGGCTGCCTTGCAGTGTCCCGCAGAAGGCGCTCTTAGTTGGTTTAAGCAAGTTGGACTGAGGCGTTGTGTTGTTAGTGACACGTGAGCCCTTTTGTCTCCCCAAGGCCGGGCTGGCGCTGGAGACGCGTCTGCAGATAGCACTAGATGTGGTGGAGGGGATCCGCTTCCTCCATGGCCAGGGGCTTGTCCACCGCGATATCAAGCTAAAAAATGTTCTGGTAAGTAGAGCTGTTTCCCCGAGATAACGCCCTGCCTCTGTGGGCTAAGTGACCTTGGGAGGGTCTGCGTGAATGTGAGTGCGATCATAGGAAGAGGCTGCCGGAAGAGCAGTGGATTGATGGGGCCTCGGACACAAAGCTTGGGGCGCGGGAAGCCCCATCATGGACCGAGCATATGCTGCTTAAGGCTTTTCCTCCCAACGCTGCTGAAGACCTTAAACTTGTAGAAAAGAAAAGAGTGGTACAACGACTGTCTATGGTTCACCCAGATTCACGTTCTCTGTCTCCTGGGCTAGTCCCTCTCTGTTCCTCAGTCTTTCGCACACATACGCACACTCTTTGCTCAACCCTATGAAAGCAAGTTGCAGATAACTCATTACTCCTAAGTACTTGAGCTTGTATCTCCTAAAAAGGACCTTCTTCTGGGTAATTAAAATGCTATTATCACCAAAAGGACTCTAACATTGACGGAATCCTGTTAGTTAACATGCAGAGTCTGTAGTAGCATTTTCCAGTTGCCCCAGATATGTTCAGTTACCTGAAAATGGTCATTTGTTCATGTGTTTGGCCCAGGGTTCACTCCAGGGTCATACAGTGCACTTTGCTGTCATGTTTTTTTATCCTCCTTTAATCTGGAATAATTTTTCTGCTCTTTCGTGCTTTTGTGACGATGTTTCTGAGGCTTCTAGGTCTTGTTAGTGTTTAGGGCTTGATCACAGGCGCTGGATGAGGGCTGAGATGCGCCTCAAGTAAAGATAAGGTGGTCATGAACCCACCTGCTCTGTTATCTCACTTGTGAAGAATCCTCTGACATACTCTTCTTAAAAATGCATTGCATTGTCATCAAGGTATGCCTAGCAACAGGTATATAGAGAGGTGACAGCAGTTTGGGGGAAGAGGAGGATTATCCTAAAGTCATAGGCTGAAACCTAAGAGGCTTATCTGTAGTCAAATGAGACATAGATTTATTCTCTCAGGCCTTGAGGAAAGGAAACTGCAGGGAATTCAGGAAACTCTCCTCAGCTCACCAGAGGACGTCAGCCGTCAGCCGTCTTACTTAGCAACTCTCTGCCTGGGGTCTGAGGTCAGAGAAGAATAATCAGGGGCTGAAATCCTTTCTCCCGTGTCCTTCACTTATTCATTCTTCCTACACCTACAAAGTTCCTGCTATGTGCCAGGCAGTGCGCTAAGTGCTAGGTTCTCTGGGAAGAAAGAGCCAGCCCCTGCCCTCAGGTTGCTTACAGTGTGGGGAGAAGCCGGGAACGGGAATGGGTCTGGAGACAGGGAGGCGGGCAGCAGGATTGACGAAACCCTCCTGGGAGGTGGACGCGTGCTTCTGAGCTCAGGCGTGGCCTCTGAGCGCCAGGTGCGGGGTCACACGCAGCTGACTCTCCTCCCGCTTTGTTGACAGCTGGACAAACAGAACCGAGCCAAGATCACGGACTTAGGGTTCTGCAAGCCAGAAGCCATGATGTCAGGCAGCATTGTGGGGACACCGATCCATATGGCCCCTGAACTTTTCACAGGTAAGCTGCAGGGCAGGAGCGGGCCTCCGCAGGGCCCCATGCTTTAGTGAGTTCCCGCCCTCACTTAGGTAGTATCCACAGGTACTACCTGTGGGTCTGGGGTGGGCAAGGGAGAGCCAGGGGAGGGGACACTTAAAGACAGATAAGGGGAAAGCGAAGAGGTGAAGGGGTGAGGAAGAAAAGTGTAACTAGGAGTCCCCAAGTCTGCTTTTGGACATTTCTCTGGGCCATTCGTGCTGTGATTGCTATAATCAACCAGTTAGTTGATCATAAAATACTGATTGAATAACTTCCGTACATCAAGAGTTGGCCCTGGTCATCAACGAACTTGCTGATGACAGAGATCATTAAGAGAGAGAGAATAGGAAGCAGTATAAGACCGTGTGGCCAGGTGCTGAATCTGGTGTGATGTGATGCACGTGTTCAGACAGGTGGTAAGTGAAGGTTGAAATGTTTGACAGTTTGTGGGAGAAGTGAAATTTGGGGTAGGACCTGAGTCGGGTCCGGAAGAATTGGTATGTGGGAAGGGCACTCCACTAAGCATCTTCTCGGAGTGAGGCAGCATGAGTACGGTTTTTCGTCTGTTTTGTTCCATTTAATCCTCACAGAAAGTCTTTGCTGAAGGTGATGCTTTTTTGTGCCCACGTTGCGAATAAAGTTAAGTGTAGATTGACAAACATCAGAAAGCCACCCCACAACCCTGAGCTAGAGATGATGGAGCTGGGATGTCTGGTCTGGTCTGGTCTGGTCTAGGTCTTTCTGGCTCTAGAATCTAACTGGGTGTCTTGAAGGAGAGAACATTCTGGAGACTGGGAAAAGGGAAACATGAGGAAAATTGCATGACAGGAGACAAATCCCTGTGGGGAATAAGCAAACAAGGCTGGAGATGAAATGCACTGATCTTGAAATCTGCACAGAGGAGGAAAGGCTTGATGTGGAAGAAGGACTGGAACTCGAGCTTTAGGGGCATCTGGGTGGCTCAGTCTGTTAAACGTCTGACTTCAGCTCAGGTCATGACCTCACAGTTTGTGTGTTCAAGCCCCACATAGGTCTCTCTACTGTCAGCGCAAAGCCTGCTTTGGATACTCAGTCTTCCTTTCTCTCTCTCTCAAAAGTGATAAATAAAAAAATTTTAAAAAACTTGAGCTTTTGTGCAGGCGGGGGACGAGGACAGGTTTGTGGAAGTTCCCCTCAGCAGCAGGGGACGGAGGGAGAGGCGGTTTGTGGGGGGAGAACCGAGGCAGGTGGACCAGGGGTCTGGGGCTCTAGGATCGGGCTGGTAGTACCGCCGACACAAAAAAGCTGTGCCAGATTCAAGATCAGTTCACTGGAGGAAGAGGTGGGGTTTGGGGGTTAACTTGGTGTCCGTGGCGAACAGCAGAGAATGACCAGATGAGGACTCAAGAGTTTGAGCCTGAGGGGTTGGGGGCGGTCGTGTCTGTGCCAAGGAAGATGGGAAGGTCACGGCAGGCCCCTGGTCAGCATGGGGAAGAGTTAAAATGAGCCCTCTGCGTAGCCTGCCCTCATTGGCTTCACATGTAGGTCGGGCCCCGGCCCATCCCTGAGTGATGCACATGAGCGCGAGGGTGAGCGGGGCCCACGGTGGACCCAGCACGCAGTTGTTTTCTTTCTCTAGATTCACTTCTTGAAACGTTTCCATTCCCTACACTGTTGTTTTCTTTGGGCTGCTTTGTATTTCACTTCTCTTGATCCTCTGCAGTCCACCCTGTTGCTGTCAGAGAGTCTTTGTAAAATACGTTCTTTGTGTCACCTCCTGCCCTAAAATCTAAAGGACTTCACGCTACCCATTGAATCCAGACTTTTGTGTCTTTTAAAAACCTTTATATTCTGGAGTACCTGGGTGGCTCAGTCCGTTAAGTTTCCAACTCTTGATTTAGGCGCAGGTCATGATCTCATGAGTTCAAGCCCTATGTTGGGCTCTGTGCTGACAGTGCAGACCCTGTCTCTCTCTCTCTCTCTCTCTCTCTCTCTCTCTCTCCCCCCCCCGCCCCTTCTCTTTCTCTCTCTCCCCCCTTCTCTCTCTCTCTCTCTCTCTCTCAGAAAAACATTAAATAAATGAAAAAAATCTTTATATCCTAGGGGTGCCTGGGTGGCTCAGTTGGCTAAGCATCCTGAGTCACTGTTGATTTCAGCTCAGGTGATGATCTCACAGTTCATGAGTTTGAGCCCAGCATTGGGCTCCTGCACTGATAGTGCAGAGCATGCTTGGGATTCTCTCTCTCTGCCCCTCCCTACAACCCCCCTCAAAAATAAATTAATTAATTTAAAAGAATTTAAAAATCTTTACATTCTGGTTCCAATCTACTCACCCATCTGTGTTCCCCAACCTTATTTCCCCAATCCGGCCTTTCAGGAGGCGTCTTCTTGGCTGCTCAGTCAAAATCCAAGGCCTGTCTTCCTTCTCCTTTGTCAGGCTCTGGTCCTGGCCGTCCTGGTGTCCAGCATCGCCCTCCCTGTGCTGTGGTTTTGGATGGAAGACGGGCCTAGTCAGTGGCCCTGCCCACCGGGGTCACAGTGGGAGGTCATGGATGGTAAAAGCCTGTAGGAAAAAAGGCGTGATGCCCTCTGCAGACCGAGTTACAGGGATGCAGCTGATCTCTGGCCCTTTCTTGCCGCAGGGAAGTACGACAACTCCGTCGATGTCTACGCTTTCGGCATCCTCTTCTGGTATATCTGCTCGGGCTCTGTCAAGCTCCCGGAAGCATTTGAGAGGTGCGCCAGCAAAGACCATCTCTGGAACAATGTGCGAAGAGGTAAGAGCCACAAGCCCTACCCTGTCCTGATCAAGAGTAGACTGAGACCAGGCCCTGTAGCGAGGTCCTCCGGTCACCTGCTCTGGCCACTGCCCTGCAGGGCCACATACCGCCAGGGGATCCAGGACAGACACCGAAGTCACACCTTTGCTTTCAGGTAGCATTGTGCTGACCTGTTCCAAGGCTTTATTTTTTCCTTAAAATGTCCAGTTCTTGTACTTCCTGTGCCAGTGCATTCCAGTGTTCTGTTGCCAGTACTGTCAGGGTCTAAGCTAGGTGTCAGCAGTAGAAGCCAGGACTCCTGAGCCTCGTGGGCCATCAGTCGGCGAGCTGGTGGGGCCTCCTGGTGCCACTGGCCCCGTCACTGACTCTGGTCTTCTTTCCATACGCCCGTCCCCAGGGGCCCGGCCAGAGCGTCTGCCTGTGTTTGACGAGGAGTGTTGGCAGCTGATGGAGGCCTGCTGGGATGGCGACCCGTCCCAGAGGCCGCTCCTGGGCATTGTGCAGCCCATGCTCCGGGGCATCATGGACCGGCTATGCACATCCGCTTCTGAGCGGCCACACAGAGGACTGGATGATTCTACTTGAAAGCAAAGACCTTTCTCTTTTACTTCCTGTCTCTCTCTGTCCCCTCACCTTTTGGCCGTGGGAAGAATTGGACATTTAATCAGAGAGCTCCCAAGGGAACTGCTGCTCGCTGGGCAGCTTGACACCTTCCCAGGCAGAGACACCTGCCGGGCAGCGAAGAGCTGGCTGGCCGTCGGGCCGCCTTCAGCAGCCTGCTGACACCCCACGCTTCCCCGTCAGCAAAAGATCGTCTAGGACACGTGACCGCTGAAGAAGGCAGCGTTCCAGCCCCGGAACTGACCGGGAGGCAGATGTTACCACTGTCTGCTCACTGGGCGTGGCTGAGATGAGTGGGGCACCGCGGTGGCGATAGTATTAAAAACTAGAATTTCTGTCATTTCGGCTCTAGCTAGGAACATTTGGGTTCTAGCCAGTCGTCAGGACCCCTGGGGAATTTGAACTTAGTTCTGAGATTGTAAGAACATCGGGGCAGAAAAATAACTTCCCACTACCCACAGCCAGAGATTCTCAAGCCACAGGCGCCAGAGGCAGAGCTGTCCTGCTGGTGCCAGTGTGTTGACATGTATTGGACCGACTATCCCTGACTTCTGGGGGGGCTTTTCATGCATTATATCCCCAAGAGGCCGTAAAAGGAAAAAAAGAAAGTGTATATACGTATATGTGTATATATACACATGCGATTGGATTTTGAGTTACTGGTAACCCCAGGACACAATCTCTTTTGCTTCCTTTCAGTCTTGATTTTTTTTTTTCTTTTGATCTCAACACGGGGAAGGTCCAGTTAACATGGTATGTGGGGATTAGTGTCTGCGTAACATAGCTGGTGAGACATGAGAAGGGGTAGTGACCTGGAGGCTGTGAGCCTCCATGTGAACTTACTAGAAGGATCCCACGTTGTTCCTAAAATTTAAAAGAATCAAAAACTCTTGTTTTTGTGTTTGGCTCTAACACACTGATTTTTTTTTTTAGTTTTTTAAAATGTTTTATTTATTTCTGAGAGACAGCATGAGCATGGGAGGGTCAGAGAGAGAGGGAGATACAGAATCTGAAGCAGGCTCCAGGCTCTGAGCTGTCAGCACAGACCCCGACTCGGGGCTTGAACCCATGAGCTGTGAGATCATGTGACCTGAGCCGGAGTTGGACTGACTGAGCCACGCTGGCGCCCCTAACACACTGCTGTTTTTAAACTCCAGGTCAATGAGCCTTTTAACCAAGATCTCTTCTGCAACCTGTCCCTTCTTTTTAGCTTATTTTGAATATAATGCAAGAAGAAAAGCACTAGATGAAAGAGAACAATGCTCTTTGTAGCCCCCCACCCCGGGGGCTTCCCCACCCCTGCAGTTGGAGGTGGGGTGGTGGACTTCTGGAGAGTTCCTCAGGCAGTATACACAGTAAGAGAAATTCCGAAGGGGAACAGTTTAAATATCGGTGCATCTCAGATCTTGACTTCGAGCCTCTCTCAACCAGAATGGTCCATTAGATTTAGAAACTCCGGCGGGTGAAGGAATAGACAGTGGAGATGAGTAGCCTCTGTCCCATCTGCCTAGTCCCCGAGCGCTGGGGTCTCTCCCCTGTGCCTGGACCCCAGCTCTGGGAAGCAGGATCCTGAGTAGGTGTGTAAGAAAACGGGCAGACTTGCTGCTGGAACTGTGTGGGGTCGTTTCTAAGAGAATGACCCTCTCTTAAACATTAACAGAGTAGAAATGGTATCTACAAGAAATTTTCCATGTAACTTTTGAAGTTCAGTTTTAACTCTGGCTCGATTATGATACATTTGAGCACAGTAATCCTCCGAGCACTTGGAGCCCTGCAGAAGCTCCATACTGTGCTGAAAATCTTTCTCCCTGCGAACGACAAAGCGACAAAGTGGCAGACCCAGTGCCTGTGGGTTCCGTGAGCACCAGCCTGGTGTTGGTGGACTGATCTCTTAGATTCGTTAACACCTATTTATAGCTTTACTTCTTCAAGTCATCACTCTGTTGTGAGTGTTAGTTAACTCATTAACTCATTGTCCTTCTGGGAACAATGGTAGGGCCTCCAGGAAGCCAGATTTCAAGTATAAAAAGGAGAGGTGAGCAGTGTCTCCCTCCTGGAAAAATCAGTCTCCATGTCTGTTCTGTATGACATTTCATAAAGGTCCTATATGCTTCTCTTTTCCAGCCGGTCTTCCTTCCCTCTCACTGAGGTCAGGAATCGTGCTTCCATGCTGGAAGGAAGTCTCATTCCTAACATTCTTCCGAAGTCTTAGTTCCTGCCTCCATTCATGTGGGATGATGGGGGTGGGGGGGCGGTTTTCCTCCACACACTGTCCCTTGTCAGCTCTCAGATACCCTGTTTCCTAGCAGATATGCACTGTTTTGCCTGAGTCAGGATGAAGGAGGATGGGAGGAGAGACCTATGCTAAGTAAGACAGTAGCTGTGTTAACAATTCTTAAAAAAAAAAAAGAAAAAAGTATTCTGAGAAAAGGTGCAAAATATTCCTGAAAATCTCCAGGCCAGCCAAAGTCCACATATAGATACGTAGAGGTGTTATTTAAACACTCAGCGGGCTGAGTGCAGGAATGCATATATATATAACACATGCATACTTTGCTTTTGTTTTATAACATTGTCTGCTAATTTGGGATTCATTGTTCCTTGGCACCCATTATTACTAAAGTGATGGAATGCCATGAAATGTACTGTATTGTGTATTACTTGGGAAGACACTAGGTATTCAAAGTCTGGCGGGGAGGGGCACTTGGGCTGTAGAGGGCTCGGCAAGACCAAAGTCCTGAAGATTTTACCTCCTGGGTTTGGTTGTATGTGCTCCCGAGGGATGAGGTGAGATTGTGGCTGGGGGAGGAGGAAGGATGGCCTGGAAGAATTTCCCTTGCCGTGTTCTATCCTTCTCATCAGCTTCATTAGGGCAGTTACCCCAGCCCAAAAATGATCACCTGGCCATTTTTAATGCTCTTGAAGTCCGGTCACTTGTGTTACTTCAGAACTGAGTAAGGGACCTTCTTGCAGAGCAATCAGAAAAATGATGAAGCCCGGGGCCCCAGAGTGGCTGACCCTACACCCAGGGCGCCGGCCGAGAGGTTGGTCTGGAGCGAGTCGAGGAATGCTTGCCTGGGTGAGGTGCCCACAGGCACACAGCTCATGGACTGAGCAAGCCTCCCGCTTCTCTGGGAAGGAGGGCAGTGCTGGTTCTTCCCGGACCAAGAGGATCACTTGTGACTCCGTCAGTTTCAAGGGGACAGAACCCAGGCGGCAGCTTCTCCTGATTTTGTAACACTAAGGTTCCAGGAAACAGTGAAGGAGAGAATGTTTTTACCATGACAGATGGGAACGGGGGAACAATGGAACTCTCCACCAGTACCCGTCAGCTGTCCAGTGCACTCGGATGCAACTTTACTTGTGCTGCCAAAGAGGGGCCGGAAGTCTTTCCCTGGTGAGAGAAGAGGTTTGGGGTGGCAGGGCTCCAAAGTGTTAACTGCACTGCATGACACTTTATTACTATTATTGTTGTTATTATTCTTGGCTTATTATTTAGCACTGAGAAGCCAAGAGGGATCAGTGATTACAGTAGCCCTAGGGGAGGAGCGATTCCCTCCGGCCTTGCTCTGGACAGAAGGCATGCCAGGCCTCCCGGCCGGCTCATCACGGAGATTCCAGAGTCCATACTGCTTCTGAGAGGGGTAAATGACCCTCGACGAGTCCTTTGCCAAAAGAGTAGTTGCTTCTTTGAGTTTTCAAAGCTTAGTTTGGGGATTTACTGGATCAAGGAACCCACTTTTTTTTTTTTTTTTTTTTTTTTTTAAAGAAAACAACAGAAGTGGATTTCTCCCTCTATCTGTGGGGGGAGTGGTTAGAGCCAGGACTGTGTGAAGTGGGCAAGGAGGGGGTAACCTTTAGAGACTTGTACTGCGTCCTCCTTTGGGTGTTGCAAGTAGCACTGCTGTTCTTAAAAGGGTTTTATGTTTCACTTCATCTGCTCTGCCAACATCCAGTCCGGTTGAGAGGAACGTAGAGACCATGTGAGAAGCTGGCATTGTCCCCACGGAGGCCACCTGACTTGGAGGGTTGAAAAGAAAATGGGTCTGGGTGGCTTGTTGTCTTTTACCTTTATGTAGTATTTTTGTTTGTTTCAAAAGGACTAATGTCTATTACAGTGTTAAAAGCGTCACGTACTGAGTGTGTCGAATGAAAGTGCAATAACCAGAGGCTGTTACCTTGGCCCAAACCCAGTCCCTCTACTCTCCCTTCCTTGTGCCGCCTCGATCCGTAACATGGCACACAGGACCACGTGTGTTTTTAAGAGACGTGATTTTGGGTTACGTCTTCGTCTAGTGTAATTTTGAGTGGTCGGGGTTGGTTTTATAGAGTATTCTGTACACCTGTTGGGATGCACATGTGCTGTATAATAAAGATCACATTAACGTTGTAGGTTTATAGCTCTTTGGCTTTGTTTTCCCTTCCCTCCTGGGGTTAGGAAGATGCCCCCTAGTCGTTCCATTTCCCCTGGGACCTCGGCAGTCAGAAGCCCTTCAGTGTGCCTTAGAGAGCGATGGGCCATCTTACTGTCTCCCCGTCCCCCTCCATGCTCTGGACTTCTGGGAGCCTGGCATTACCGCTGCCTGAGGGTGGGGCAGACGGATGAGGGGTGGGACAGCAGAGAAATGCAGGCAAAGTCGAGTGATAGCAGTTTACTTTTCAGAGCCTCTTCCTGGATTCACAGCCTTTTCTCCAGCTTCTTTTCAGCCCGAACTTGCAGCACATGGAGCTCAGGCATGGGCCTGGCTACTCTTTATTTTACTGGGAGAGAATGGGGTCTATATACTGGTCTATCTGCATTTGGAATATTTGAATTCTTTCTTTTTTTAAAAGATTAAAAAACTTGTTTTAAGTTTATTTATTTGAGAGAGGGAGAGAGGAGAGTGTGTGGGAGGGGCGGGGGGGGGAGAGGGGGAGAGAGAGAGAGAGAGAGAGAGAGAAAAATCCCAAGCAGGCTCCACGTTGTCCGTGCACAGACCCACCTGGAGCTTGAACTCATGAACTGTGAGATCATGACCCGAGCCGAAACCAAGAGTCAAATGCTCAACTGACTTAGTCCCCCAGGTGCCTGGGAATATTCGAATTTTCTATTTAGGCTCACCCCACTGTTCAGATGCCTGTCGAATAGGCCCCGTCATAGGCCCCTAGCAACAAGGTGCCACCATCTGTAGTCACCACAGAATGTTAGACTGCGGGTGTGTTCGGTGGGGTTTGTCTGGGGTTACCGCATGGCACTTGTATGGCTGCATCACTGTTTGCTACAACTGCCTGTGATGTGACAGCAGCATGAGTTTGGCCAGGAGGTGGCAGCAGACCTTAAACAATAGACTCGACTGTGACGTAGTCTGGGGGCAGAGGTGGGGCGGGGGGGTGGGGGAGTGGCTGAAGTTCTCAGGCCCGCCCTACATGAAGACGTTTCAGCCTCTTTTGCTGAAGAAACTTTTCACTGGCTCCAGCCGCCTTCACAGTAAGTGCCTCCCATCTTACATGCACGTACTGTCTTCTCGTATAAAATCCAGCACAACTCAATTCGCTTCACTTCTCTTGCCATGATTACTCTGCAGAAAACAGCTTGTGTCGTACTCATTTCTAGAGTGGGCGTGGCTTCCCAACAATGCATCCCTCTGCAGGCTTTTCCCTTGAGTAGGGCGACTGGGGGTCCCTTGAGGGGCCTGTGTTTGGGTGGGGCTCAGAGCGGAGAGGCCACCAAGTTTTGGAACATTGTTACACTCAATTTCACAATTTCTGCCTTTAGCGGGACCCGAAGGAGTCCCCAAAGTACTAACTGAATAGCCTCCTTTCAAGTGCAGTTATCATGATTGGCTATGTACTGGTTGAGGCCTTCTAGGGCCCTCCTTGGCCTGTTCCTCACTACACCCCAAAGGCAGCATTTCAAATCAGTGGAAAACCAGACTATTTTATAAAACCGGCTATCCACTTGAGAAAAAAAAAACATGCAAAAGAAAAGGTAAAGATCGAAATGTAAAAAAATAAAATAAAACTGTAAAAGAACAAATATTTCTATATGCTAGGCACTATTCCAAATGCTTTACATATATGAACTCACTTCAGCCACACCACCACAACCCCATTTTACTGATGAGAAAATTGAGGCACAGAGAGATTAATCAGGGTCATGCAACTGATAAATGCCAGAACTGGGACTTGGATGTAAGAGATCCAGCTCCAGAATTTCTGCTTCTACAACTAACCACTACACCATGTGCCTCTGGGGAAAAATGAATGTAAATAGGTTAATGCATAGTTTGGGGGCAGGGAGAACTTTCTTGAGTGTGAGTGGGAACCCAGAATCGATAAAGAAAAAAATTATAGAAATTATAAAGAATGTATACATAGCCAAAGACACAAAAATCAAATCAAAATGTAAGACAAATTGCTAATTTGAAGAGAATACTTGCAAAATATATAACTGATAATAATTATATTCATATTTCTTTTTTTTTTTTTTTTGAGAGAGAGAGTGCACAGGGGAGGGGCAGAGGAGAGAGGGAGAGAATCATAAGCAGGTTCTTCACTCAGCACACAGCCCAATGTGGGCCTTGATCTCATGACTGTGAGATCATAATCTGAGCCAAAATCAAGAGTTGGACATTTAACTGACTGAGTCACCCAGGACCCCCTAAAATGTTCATATTTCTAATACATGAAGAAATACGAAAATAATCTACAAGCAAATTGGCTAATACATTTATTATTATTTGTCATTTTAAAATGTATCAGTTTTTTTGTTTATTTTGAGAGAGGGAGAGAGAGTGGGGGAGGGGTAGAGAGAGTGGGAGACAGAGGATCAGAAGCAGTCTCTGAGCTGTCAGCACAGAGCCCAATGCAGGGCTTGAACTCACAAACCTGGAGATCCTGACCTGAGCTGAAGTTGGACAGGTGCCCCAGGCTAATGCATTTTTTAAAAAGATGTGCATCCTTGGCGGGGTCTGGGTGGCTCAGTCGGTTGACTGACCAACTTCACCTCAGGTCATGATCTCACAATTTGTGAGTTCAAGCCCTGTGTTGTGCTCTGTGCTGACAGCTCAGAACCTGGAGCCTGCTTCAGATTCTTTGTCTCCCTTTCTCTGCCTTTCCTTTGCTTGTGCTCTGCATCTCTCTCTCAAAAATAAATAAACATTAAAAAACTTTTTTAAAGAAAAAGATGTGCATCGGGGCACCTGGGTGGCTCAGTTGGTTAAGCATATGACTTCAGCTCAGGTCATGATCTCATGGTTCGTGGGTTAGAGCCCCACATCGGGCTCTGTGCTGACTGCCAGCTCAGAGCCTGGAGCCTGTTTCAGATTCTGTGTCTCCCTCTCTTTCTGACCCTCCCCTGCTCATGCTCTTTCTCTCTCAGAAATAAATAAAATAATAATAAAATTTTTAAAAAGGATGTGCATCATTAATAGGAAATGCATATGAAAAATAAAAAGATACTTTCATCTATCAAATTACTAAAAAAATATTAAAAACCTATTAACAACTATGGGGGAAGAGCTCTTCCCTATGTTGTTGGGAAGTGAGTTTAGCTGTAAAAGGGCAATTTGGCAGAGCCTATTATAAAAAGTTTAAACGTATATATCCTTTGCTCCAGAAATGATTTCTATAGAGTCCCTATCTACAGAAATATTTTCACAGGAATACAAAATCATGTAAGTACAAGGATGTTTATTGCTTCATTATTTGTAATTCTAGGAAAGTTGGGGGACAATGTTACTGTCTGGCGACAGATGATTAAATTATGGTACTCACCCCAGTGAAAGACTATGTGGCCATTAAAAGGAATGACAGAGTTGTACTGACAAGAATGTTTATACTAGGTCACTGAGTGAAAAAATAATTTATATAAGAATAATTTCATGTGCTTCCCTTTTTTGGTAAAAATACCTTCCAGCTCCCATAATCCCAAATTAAATAGTGATCTAGTCCATCTCTCTATATGCATAGAAAGAAGTTTGCGAGGACACATATCAAACGTAACCGTGGTTTTCCTCTGGAGAGAGCTCCAGCTTTAGTGCACTGCATTTCTCTTATTGTGTTGTTTATCTGCTATGAGCAATGAACATCTATTCTTCTTGCAACTTAAGAAAGTGAATGAGGGCCACCTGGGTGGCTCAGTCGGTGGAACAAGCATCCGACTTCAGCTTAGGTCGTGATTTCGTGGATCATGAGTTCGAGCCCCACATCAGGTTTGCTGCTCTCAGCCTGTCAGTGCAGAGTCTGCTTTTGATCCTCTGTCCCCTTCTTCCTGCTGCCGCCCCCGCTTGTGCTCTCTCAAAAATAAATATTAAACAACAAAAAAAGAGAAAGTGAATGAAAAGGGTAACTCAAGAGAAAGGAAATAGGTATTGGAAAGATATCGGGGGCTCACAGACAATCAGTGGGTAGGAACCACAGTAGATCTGCGGGTGACTGCCAACGGCTTCACTCCCTCGTGAGGTGACAGACAGGAAGAATGTTCTACTTGGCTCAGCACAGGCCTCAGGCCCATCGCTCAGCTGTATTGGCTCGCAGCCCTGTCCTGGCCACGTGTGACAAGGAACTCGAGCAAAGGCGCCACACTCTTTCTACCTAGACGAGGAGAAAGATCCAGCAAGCCTGTGGCTGGCCCTCCTTGCCCTATCCTCCTCACCCTTACCTTCTTCACTCTTTTCCTTTTGTTCGCTCCACTCCTCTCACTCCCGCTTCAAGTGATCTTCAGGAAGCCAAAGTAGAGGGAGAAGAGAAATCGCCAGGAGAAGGAAGGGTGGCGTTGGCTGGCAGTCTACTGTGTTGCAGTGACTATGCCCAAGGAGGGGCTGGCTTCCAGCAGCAGAAGCCCTGTGATGGTAGGGCTGTTTTGTTTGTTTGTTTTAAATGTTTATTTATTTCAAAGGGAGAGAGACACGAGAAGAGGGAGGGACAGAAAGGAAGGGAGAAAGAATCCCAAGCAGGCCTCGTGCTGTCAGCACAGAGGCCAACGAGGGGCTCAATCCCAAGGACCATGAGGTCATGACCTGAACCAAAAACCAAGAGTCAGACGCAACCGACTAAGCCCCTCAGGTGCCCTGGTGAGCCTGCTAAAGAAAAAAAAATTCGAGGTGCCTGGGTGGCTCAGTCGGTTAAGCGTCTGACTCTCGGTTTCAGCTCAGGTCAGGATCTTGCCGTTTTGTGAGTTCAAGCTGTGCATTCAGCTCTGCTCTGGCAGCTTGGAGAATGCTTGGAACTCTCTGTCAACCTCTCTCTCTGCCCCTTCACACTCGTGCTGTCTGTTTCTCTTGAAATAAATAAATAAGCTGTCTGTTTCTCTTGAAATAAATAAATAAACTTAATAAAAAGATGGGCACCTGGGTGGCTCAGTCGGTTAAGCGGCTGACTTCAGCTCAGGTCATGATCTCACGGTTCGTGGGTTCGAGCCCCGCGTAGGGCTCTGTGCTGACAGCTCAGAGCCTGGAGCCTGCTTTGGATTCTCTGTCTTTCTCTCTGCCCCTCCCCTGCACATGCTCTCTCCCTTTCTCAAAAATAAATAAACAATTTTTTTAAAATGTTTTTATTTATTTCTTCTTTTTAAAAATTTTTTAATGTTTTATTTATTTCTAGGAGAGAGAGAGAAACAGCGTGAGCAGGGGAGGGTCAGAGAGAGAGGGAGACACAGAATCTGAAGCAGGCTCCAGGCTCTGAGCTGGCTGTCAGCATAGAGTCCGATGTGGGGCTCAAACCCATGAACCTCAAGATCATGACTTAAGGGAATGTCGGATGCTTAACCGACTAAGCCACCCAGGCGCCCCAAACAATTTTTTTTAAAGAAAGAAAAAAAAAATTCACTGACATTTGTGAAAGATGGTCCCATCTGGGAGACTTGGGCCTTTGTGAGAGACAAAGGGAGCACTGCAGTGAGATTGCTCAGTGTGGGGGGAGAGATCAGGCTCAGCTCCAAACACAGCATCGGCAAGTGGTAATTTATTTATTTTTAAACATTTTTTAAATGTTTTTTTTTAATTTATTTCTGAGAGAGAGACACAGTGTGAGCAGGGGAGGGTCAAGAGAGAGGGAGACACAGAATCTGAAGCAGGCTCCGGGCTCTGAGCTAGCTGTCAGCACAGAGCCCGACACGGGGCTCAAACCCACAAACCGTGAGATCATGACCTGAGCCGAAGTCAGACGCTTAAACGACTGAGCCACCCAGGTGCAAGTGGTAATTTATAGCCAAGGAGCAGGGTACGGTCAGTGGACAGAATATGATGAAGAGAAAACAAGGAGATCAGAGGGATTCTGGCCAATAGAATTCTTGCTAAGACAGACCAGGGTGATCCAACATCACCTGGGTATGGTGGATGATGGGAAACTGATCAGATATTGAAGCTGGGGGTTCTGGTTAAACTGACTTTGCAGGGTTTTTGCTAAAATGAGATTTTTACAAGGAGGTACACAGATGGGTCTAGGTAAGGTTCAGGGGCCTGACTAATATTTGATCAAGCAAAGAATCTTGGTCAGGCCCATTCCAGGCCTATCTGTTGAGGGATAGCAGGCTTCCTAGGGAGGCCTCTGTCCCTCATGCTGTGGGCTAGGGCCACCACTGAGCTTTTGAGGTTATTCATTCTGGAGCAGATTAGCATTTGAATTGGTGAACTGAGTAAAGCATAGAGCTCCCCACCCCTCCGGCCCCCAATATCATCTAATCCACTGAAAGGGCAGAGGAAGGATGAATTTACTCTATTTATGTGGGCTGGGACATCCATTTCTCCCACCCTTGCATTAGAATTCCTGGTTCTCAGCCCTTTAGTCTTGGACCAGGGCTTACACTCAGTCCCACCTAGTTCTCAGGCCTCTGGACTCAGAGTGAATTATACTACCGGCTTTCCTGGGCTTCCACAAGGCTTGTCATGTGACTTCTTAGCCTCCATAATCGTGTGAGCCAATTCCTATAATAAATCTCTTGTATACATATATATTCTATACACACATATATATATGCATATATATTCCATTTCTTTGGAGAACCCTAATATAGCAGTACTTAGAGGGGACTTCATAGCACTGGACGCACGTATTAGAAAAGAAGAAAGCTCTAAAACCAATCATCAGGCTTCCACCTTAAAAAAACTAGAAAAAGAAGAGAAAATTAAATCCAAAGTAAGAAGAAAAGAAATAATACGATGTCATATTACACTGCAAGTCAATTACACTGAAAACAGGAAATCAACAAAACCAAAAGCTGTTTCTTTGAAAATATCAATAAAGTTGATAAGTCCTGTAGCTAAGCCAACTAAGAGAGAAAACACAAATCACTAATATCAGAAATGAGAAAGAGAACATGACTATAGAACACATGGACATTAAAAGGGTAGTAAAAGAATATTATGAACAACTCTGTTCCCACAAATTTGAAAACCTAAATAAAGTGAACCAATTCCTTAAGAGATATACTTTGCCAAAACTCACACAAGAAGAAACAATCTGAATAGGCTTGTACATATTAAAGAAATTGAATCAATAATTAATAACCTTTAAAATATAAAGTTCCAGGCCCAGGTTAGTTCACTGGTGAATTCTACTAAATATTTAAAGAAGAAAACATACCAGTTCTCTACAATCTATTCCAAAAAATATAAGCAGAGAGAATACTTCCTAACTCATTTTACCAGAGCAGTATTTCCCTAATATCCAAGCCAGACAAAGCTATTACAAACAAAACTACAGATCAGTAATTCTCATGAACACAGATGTAAAAATCTTCAACAAATTATTAGTGAATTGAATCCAACAATGTATACAAAATATATACATATACATATATAATGTATACAATTTGTATATAATGTATACATTATATGTATAAAATGTATACATTATATACATTATATACCATGGCCAATTGAGATTTATCCCAGATATGCAAGGCTGGTTCAGCACTTAAAAAGCAATTAATATAATCTATCACATCAACAGGCTAAAGAAGAAAAACCACATGATCATATCAATAGGTACAAAAAAAGCATTTGAAAAAACCCATCACCCATTTATGATAAAAAACCCTCAGCAAACCTGGAATAGAGAGGAATTTTCTCAACTTGACATTGAATTTCTAGAACAAACCTTTCAGCTAATATCATTCCTTTTAAAAACATTTTTTTAAGTGATCTTGTTGGGGCTTTAATTCACAACCCTGAGATCAAGAGTTGCATGTTCTACTGACTGAGCCAGCCAGGTGCCCCAGCCTGATATTCTTAATGGTAAGCAACAAGAAGCTTTCCTGTTAAGATCAAGAACAAGGCAAGAATGTCCTCTATCAGCACTCCTTTTCAACATTTTACTGGACGTCCTAACTAGTTTAATAAGAGAAAAATAAGAAATGAAAAGCATACTGGTTGTAAAGGAAGAAATAAAACTGTCTTTGTTTGCAGATTGCCTGATTGTCTATGGAGAGAATCTGACAGAATTGCCAAAAGCTTCCTAGAAATAAGAAGTGATAATACAAGGTTGCAGGAAACAAGGTCAATATCAAAAGTCAATTGCCTTCTTGGGGAACCTGGGTGGCTCAGTCTGTTGAGCGGCCGAGTGTTGACTTAGGCTCAGGTCATGATCTCGACACAGGTTGCAGCCCTGTGTCAGGCTCTGCACTGATAGTGATAATGAGTTTGAGCCCCCTGTTGGGCTCTGTGCTGACAGCTCAGAGCCTGGAGCCTGCTTCAGATTCTGTGTCTCCTTTTCTCTCTCTCTGTACCTCCCCAACTCATGCTCTCTCAAAAATAAATAAACATTCAAAAAATGCAAAAAAAAAAAAAGTGTATTAAAAAGTGACATTCACTTTTGCCTTAAAAAAAATATTTACAGGAGCACCTGGGTGGCTTAGTCGGTTAAGTGTCTGAATTTCACTTAGGTCATGATCTCACGGTTCGTGGGTTCGAGCCCCACGTCAGGCTCTATGCTGACTGCCAGCTCAGAGCCTGGAGCCTGTTTCAGTCGGTGACTCCCTCTCTCTGTGACCCTGCTCTCACTGTCTCTCTCTCTCTCTTCTAGAAATAAATAAAACATTAAAAAAATATTTAGGTGGGGCGCCTCGGTGGCTTAGTCGGTTAAGCGTCTGACTTTCGCTTGGGTCATGATCTCGCGGTTCGTGGGTTCGAGCCCCACGTCGGGCTCTGTGCTGGCTGCCAGCTCGGAGCCTGGAGCCTGTTTCAGTCTGTGACTCCCTCTCTCTCTGACCCTCCCCTGCTCACGCTGTCTTTCTCTCTCTCTCCTAGAAATAAAAAAAAAAAAAAACATTTAGGGGTGCCTGGGTGGCTCAGTTGGTTGAGCACCTGACTTTGGCTCAGGTCATTATCTCATAGTTCATAGGTTTGAGCCCTGCATCAGGCTCTGTGCTAATAGCTCAGAGCCTGGAGCCTGCTTCAGATTATGTCTCCCTCTCTCTCTGCTCCTCCCCCATGCACGCTTTGCCTCTCTCTTTCTCAAAAATGAATAAACATTTAAAAAATAAATATTTAAACCAGGAATAAAAAAAGAATTGCTAACATTTCAACTCATTTTATGATGTTAATGTGATATCAATGGTGAGACCTGATAAAGATACCATGAAAACTATGTAGACCAATCTAAATTAAAGATACAAGTTCTCTAAATAAAAATTCAGCTGTATTTGAAAAGAGTAAGTAATTACTAAGAAAGATTTATTTATGGAGAGCAAAATGTTCTCTATCAGTTGATATTCTAATCAGAATATCAACATATTACATTACATAAACATATTTATTTGATAAGTTAATCAACCATTCCCATAAAAACTCTAGGTACTGGGAAGCCTGGCTGGCTCAGGCAGTAGACCGTGAGTCTCTTGATCTCTGGGTCATGAGTTGGAGCCCCATGTCGGGTGCAGGGTTTACTTTGTGGCTGGAGAAGGAGTTTCGGGAGATGAGAAGTAGCAGGTCAAATTAGCATTATATCATTGCTGGAGTTCATTCATAGTGCCTCATAGGAATTTATCACAATGCGTCCATCCCAGAGTCCTAGTTATTTGGGTTGTTTCCCATTTTTTGCTATTATGAAGAACACTACTGTGACCATTCTTTTACATCTCTCTTGATGCAGTTGTGCAACAGTTTATCCTCCAAATACGTATACAAGTAGAATTTCCTCGTCACAGTACATACAAAATTTCATTTTCACTACATGTTAAATTGTTTTCCAATGTGGATGTACTGATTCACGCTTTTCAGAGAATTCTCTCACAAGACTTTGCAGTGGTCTTTTTTGTCAACCTTGTGGTTGTAATATATTTCATTGTGGCTTTAATTTGCATTTTCCTGATTACAGATGAGGTTGAGCAGCTTTTTTGTTTTTAATGTTTATTTACTTATTTTGAGAGAGAAAAAGAGCGTGAGCAGTGGAGGGGCAGAGAGAGAGGGAGACAGAAAATCCCAAGCAGGCTCCACACTCAGAATAGAGCCTGACACTCAGAGTAGAGCCTGACATGGGGGTTGATCTCACCATTGTGAGATCATGACCTGAACCGAAATCAAGAGTCTGATGCTTAACCGACTGAGCCACCCAGGCACTTCCCCCCAACTCAAAAAAAATTTTTGGCTCAAACTCACAACCCTGGGATTGAGTCTCATGAGGATCCTTTTTATATGTTCTTTTGGATGGTGTCTCCCTTTTTTTAAAAAAAATTTTAAAATGTTTTATTTATTTCTGAGAGAGAGAGAGAGAGAGACAGCTGAGTGAGCAGGGGAGGGTCAGAGAGAGAGGGAGAGATACAGAATCCAAAGCAGGCTCCAGGCTCTGAGCTAGCTGTCAGCACAGAGCCCGATGCGGGGCTTGAACTCATGAACTGTGAGATCATGACCTGAGCTAAAGTCAGATGCTTAACCGAATGAGCCACCCAGGCACCCCTCCTTTTTTTATTTTTAACGTTTATTTATTTATTTTAAGAGAGAGAAAGAAAAAGAGAGAGCAGGGGAGGGGCAGATTGAAAAGGAGAGAGAGAAACCCAAGCAGGCTTTGCGCTATCATTGCAGAGCCCGACGTGTGGCTGTCCCACAAACTGTGAGATCATGACCTGAGCTGAAATCAGGAGTCGGATGCTTAATCAACTGAGCCACCTAGGCTCCCCTCTCCTTTTTTCTTATTTATTTTTTTAATGTTTATTTATTTTTGAGGGAGAGTGAGAGTGCAAGCAAGGAGGAGCAGAGAGAGGGGGACAGCAGATCTGAACCAGGCTCTGTGCCGACAGCAGACAGCCCAAAGTGGGGATCAAAATCACCAACCGTGAGATCATGACCTGAGCCAAAGTTGGTAGCTTAATTGATTAAGCCAACCAGGTACCTCACCCTCTCCTATTGAAAAAAAAATGGATTTGTAGGGCTCAGTCAATAGAGCATGTGACTCTTGATCTTGAGGTCATGAGTTCAAGCACCACATTGGGTGTGGAGCTTACTTTTTAAAAAAATGGATTCATATATTTTTGTGTATTCTGGACATGAGCCCTTTCAGGTTCTCTGGATGAATACATCTCAGTTTCTGGGAGCACCACAACAGAAACTCCACACCCCCTAGCAGATGAACACCCTTAGTATTTGGTTTCTAGCTTGGGATGAGGTAGACTTCAGATTTTGTTTGTAGATCACCAAGGATGGAGATATTGGGGAATATCTCCAATATCTCCACTCTTCTTCCTTCCCTTTGTACAGATTTATTGCCAAACAGTACAGTTGCTCTCTTTCCTTGAAGTGGCCAGAGCTTGAAGTCTGACTTGTATAACAAGTCATCTAAGTTTCTCTTAAAAGAAAAAAAGAGGTAAAATTAGAAGGTATAGAAGGAAAAATGGGCAAATGTGGGGGGGACTACATTGAAAACCACATTGGGGGCTTTATCTAATGTTTTTTAAAGGGCTTGAATTTGAAATTCATCAAGTATATTAGCATCCAGTCCAGTAAAGATGATGAAAATAATTCCATTGGCCTGGAGAGTCAGAAAATTGACAGGAAACCAACCTGCTATCTTCACATGTTTTTTGTTTTTTTTTTATTGTTGTCATTACTTTTTCCTTTAGGCAATGTTTTCCTTTGTTTCTTAAAAGGAGCAATTGTCGTTTTCTTTATTTAAAGCAACTTTGGATGATTGTTTTGGTTTTAGAAAAGGTTTTTAAATCTTGTCAGTTTGAAATGATACTCCCTTCCCTATCTATCCCCTTCCAACACAAATGGGATCTCAGCATTCTCAGGGAGTGGAATTAGTGAGGACTTCTGTAATCAACAAAAATGCTTTGGGATAGCACAAACAAAAAGCTGATCTTTTAGAATGTTCCAAGGATATTTAACAGAATGACGGGATGTAATGCAGCATGTTCTTGGGAACAAATTGGATGCAGAAAGTGTTCTCTTTGACTTGCTTCTGAACCTCTGCTTTATTGTTCAATCTGAAGCCACCTACCGTGGTTTCCATCTTTTAGATGCCAATAGTCCTCTTACTCTTCAACGATGTGCCACATCTTGGGGGCCACTTAGTCCTCGTTCCAAATTCTTGGGAAAGGAGTCTAATCGGGTTCAGCTTGGGTCAAGGGCTTATCTACAGAGCAATCAACTGTGGCCTGGGGTGAACAGGGCACACCATGTGAATGAGGCTTCTCTTTCTGTCAACTTGTGGGTGACAAGTGGAAGCACACTGAACTGGCCTCTTCATTTGTGGGGCCCTATGCAAAATGAAAATACAGGACTCCCTTGTTAAAAAAATTGTTAAGGATTTCGAGGCGCCTGGGTCGCTCAGTCGGTTAATGATCTGACTCTTGGTTTCAGCTCAGGTCATGATCTCACAGTTTTGTGAGTTCGAGCCCCACGTCGGGCTCGGTGCTGACAGTATGGAACCTGCTTGGAATTCTCTGTCTCTCTCTCTCTCTCTCTCTGCCCCTTCCCCACTTGTGCTGTCTTTGTCTTTCTCAAAATAAATACATAAACTTAAAAACAATTATTAAGGATTTCAAGATTGCAATAGCAGAGTATTAAACCAAGGGTGGGGCCCTTCCAGTGTAGGGCCCTGGGGGACTGTACAGGTCTCCTGCCAAGAAACTGCTCCATGTTCTGCACCTGGGGGAAGAGCCTCCAAAAGGAATTTCTAGACCCCGTATGTCAGAGCTTGGAGTCAGTGACTCTTGTTTTTGGAATTTATAACTTAGACTGAGTGTTAGGTTTTCCACCTTTTCTGCCCACGTCTCTATTCCCTTTTCAGATCCAGTAACTTTATGTGGAATTGCTTGAGTGTGAATAAGTTGGCTTTTTAAGTCTTTTGTCTCTTCTATTATTAGGCAATGATCTTTTGGAAGGTCGTACAAAGTGTGCATTTGACTTGGTGAATCATCTTCAAAAGAGTTGATGAAGGAGTTAATTGTCCTTTAAAAAAAAACTTTTTATGTTGCATTAGACTTACAGAAAAGTTACAAAAATAGTCTTGAGAGTTTTTATGTAGCCCTTACCCATCTTCCCCTTAATGTTAACATCTTACATAACTATAGTACAATTATCAGAACCAAAAAGATTAACATTGGTACAATGCTCCTAACTAAAGACCTTTCTTGAATTTTATTAGGTTTTTTGCTACTGTCCTTTTCTTCTGCTAGGCTCCGGACCAGATCCAACATGGCATTTAGTTATTTCTTAGTCTCAAATTTACTAAGAAATATACTGTTTCTTAGTAAAAACTCCAATGACTTTGTCTTTTCTGACTTTGACTTTTCTGGAAGAGTATTGATCAGTTATTCTGTTAAATGTCCCACAATTTGGGTTTGTCTGATGTTTTCTCTGGATTAGGCAGAAACTGAGGGTTAATAATGTGTCCTCAGTGCATCCTATCTGGTTCATGATGCTGCTTGATCTTATTACTGGTGATATTGACATGATTAAGCTGGTTTCTGCTAGATTTCCCACTGTAAAGCTACTATCTTTCTCTTTGTAATTAATACACATCCTGCAGGAAATATTCTGAGACTACGCAAATTCTGTTTCTCTCCAAACTTCTCCCAACTCATTTTAGCACTCATCAGTGGAGCTGTGTGCAACAATTACAGTATTTAGCTAATGAATACATTTTTTGCAGTTTTTCTTTTTGTCTCTAGTCTTGCAGTACCCAACCTAGGGCTCATGCTGGTTCTTTTCTTCCCATCCTTCTTAGTGTAGCTATGTTTTTGACTTATAATGGATTCATTTTTTAGGTTTTCTTATTCCATTTGGACTCTCTCCACACTCCAGTTGGTTTTAGCTATTTCTTTATTTTGGGAGTATGTGAGACACTACCATTCCTCTAAGAGGCAGAGCTATATGAATATATACTCTGAGTATCACTACCTCCTCATTCCCACTACCCCATTTCATTTACTCCCTTTTTCTCTTTTCCCCACCTATCCTCTACAGGTAGCCAGTTGCCTTAGTTTCTGATTTATCTTTCCTATACTGTGTTTCTTTTGCACAAACAAACAAATGCAGTATATTTTTTTTATATTCCTTTCTTAGGGCAGCATTTGTGCTTTGCATTTTTTCACTTAGCAGTATGTCTTGGCAACCACTTTATATCAATTCACAGAGTTCTTCCTCCTTTTCTAATTTTTAAAAGTGTTTATTCATTTATTTTGAGAGAGAGCAAGAACAGGGGAGGGGCAGAGAGAGGGGGGGAGAGGGAGAATCCCAAGCAGGCTCCACGCTCGGCACGGAGCTCAATGCGGGGCTTGATCCCATGACTGTGAGATCATGACCTGAGCCCAAATCAAGAGTCAAATATGTGGGGTGCCTGGATGGCTCAGTCAGTTGAGTGTCCAGCTCTTGGTGCTGGCCAGATCATGATCCCAAGATCATGGGATCTAGCCCTGTGTCAGGCTCTGAGCAGGGTGTGGAGCCTGCTTAAGATGCACATTCTCTCTCTCTCTCCCTTTCTCTTCCCCTCTACCTTGTTCTCTCTCCAAAAAAAAAAAAAAAAAAAAAGTCAGACATCTAACATCCAACCCACTGAGCTACCCAGGCGCCCCCTTCCACATTTTTTAAATAGCTGCTGAATATGCTATTGTGTGATGTGCCACAACTGTACAAATACTTAAATTGTTTCCAAAATTTTGCAATTACAAATAATGCCGCAATAAATAACCTTGTGTATGTGCCTTTTTTCTATTGTTGGAGTGTATCTTCAAGTGAATGTCATATAGATATGTGTGTGTGTATATATATGTGTGTGTGTGTGTTTGTGTGTGTGTGTGTATTTTTTCCTTCTAATCCTTCTTGTCTCCAGGGAACGGAGAGCTATGTTGATGTTACTGTTTATTTCATGCTTTCTTTCTTAGCTCTGCCTATCTTTGAAGTCTGTAATCTCTCACAATAAGCATGGATTGTGGTCAAGTACATTTTCTGAGAAAGTCCTCACTGCTCCTCACTATTGACTTGGTCAATAATTTGGGTGGCACCTCTAGTCTTATATTACAGTAATGGTTCTCTATCCTGGCTGAACATGAGAATTTCTAAGAATCTTTTAAATATATCAATGCCTAAGAATGCTCTAGGAGGACTTTGCAATTAATGCAGAATCTCTGGGTGTGAGACTCAGGCACCTGTATTATTCTGAGGCACCCTAGAAATTCCAATATGCAGCTAAGGTTGAGAACCACTGGGTTAAATCCTTGAAATGTTACAAAAATCTCCTGGCCTTTACCATATGCCGTGATTTGATCCTGGCTGACTGGGAGGTGTTCCACTCAGAAAATTCCCGATTTTTACCTGGAGGAGAGGAAAGTACCAATGGGCTCAATTTAGGGAGAATCTGTAAAAGTCTTTAATGAGATAGAAGTTCAACTTAGCCAAGAAAAAAAATGTTTCTCATATGAAGTCTGACAGCTCAAAGTTGCTTCAAGTCAAAAAGGAAAATTGTCAGATTTCCTTTTCTCCCCTTCAACGTAGAAATCTGGGTACCTTCCTTTGTAGTTAGTCATATTAATAAACTCCAACTAATATTTGTTAAACAGAGTCCACTAATTATGCTGTTTTTCATCAAATCAAAGATACCATGACTTGTAAAATATAGTTACCTTATGTAGCACTAAGAAACAAAAAACCCACTGCTAAATAATTATGAGGTATAATTAAATGTAAGAGATGTTTAAATGTGGGGGAGATGTGCATATAAGAATTGATGAAGTGCGGTAGATCTTTAGCCTAAATATCCTCTGTGAACTCCAAGCCAGTATGGTCACTTGAATTTCTCACGGGCTCTTTAACCCTAACATGTCCCAGTCTGGACTCCCTAGTTCCTTTTCCTGCATTGTCTGCTCTGTCAAAAGGAGCACTCCCTCCCTCCCAGCTAGAAACATTGAAGTCATGCCAGATTCCTGACCTTCTGTGCTTTTTAAACACAAAAGATCTTTTTTATTGTTAGCTCTGTCTCCTACCCCTCTCTCCAACGGATTGCCTTCCTCTTTCCCTCCTTGGTGGCTTTGAGTCAGGTCTTCCTCAGCTCTCCACAGGATTACTGCGGTGACCTCCTACCTGCTTTCCACTTCTCTAATCAATCCTACCCTTCCTTGCCCTGGTTTTCCTTCGTAAACATCAATCCGATCGTATCTTCCTCACTCAAATTATCCTACAAGACAAATACTCCATCCAAAAACCAAGCAAAGTGAATGAACAGACCACCTTACAGAAGAAACCAATGCACATTTATGCATGTGAAAAGTTGTTCATCACGAAATAAATGTAACGATGACATTTCCTCACCTACCCAACTGGCAGAATTTGAGAGAACTGATAACGAATGATTGTAAGAATGTGCAGAAGTACTCCTATATACCGTTGTTGGTAGTACAATATTTTGGATGGCGTTTTGGATACGTGAAAGAACGCAAACTGCCTGATATCTTTGAGCCTCAATCATTGTATTTGGTCAAATGGGGCTGAGATCTAACTAAATGGCTTCAAGGAAGCGAGATAATTCAGGGGAAAGTGTTTGTAAATAATAATAGCTAAAATGTACTGGCCGCTTGCTGTTCGAAGCGCTTCATCTGTGTTCATTAAATCTTCACAATCCTGTAGGTACTAGTATTATCATCACCCCCAATTTTACATAAAAGAAAACCGAAGCACAAATAAAACTTTGCCCGAAAGGCGGCGTGAGTAAGGGGTGGAGCCGGGATTATCAGCATTAACCTACGGAGTGTGCTCTAGCTAGAATCCAGTTTTTACTGTAAGCCCATGCCACTCTTCCTTCTGATAACCCGCAGAACCCATAGTCGAAGCTTGTTGATATAGAATTTATTCCTCGTTAGCAACCATTTCTAATTGCTTTGTGTGTCTCACTACAGTCCTGTCTGATACAGCTCGTGGAAATTTAGCCCATCTCTCGTTTAATTTATTTTCAGTGTCCTGGTCAACGCTGGGTACACGATAAAGAGTACCGAGATAGAGGCCTACCAAATGTTACCGTACATTGGCTGCTGGGCCAATGGCGTATCTTCACAAGTAGGAAGTAATTTTCCCGAGACTGAAACATACACATATACTCCCGCGCCTTGCGGACTACAGCTCCGCTCGGCATCCCTGCACCACTGGTCGACCTTTCCCGCTTTCCTGCATCCGTCGGACTATGCCCGGAACGTTTCTTGAGGGCTTCGGAAGCTGCCGCCCGGGAAAACGCGGCTGAACACACAACACTGGACAGACTAGTAGTCTAACCATATGCCTGAAATTTCTAGTCGCTTTCATGACTCGGGAGAAAATGGCCCCAAATTATTGCACTTCTTAAAACACTATGCGACGGTAACTTTTTCATCCTTTAGTCACTATCAGGTAAGTGTTTCCTAGTTTGTCTTTCTTTTTGGTTAGGCATATGTATGGACAGCTCATTTGAAACGAACAAGGAAGGCGGGGGAAGAAAGCGGAAGCCGCGGGGTCTTCTAAACCAGAAAGTGTCCGGAGCTTGCGCTCAGCTATTTGCGGCGGCCCCCACTTGCACAGAGAGCTCAGAAAATAGGCGGAAGGGGGGAAAAGGCGTCGTTCCTGGAGCTGAGACCAGGCGGCCAGAGTCCTCAGGGATGAACCTCGAGTTGCTGGGTGAGGAGGGCTATTGGTTGCGTTTTAGAAAACCCTTTGGTCCCGGAAAGGAGGGAACCTGGTCGGGAGGGACTCGGGCTGCACCCTTAGGGACCTAGTTCTGCTGTGGATCCTTGGGCGCTTCTATTCTGGAGCAGCTGCGGGAGGAGGCAGCCCAGCTTCTGCCTTAGCAAAATGCATTGCCTTTACCGAGGCTACTTTCAGATCAGTTGTGGAGCGGCAGGGACAGTTTATGACTTCGATTTGATTACAAAGATCGAAGGTGCCGAAGTAGCCCAGAGCAGGCAGGACCAGAGTTATTGGAGAATAAAGAATCTATGGATATGAGGCTTGAGGTGAAGCTTTGAAGACTTGTCCGGAGTTTGGGTGCTTAGACACGTTAGATTGTTTTGTAGAAAGAAACACGGATGCCTAGGAGGGGAACTTGGAGATCTAGTTGAAGTCTCTCATTGGGCAGGCGAAAAAAGCCTTAGAGGGTAGAGATTGGAGGGCATTGAGTTTGGCATAGTTGGCACTGGAATCCAGTTATCTTGACTTCCTATTTAAGCTCCTTAACTACCAGGGACAGTGTGTAAAACACCGAGAACTACAGAAGCATTTGTCTTTTGTCACTCTCAGTCATTTTCTTCTTATTCCTTACCCAAGTTTTTAAAGAACTGTGGGTCCTTTCTCCTAGGTTTTCATTGGGTGTTCATCATGATAGCTGAGGAATGCGTGAAGTCCTAAATGACTTTCTATAAAGTTTCTCTTAAAAAAACTTCAGAAGTTGTACTGGATGTTTAAAGGGCTACCAAGATTTTTCAGAAATAGTTTTTACCTTTAAGGAGCTTAAAAATTTTTTTTGGTTAACATTTATTTATTACTGAGAAACAGAGACAGAGCATGAGCATGGGAGGGGCAGAGAGTGGGGAGACACTTATCCGAAGCACGCTCCAGGTCTGAGCTGTCAGCACAGAGACCGTGGCGGGGCTCAAACCCAGGAGTGGTGCGATCATGACTTGAGCCGAAGTCTGAGCTGAAGTCGAATGCTCAACCAGCTGAGCCACCCAGGCACCCCAACCTTTAAGGAGCATTTTGTGAAGTAGGGAGCTTAAGGTGTTTATGTAAATAGCCATAAAGTATTACAGAACATCAGGCAGGCCTTTAAGAGTTATTGCCAAGTGTTAAGAACACTTAGAAGAAGGAGTGAATATCTTTGGGGCAGGGGAAGAAAGGTAACCAGGAACAAAGAAAGCTCTGAAGGAGTTGGAGTTTCGAGTGGACATTTAAGATTGGTAAAATAGTGACAGACTGAAGTGTGGAGAAACAAGGAGGGATGTTTGAGCTAAGACATCAGGGAGAGGACACCTAAAGACTTTCCTGCTTGGCCAGGTTGTTTGTGAATAAAAAGAAGGCCAAGAGATGGGGTGGCTGCCATCTATTTTGTGGAAGCTCTTGAGTGCCCGGCAGAAAAGTTTGTGCTTTTTAAGGAAGGTGGGGCAGATCCATTGAAGGGTTTTTGACCTGGCAAGTGACTTAATCAGAGCCATGCTCTGCTCTTCTCTTCTTTCTCCTTCCTTCCTTCCTTCCTTCCTTCCTTCCTTCCTTCCTTCCTTCCTTCCTCCCTCCTTCCTTCCTCCTTCCTTCCTCCTTCCTTCCTCCCTCTCGTCTTACAGCATCGTGTTGTTGAGCCTTGGATGGTGTGAAAACAGTTTGAAGGGGCAGGGTAAATTGAGTGATTAAAAAAGGCCCGAGCTAGGAAATGGAAGGAAAAGACACTGAGGAGGTAGAGTTGACAGGATTTGAAAATTGATTGCATGTGGGGGCAGTGCTGGTGGCGAGGAACAGTAAAGTGAAAACGATGGGAACCAGTGTTGGTATTACTGGTAAACATTTAAGGACATCGGGAAGAGACAGCATTGAAGGTGGATCTGGGGTTCAGGAGATAGGTTTAGATTTACGAGAGAGATACATAATTTTCCTGCAGGTGGGGTTATTGAAGCCTTGCGAGTAGATGACAAGACGAAGGGAGAAAGTGGGAGGAGCACAAAAAGAAAACTGCTGAGGGCAGAATCTTGGGCAGTTACCTGTATTCAGGGGTTATGAGGAGGAGTAAGTGATAAATCAAGAGTTACCTAGTATTTACCGTGAGTCAGGCATATATATCTTTCAGAGACTTATTTATTTTTGACAGAGCAAGTGCAGAAAGGGCAGAGAGAGAGGGATGACAGAAGATCCTAAGAGGGCTCTGTGCTGACAGCAGAGAGCTTGATGCGGGGCTCGAGCTCACAAGCCGTGAGATCACGAACTGAGCCGCAGTCGGGCGCTCAACTGACTGAGCCACCGAGGCGCCCAGAGCTAGACATAGTTTTGAGTGCTTCCGTGTTATCCACGTATAGGGGAAGAGGACACTGGTTGGTTGGTGTGCTGTCGGAAGCCAGTTGTAGAGCACTTGAGGCTGAGAGAGGGCTGCTCTGTTCCGTCCTTAGGCAGCTCCGTGCCCCTCCGCAACTTGAGCTGACATCATACGACCATCATTTTAGGAAGGTGTGGGAGACGGAGTGGGGGCCAAAAGTCGACCGTTAATTTTAAAAAACTTAAGGATGGGGAGCTCTTGGGTAGCTCAGTTGGTTAAATGTTGGATTTTTTTATTTTGGCGCAGGTCATGATCTCACAGTTTTGTGAGTTCGAGCACCACATAGGGCTCTGTGCACTAACTGCACAGAGCCTGCTTGGGATTCTCTGTCTCTTTGTCTCTCTCTCTCTTTCTGTCCCTCCCCCGCTCCCTCTTTGTCACTCAAAATAAATAATAAAATAAAAAAGTAAAATAAAGTTAAGGATAGAGGGAAGGCGCTAGATAGGCTAGTCCATTGAAAGAGAGAATCAAAAAGGGTTGTTTTTTTTTTTTTTTTGAATGATACAGAAGATTCGTGGCAGTGAAACTTAGGAATATTTGGCATTGGAAAGTTAGACAATTTAAAAGAAGGCTGGTCCAGAAGGTATACATTTCTGTGGAAGTGACTGAGTTTTAAAGGAGAAAGTTCATTGATGGCAGCTAAAAAGCAGGAAGGAACAGATGTGTTGTGGGAACGTACAAGAGAATATTCAGCCAGAGAGAATATGTAGAAAGGAATGATGATGTGTTCTTTTTTTTTTTTTTTAATATTTTTATTTATTTCTAGGAGAGAGAGAGAGACAGCGTGAGCAGGGGAGGGTCAGAGAGAGAGAGTCACAGACTCTGAAACAGGCTCCAGGCTCTGAGCTGGCAGTCAGCACAGAGCCTGACGCGGGGCTCGAACCCGCGAACCACGAGATCATGACCTAAGCGAAAGTCGGACGCTTAACCGACTAAGCCACCCAGGCGCCCCATGATGATGTGTTCTTAATGTGAGCAGGCAGGACCCTGACTTTACTTCTGCAATCACTTGAGGCCTTGCGGTGTATCAGACAGGATGCCCTGGAGCTACAAAGTTAAATAAGAGTTTTTCAAGCTTCTTTTTATAACTCACAGTAAGAAATATATTTTCGTTCACAACCTTTCATATATACAAACGTATATGTTTCTCCAAATTATACTTTTTAAAAATATTTTTTAATGTTTATTTTTGGTGGGGGGGAACGAGGGGGAAGACAGAGGATCCAAAGCAGGCTCTGCAGCCTGGTAGCAGGGAGCCTGATCGGGGGCTGGAACTCAAACAGAGATCATGACCTGAGCTGAAGTCTGACCCTCAACTGACTGAGCCACCCAGGCGCTCCTCTCAAAATTACACTTAACCCTCGTTATGCTCAATGTCCTCTTTTATCTTCTCTTCTTACGTATTAAAAAACTCGTTGGGGCTCGCTAACTTGATTTATCCATTTGTGATGGACTGGCTCCTACTGTTTGAAAAACATTCAAATAAGATACACTAGGTGGAGGCGGTGCACAAAGTCAACTTCATTTGTGGCAAATAAGGAGATCACGGGGAGTAACATCCAGAGCCATGACTCTATGAGCAAGGGTGCATGGGTTCCCTCTTCCTAGGGTTAGGGTGAATGTTTGGGTCGGAAGCCTTGTCATCTCATGTCATGTAGAGCTGGGCATAAGCCCACGGGGTGCCAAGGAGAAACCTACCTGCCCAGGCACTGCTGTGCGAATGAAGCCTGTGGCGATTGCAGTATTAAAATGCGGTAAAGGTAGTTGGAGATCACCCCGTGGTTGAGTCGGGTTATCCTCTAGCCAGACCGGGCCCTGTCGTTTAGGGTGGTTTCGGTTTCCAGTTGCCTGAGTGAAGAGCTCAGCTGGAAAGAAGGGCGGATGGAAAAATGTGGGCCTAAGGTTGGTGAGTATAAGCAGGTGGGCAGAAAGCTCAGGTCTTGGGGCCTGGCCTGTGACAGTAGTTCTCAGTGGTGAACTGAGGGGGCCTGATGACAGTAGACCTGTACAGAGTCTGACACTGGAGTCTGCAGTAGGTGCTAGCTGCTAATGGTGGATGCAGGTTTGAGTTCTTCAAAGCATGATGTGCCAGCAAGGGTTTAAGTCTGGAAAGCTCACTGAGCTTCTTTAACTTCTTGCTTTTCTGATGGGCAAATACAGCACATACTTATCACAGCAGTGGAAACAGCACAAACATGCACATGGAAAAGTCTTTCTCTCCTTCCCCAAATGGTACCTGTCTAGTGATTGTCTTTTTCTAGCTTATTCCTTGCTCATACAGACGTTTAAACAAATTTATTAGGGCTCTGTTTCTGCTTTTTTGCAGAAATAGAACCTTTTTATACCCAGTATTTGAAACTTTACTCACTTAACACTATAGGATACTATTCCTACACGTTCGGAGATAATAGATCCAATGGTTTTTAATGCATTCATGTAGATACACATTCATGAAATATAATTTTAACTGTAAAATTTACATACTTTTTGAAACAAAGTGGTCTTTTTTCCTTGCCTGCTCCTTTTTGTTGATAATCGCACATATTTCCTTCCATATTTTTCTCTGTGCTGATATATACTTGTGTGTGCTGATGCACGCACGGTAGTAAATAGTGAGATTATATAACGTACACTTTGTGGTTTGCCTTTTTTTCTACTTAGTAACACCAATGCAGATTTCTCTAAAATATTTGTATAATTTATTAGTAATTTTGTATTTGAATACAGCATATTGTATTCATCTGTTCCACTATTAATGAACATTTACCTTGTTTCCAGTTTGGGGAGATTTTTTTTTGCTTTTTGACCACCTAGAACAATACTTTAAATACCTACTTCTATCCCATTGTTGTGTTTACATTTATGGAGATTAGATTTCTGGTTGTAGGATTGCTGAGGTGAAGCCTATATATGTTTTGCTTTTTTTTTTTAATGTTTATTTTTGTTTTTGTTTTGTTTTGTTTTCAATTTTTTTTTTTTCTAGGAGAGAGAGAGAGACTGCGTGACCAGGGGAGGGTCAGAGAGAGAGGGAGATACAGACTCTGAACTTGACTCCAGGCTCTGAGCTGGCAGTCAGCACAGAGCCCGACACAGGGCTCGAACCCACGAACCGCGAGATCATGACCTAAGCGAAAGTCGGATACCTAACCGACTAAGCCACCCAGGCGCCCCTAAATGTTTATTTTTGAGAGAACACGAGTGAAGGAAGGGCAGAGAGAGAGGGGGACAGGCTCTGAAATGGGCTCTGGGAAGTGGGCTCAGCACTGACAGCAGCAAGCCCCACGCAGGGCTCAAACTCACAAACCGTGAGATCGTGACCTGAGCCAAAGTCCTGCTCAACTGACAGAGACACCCAGGTGCCCCTATGTTTTGCTTTTCATAGATGCCATCAGATCCCTTTTCTCAAAGGCTGTAACAATTCCCATTTTTGCAAGTAATGTGTTAATCTGTCTCTTTGCCCCTCCCCTCCACCCCCAGGAATTCTCTCTGAATTTTCCTGTCTGATGGATGAAAGTGGTGTCTCATTTTGAATTTGGATTTACATTTCTTCAACTATAGCTGAGTTTGATTGTGTTTTCCTCTGTTTAGAGGCCATCTGATTTTGTTCTTCTGTGGCTTGTTTATTCATTCTCTTTGTGTGTTTTTTCCCTTACTGTATAAACTTGTTTTGTAAGGTAGGTATCAACTCCTATCATTTATCTGCATTGCAAATTTTTTTGTAAATCTTGACTGTTTACAGGAACTTTTGTCTTGCAAAATGTTTAATTTTTATTTAACCAAAACCTACTTTCCTTTTGGTTTTCCTCACTTGGTTAAGGTCCTCTCTACCCTAGATTATACATGTAGTCTCTTGGAGTTTCTTCAGAGATTCTTGTTTAAAAACATAAATTTACCTGCTATTTACATGTAACTTACATGTAATGTAAGTTAACTTTTTTCTCCTTCCAGATGGGCAGTCACTTGTCATTCTCTCTATGTTAAATAAGTTCTCCGCTAAATTGAAATGCCACCTTTATCATATATCAGCAGCTTTATAGTGCATTTAGGTTTTTTTTAATGTTTGTCTTTAATCCATCTACAATTACATAAAAATACTAATTTTTAGGGAAAGCCATTAAGTCTTCCCATCCCAAAATGTGGATTGTCTTTTCATTATTTTTAGATTTTATGGCCTTACCTGAGATTTTATAGTTTTCTTCATATGTGTCCTGTGTCTTTCTTATTATCTTTTTCTTAAATATTGAAAAAAACATTTTAATCTTTATTCTTGAGAGAGAGACAGAGAGACAGACAGACAGAGAGACAGAGCATGAGTGTGGGAGGGGCAAAGAAAGAGAGCGAAGCAGAATCCGAAGCAGGCTTCAGGCTCTGAGCTGTCAGCACAGAGCCTGATGCGGGGCTCGAACTCACGATCTGTGAGATCATGATCTGAGCTGAAGTTGGACGCTAAACCGACCTGAACCACCCAGGCGCCCCTTTCCTTAAATATTTTATATGTTTTGTAGCCTTCGTGAGTGGCCTTGTTTTTCCATTTTTTGATATTAATTTCTAATGTAAAGAAAAACTATTAATGTTTGAATATTTTTCTTGTATTACGCCACCTTATCCTTTATTCTAAATTTAAAAAAATTTTATTTAAGTTATCTCTACACCCAGCGTGGGGCTGGATCTCACCGTTCTTCGATCAAGAGTCACTCGTTCTTTTGACTGAGCCAGCTAGGCACATCTCCCTATTTTCTTATTAATATAAGTAGTTTTCTTATTTGAGTCTCTTGTGTTTTCTAGGTATTCAATAGTAGCAAAAAAGCAATAGTTTTGTCTCCGTATATTCAGTGGTTAAACCAATTATTTCATTTTCTTATTCCATTGGTTGGAACCACCAAGATGGTATTAACTAATAAGGGGGATATATCCCTTTCTAATTACTGATATTAATTGAAGTGGTTTTAATATTGTACCTTTTGGAATGATAATGGTCCATGTTTTTGATAGATTTTTGTCATTTGTTGTAGTCTTCTGTTCCTTTTATTAGAAGTGATGATGGAGGGGCGCCTGGGTGGCTTAGTCGGTTAAGTGTCTGACTTTCGCTTGGGTCATGATCTCGCGGTTCGTGGGTTCGAGCCCCGCGTCGGACTCTGTGCTGACTGCCAGCTCGGAGCCTGGAGCCTGTTTCAGATTCTGTGTCCCCCTCTCTCTCTGACCCTCCCCTGCTCACGCTGTCTCTCTCTCTCTCCTACAAATAAATAAAAATATTAAAAAAAAAAAAAAAAGAAGTGATGATGGAGTTTTCTGTGATTTCAGCATCTATTGATAGGATTGCATGGCTGGTATAAGCATTCTTGACTAAGGATGTACGTCAGAGTACATTGTGCCATGGGGGTGTTTGGGGGTGCTCTAGGCCTAATTCTGGTCCTTATCCTCTCTCCTGTACCATAATGCCTTCTTAAGTGGTACAGTTTAGATTGTGGTTATGATTGTATATTGTGCTAGGAGTTATGATTCAAGTCTGCAGAATGTAAAGGTGAAATACTATGTACCATTTAACAAAATTTTTTTTAATGTTTTTTATTTATTTTTGAGAGTCAGAGAGAAACAGTGCGGGCAGGGGAGGGTCAGAAAGAGGGGGAGATAGAGACTCCGAAGACAGGCTCCAGGCTCTGAGCTAGCTGTCAGCACAGAGCCCAGTGCGGGGCTCGAACCCACCAACGTGAGATCATGATGTGAGCTGAAGTCGGACGCTTAACCGACTGACACCCAGGTGCCCCTGCTATGTACCATTTAAGTTGAGTAAACTCTTTTTTTTTTTTAATATTTTTATTTATTTCTAGGAGAGAGAGAGAGAGCGTGTGAGCAGGGAAGGGTCAGAGAGAGAGGGAGACACAGACTCTGAAATAGGCTCCAGGCTCTGAGCTGGCAGTCAGCACAGAGCCCGACGCGGGGCTCGAACCCACGACCGCGAGATCATGACCTAAGCGAAAGTCGGACGCTTAACCGACTAAGCCACCCAGGCGCCCCTAAGTTGAGTAAACTCTTATGTTCATTTTTGTACTATCACCATAAAGTTTTGGTATAAGTCATGTTGGCTTTATAAAAAAGTAGTATTTTTTTTTCCTGCTCAGAAATAGCTTGCATAACATGGTAATTATCTGCTGCTTGAGATTTAGGACAAACTGCTCACAAAATCCTTAAGGGTCTGCTGCCCCCCCCGCCCCGGCCCCAATGGTACATCTTTAACAGGCTTTCAGTGTGTTCTTTACTGACTGATCCAGTCAATGATTTTTCATCTGTAATCAGTTTTGGAAATGGTGTGTTTTGCTATAGAAGTCACTCATGGTTTTTGTATGGAGTGTATCATGAAGTTAAGTCTCTGACTAGGGTTTTATTTCGTTTTGGCATCCACATCTTTGGCCATCTTTTTTCCACCTGCACGGTCTTTAAACCTAAGAACTCTGATTATGGCATTAAATGGTCGATGGTGGCAAGATGGAACATAGAATGTGGTCTGGAGCATTGTCTGAGGAAAGGGCCTTGTGCTCTGGTAATCCTGCCCGACAGGGGTCTTGTTCGGGCCACCCACCAAAGCCTCCCCACATTAGCCTAGACTTTTCTATATGTCACTTTCTCTTTGTACTCCTTTAAACTCCTCATTGTAATTCTGTTAGCTAGGGTGATCCTCAAAAAAGAAAAACCCACCCTAAAAACATAAACCAGAAATACAAGGGTAGTTTGTGTTGAGAGGTAATCAGACATTAAAATGATCCCTGGATTCTGGACTTTTCTCAGAATCTTGTGTGTGGCTTTCCCTTATCACAGCACAGGACACACTCTGCCCCTTCCCAAGTACTTTATATTTCCAGATTGTGGTTTTTTTGTTTGCTTTGGTTTTAATTTTTGGATAAATACTTCTTATTTGTTTCTCAACCATGTGAATGTAGATCTGTCTTACTGAACTTGGAAAGATGTATAGGTTACATTGTATGTGTAATGTTTCATTTAAAAAACACAGCTGTAAGTATATAAATGCTTACACAAATATATGCTTATAGATTTGCTTATACAAATAAAGGTATAGAAACATGGAAATGTTTACCTTGGTGAGTGGGTTGCGTGGAGGAAACTACCATTTTTTAATTGCCCATTGCTGTATTACTTACCTGTTTATTAGTTAGGTAACTCGAGAAAAGTTCTTTTCCAAAACCTCTTTATCTGGTTTCACCATTTCAGTTCATTCTTTTCTTTCATAATTACAATTACAGTCAGCCACTGTAAATCTGGCTCACATTAGCTAATCAAGATAATCACCTTCTGGGGATATTTACCTTTAGTTTCATCCCTCTCTTAGTGTTCTTTACTGTAGGGCCAGTTTTATGATTAGCTTTAATGTTTTCACTCTTTAGTATTCAATTTTTATAAAGGACAGAATGTAATAAAACTGGTTTTCAGCTTTTTTTATTCCAAAAAAATTTTTTTTATTCAGCTTTTTTTTTTTTAATGAAATCTTACTTGAATGCCCCGTGTGTGTGTGTTTCACACTTGTGAAACAACTTTCATGGACCTACAGTTCTCAGAGTATAGTTTAAAAACCACCAGATAAGTGTGAAAATTCAGAGAAGCAGGCAGTAATCATACCATCCTCTGCAGTTCGAAACATTAGTTATTCGCATGTGAACGCAGCATTTCATACAGGAAAAGCATTCAGGAGTATTGGCACCCATATGCTGTGTGCTCAAGAAATTAATATAGAGAATTGCATCTTTAATCAACTACTGGATTCTGTTACAATGTAAATGTCATTCTTAGGAAGGTAAATGGTCACTGCTGACTGGCTGCTGTTAAAACAGTTTTAGAGAGTTTGTTGGATAAGATAAGTTTGACAGATTGGATTTTTTAAAGTTTGTAGTTAAAAATAACCATAATAACGCCATTACCAATAAACCCCATTACATTTGTAAGTAATGTTTCTATGAAAAAGTAACGATTTTCTGGGGTTCCTGGGTGGCTCAGTTGGTTAAGCGTCCAACTTCGGCTCAGGTCATGATCTCATGGTTCATGGGTTCCAGCCCTGCGTCAGGCCTGTGCTGACGGCTAGCTCAGAGCCTGGAGCCTGCTTCGGATTCTGTATCTCCCTCTCTTTCTGACCCTCCCCTGCTCACGTTGTCTTTCTCAGAAATAAATAAAACATTAAAAAATTTTAAAGAAAAATAACAATTTTCTAAGAAAAATAGAATAGCATTGTTTTACAATTTTACGAATTGTCTTTAATGCTTGACTAAGTAGCAATTGGCAGGAATTCTTGCATCTGCTTTTACATTCACTCTGTTATTAATATTGCTGGTCGTGTGGCCTCAGGACAACTCATCTGTAAATGGAAGAGATAATGAGAGTAAAGAGCCAAATGCCATCTTGATTTGATAATGAAAATAAGTGTGACCCCCAGAAGTCCCTGACCAGAGGCAGTTCCCCATCCACACTTTGCAAACCACTGCATCCACCATACCTTAGTGGGAGCGGGGTGGGGGTGGGGGTCTGCCGTGCGTTGCACATCCTCCCTGAACTCTTTCTTTGCTTTGTTGCAGAGTCCTTTGGGCAGAATTATCCAGAGGTAAGAGTATAGTATTACTGTAAATTTAGAAATATGGTAACTTGTTAGCTTTTGTGTTTGGGTGGAAAATGTAGTTTGTTTCCCACCCACCCCCCCTTTTTTTTTTGACAGTAGAATCATTAAATGTGATGATACATTTTTTGCTATAATAAGGAGCTCGGTGCTTCATTTCGAGGAGGGGGAAGCAGGCAATATGGTGGGAATCTCACCATAATGTTGTAAAACTTCTATAGTTCATTTCCCAGTAAATTAAAAAAAATACTTTGAAGGATGTTTCATCAACAGCACCATCACCTGCACATAGATTTTTTTCCAGTGTGCTTTTCTACTTTGAATCCGTGTTTTTGCATAGTAATAATAGTCATGTAAAGTTAAGTGTGCTTTACACTTTTTTAAGTGTAATACTTGGAATGTGTTTCAATACTTGGAATGTGTTTCAGTATAGTCATGGTTGCTTTAAATGGCTTGATATGAATATAAAATAATGTATTTGACTTTCCTAATATTGCACAGATAGGCTGTTCTAGCGATTTTGTTTTAAATGATTTTTCTTGAAATAAATCTCAAGGACCATGATAATTGTGTCAGGACCATGACCCTTTTAATGAATCTTGTTATATTTTGCCTAAATGGCCCTTCACAGTGTCACAACATTATACTGGTAATGTATGGGGTTTGTTACATCTGTTTCTAAAAACTCTCTGTTAGCTTTTATAAATATTTCATCGTTTTGGCTAGTTTAATAGGTATAAGAACACATGTGGAGATTATTTTGGTATATATCCTAATTTAAATTAAACAGAAGTGTCAAACATGATAAAGAACCTTGAAGAAATAATTTGGATATTACTGGGTATTATTGTCTATATTCCTGTATTTGTTTTAATTTTTAGGAAGCCGATGGAACTTTGGATTGTATCAGCATGGCCCTGACTTGCACCTTTAACAGGTGGGGCACGCTGCTTGCAGTTGGCTGTAACGATGGCCGGATTGTCATCTGGGATTTCTTGACAAGAGGCATTGCTAAGATAATTAGTGCACACATCCATCCTGTCTGTTCTTTATGGTAAGGAATTCCAACATAATGTGTTTAATATGAGTTGAATTAGGGGGATGAAGCCAGCTGTGTGACTGCCAATCTCATTGTACTAGGTATTTTAGTATTTAGAGTTTTAAGTGTTCATCAGTAGTACAGTTTCTCATAGTATCTGTAGACCTTGAAGCCATGCTGTCCTTGAAGCCCCATTGTGGGGGAGAAATTCACTGTCCTTGTGGATCCAAATCAGGCTCTGTTTGCGACTGTTTCAGGGCTGAGATGAGATATTTAGAGATGAGATGAGATGAGATGGCAGCTGTAGTACTATTTGTGATATCAACCTTTTATTTAGAATAGAAAATCTTGGTGCGCCTGGGTGCCTCAGTCGGTTAAGCATCCCAACTTCAGCTCAATTCATGATCTCACAGTTCATGGGTTTGAGCCCCATGTCGGGCTCTGTGCTGACAGCTCAGAGCCTGGAGCCTGGTTCGGACTCTGTGTCTCCCTCTCTCTCTGCCCCTCCCCTCACACTCTGTCTCTCTCTCTCTCTCAGAAATAAATAAAAATTAAAAAAAAAAAAAAGAATAGAAAATCTTGATTAGGAGGGAAGTCTGCAAGTCCTCTACTTCGGCTTTGTCCAGGTTCTTGAATGTCAGGAGTTTCAGTGATCAAGAGCATGTCTCTTCCTTCACTGAATTATAGTTAAGCCCTTCTATCAGATAGATTGAGCTAAAATCTAACATAAATTCCCATTGATTTCTTTCTTAGTCTTCGAGACTACTGTATTTGCTTTGGAGGGTTTTATTTTAGGCATCTCTTCTTCTAAATGAACTTGGGACCAAAACCAGCACCTCATCAGATCTGATGGAACTGTGACATGCTTCCTTTTCTATCAGTGGAAGTGGCAGCAATATTGTAAAGCACCAGACTGAGGGGAGGCCTGAATCCCAGTCTAGGTTTGACTGCTGATGAACTAGCTTTGGCCAAAACTTGTCTCTACTGTGCGGGCTGAGGGCACCAGCTTGGATGCACCTTTAAGCTTTTCCATTTCCTTTGCATTTCATTGTTTTTATTGTTGTGTTTTTGCAATATTTAAATAACTGCATATAATTTTTAATAGCTTGGTTAAAATGTATATAATTCACATACTATACAATTCACTCAGTTAAAGTGTACAAGTCACTGGTGTTTTTTGCTCTTAAAATTTATCTTTTTTTTTTGAGAGAGTGCGTGCGTGAGCAGACGAGGGGCAGAGAAAGAGTCCAGTCCGGCTCCATGCTGTCAGTGCAGCGCCCACTGCAGGGCTCCGACTCAGGAACTGTGAGATCATGAGCTGAAACCAAGAGTCAGACATCCAACTGACTGAGCCACCTTGGGTCCCCAATTCTCTGGTTTTTATATATTCACATTGTGGACCTCATCACAGTCTTAGCACTCCTTCCTGTTAAAAATATACTACATATATTTTGGGGCACCTGGGTGGCTCAGTGGGTTAAGCGTCCGACTTTGACTCAGGTCATGATCTCGCAGTTTGTGGGTTCGGGCCTTGCATCAGGCTCTGTGCCGATGGCACATACATACATTTTTATTGTAAAATAATATATAATCATGTAGAACATTATGGAAAATATAGCAAAAAAGTTTATTTGGAGAGAGAGCATGCGTGCACAAATGGGGCAGGGGCAGAGACAGTGGGAGAGAGAGAATCCCAAGCAGGTTCTGTGCTGTTGGTGCGGGGCTTGAACCCACGAACCATGAGATCACTACCTAAGCCAAAATCAAGAGTCAGATGCTTTACTGACTGAGCACCCCAGGTGCCCCACTACATATAGTTTTTAAAGAGCAAAATTTGTAATTGTGCTGTATTCTATTTTATATTTTGCTTTTTTCCTCCCTAACACTGTCCAGAGAATTACCTGCTTCTGTTACCTCTAAAAACTTTTATTTTATGGCTATATATCTTCTCATGGATGAACTGTAACTTATTTAACAATTTTTTGTTGGTTTCTCTGCTACATGTTTAGTGAATGTCTTTGTGCATAAATGTTTTCTTTTAGATATTCATTCACTCAGCAAACATTGAACATGAATTAAGTACCAGGTACAGGCACTGAAGCTTTTTAAAAAAAATCTTTTTAGTGTTTGTTTTTGAGAGAGAGAGAGAGAGAGAGACAGAATGAGAGCAGGGGAGGGGCAGAGAGAGAGGGAGACACAGAATCTGAAGCAGGCTCCAGGCTCTGAGCTGTCAGCACAGAGCCTGACGTGGGGCTCGAACTCATGGACCGTGAGATCACTACCTGAGCTGAAGTCAGTCGCTCAATTGACTGAGCCACCTAGGCGCCGCATGAGTACTGAAGCTCTCTGGGTCCCGTATGAGAACTGTGTTTGAGATTTCGTGGAGGCCAAGGAGGGAATGACCCATGTACTGGAGGACAGTGGTCAGGAAAGGCTTCAGAGGTGAGATGATCTCTGACTTCAAAGCTGTAAGATAAGTGGGTGTCTGCAGTTGTCGCCCAAGCAGAGGACACTGCACAGGCAGGTACACCAGCCTCAGACCCGCACGAGCAGGTGGGGAGCTGCCTGTTGTTCAGGATGGCGGGCTTGTGGTGCACGAGATGGAATATGGCAAGAGCCAGTAAACAGGTCCTCCTAGAGGACTCTGTGCCGTTCTGTGAATTTGAACTTCACCTTGTAGGTAACCGTGCGGTGTTAGGAAAAAAAAAGACGTGATAAGTTTTTTATTTAAAAACCTGTCTCTAAGAAAAATTAAATTTAAAAATCTCTAAAACAGCTCTTGGAAAGGGACGCCTGGGTAGCTTAGTCAGTTAAGTGTCTGGCTCTTGATTTTGGCTCAGGTCATGATCTCATAGTTCATGAATTCGAGCCCCACATTGGGCCCTGTGCTGACAGTGCGGAGCCTGCTTGGGATTCTTTCTCCACCTCTCTATATCCCTCCCCCACTTGCTCTATCTCTTTCTCAAAATAAATAAAAATAAACTTCAAAAAAAGGAATAAATAGCATGTGGAAAAGAGAAAGATCAGTGAAGCGCAGTGATCCGGGCTAGAAATGATGAGCACAGTTGCGGTAGGAATGGAGCTGAGTGATGCAGATGGAGAAAGGGCAGAATTAAGAGTCCTAGTCCTTAAGAGGTAAGGGAGTATGAGGGAAGTGGAGAAATTAAGAGGATCCTCGGATTTCTGGCTTGAAGATATTAATGGGGAAGTTTTTAATGGGGAGGGGGAAATGGTAGTTTGAGATCATGGTTGCATGTCTCCTATTATTTTATTGCAAGTAATTTGTTTTAGGAGTATCTTCCTTGGAGATGATAAGTGCTGTGATTTAGGAACATTGTCTGCCATTTTACTGCTGTATTCCCAGCTTCTAGTTGGTTTTTTTTTCCCCCCAGCTTCCGATTTTGTACCTACTGATGGAATTTGCAATTGTAGAATACAGTATTATTTTTAATGAGAGAACCTTTTTCACTTGTTTATAATTTAATTTAAAAATTTTAAATTAATTTTAAATTAAGAAAATTGGATTCCCCTCTACTTTAACAGAAATACAAAGTTGCTGTGGGGGAAAAAAGGATATTATAATATAAAATGGTTTAAAGAAAAAACAGAATAGCTAACACTCAGTTCTGTAGGCAGATCACACTCTAAGGCTCACAAGAACAACAGTAAAAGCTGTCCCTTGTCTCTCCCCACTCTGGCGGGCTTTCATGATATTTATCTTCATATTTCTAGGTAACATGTATCTTTTTCTTGGTTTGTTAATTTCAGAAATTATCCATGGACATGCTGTTAACAGTGTTTGCAAGTTTTAGCTCACTGTCTTACCCTCTGTCATTCACTGAAGTGGGGCGGGTCACTGGCTCGTTTGTTGTGAACCCTCAACAAAAGAGCATCTTCAAACCTCTTCTTATGTTCATGGTCTCTAAAAAGGATCCTCTGCTTGTCTTTCTGAGGGGGAAGCTGACTGCAGGTGTGCTAGAGCTGGTGGGAGAGAGGCACCAAACTCGTTTGGTGTGCACACTTGAGCTTGATCCCTTTAATATTCACTTCCTTGTTTTACCCCAGCCCTTGCCCTGTCCCTTGAGTCCCAGGTCTGGGAATACATTCATCTTGTCTCTGTTACAAATACTTGTTAATGTTTTTTGAGCACTCATTATGTGCTAGTCATTGGGCAGAACTGCATATATACCGATCTTAATTCTGTCAGCAGTCTCCTGTTGGGTAGATAATACTGCTCCCATGTTATAGGCAAGGAAATTGAAGCTCAGAAGGGTATAGAACTTGACTAAGATTACACAGCGAGAATGTGTAATGTTCCGGCTCCAGTTTAAGTCTGACTGTTGACCTGCGTTCTTAACCAGAGAGGTGTATTGCCTACTGAGTTCCTCGGTAGCAGCTTCTCCTCTTTGCAGAATTTGGATGAATACTGGTTTGGGGTTTATTTGTTTGTCCCTTCTGTTTTCCTTTTTTTGTTTTTTAAATTGTATGTATATATGTATGTATGTTCCTTCTGTTTTTCATTTGTTTTTTTTCCCCTTCCCCCTGCCTTCCTATGGGTTTCTTGAACATGTTTTAGAATTCTACTTTATCTTCAGTAGTCCCCCTTTATCTGTGGTTTCCCTGTACGTGGTTTCAGTTACCTGTGGTCAGCCGCAGTTTGGAAGCAGATGATGCTTCCCGACCTCCTGTCCGAAGAGTCGTAGCAGCCTAATGTTGCATCACAGCACCTGTGTCACTTCCTCCCTCCCACAGCGCTTTATCGTCTCAGGTCATCACAAGAAGAGTGAGTACAGTACAACAAGAGATTTCAAGAGAGAGATACCGTATCCACATAATTCCTATTACAGTATATTGTTTGTTTTTTTTTTTAATATATTTATTTATTTCTAGGAGAGAGAGAGAGAGAGAGCGTGAGCAGGGGAGGGTCAGAGAGAGAGGGAGATACAAACTCTGAAACAGGCTCCAGACTCTGAGCTGGCAGTCAGCACAGAGCCCGACGCAGGGCTCGAACCCACGAACCGCGAGATCATGACCTAAGCGAAAGTCGGACGCTCAACCGACTAAGCCACCCAGGTGCCCCAGCAGTATATTGTTAAAACTGTTCTATTATCAGTTATTGTTAATCTCGTACTGTGCCTAATTTATACATCAGACTTTATCATGGGTGTGTGTGTAATAGGAAAACACAGTATACGTGGCATTCAATATTATTAGTGGTTTCAGGCATCCGTTGCAGGGTCATCATATCCCCCAGGGATAAGAGGGAACTGCTGTAGGGGTGCCTGGGCGGCTAAGTTGGTTAAGCGTCTGACTGACTCAGGTCATGATCTCATGGTTTATAAGTTCGAGCCCCTCATCGGGCTCTGCGCTGATGGTGTGGAGCCTGCCTGTGATTCTCTCTCTGCCACTCCCCTGCTTGTGCTCTCTCCTCTTCCTCTCTCAAAAATGAATGGATAAACTTTATTAAAAAAAAAAAAGTGGGAACTGTGGCAGGGTATTTGTATAACTTGAGTGGCTACTATGTATTCCATGGTATATACCTAACTAACCACAGTCTCCTGGCCGTTTACATCTTCCCAGTTCAAGTGAAGTGTAGGAACCTTACCTCTGTTTACCCTCCTTCATATATAATTGTCTTAAATATTTCCTCTGCATGCTTTGAGACCCATATAAGACAGTGTTACAATTTTTGCTGTAAACATAAAAGCTAAAGAGAAAAAAATTCACCTTATACACCTATATTTTTACTTTCTTCATTGCTCTTTTTTCCTCATGATCTAAGATTCCTTCTTTTATCATTTCCTTTTCATTTAGAGAACTTACTTGAATCATCCTTTTAGCGTAGATCTTCTGGTGACAGATGTCTTGATTAACCTCTTCATTCCTGAAGGATATTTTTGCTGGTAAGAGAATTTGGGTTGGCAGTGCTCTTCTTTCAGTGCTTGAAAAATGTGCTGCTTCTACTTTCCAGGGTTTCTGATGAGAAATCTGCTGTCATATGAATTGTTCCCAGAGGTAAGATGTCATTTTTCTCTCGCTGCTTTCAGGATTGTTCTTTGTTTTTAGGTTTCAGAAATTTGTCTCTGTGTCTTGGAGTTGATTTCTTTGAGCTCACCCTGTTTGACATTTGTTCAGCTTCTTGAAACTGTAGGTTTATATCTTCTGCCAAATTTGGGAAAATTTCAGCCATTATTTCTGTAATACTTTGAAGCCCCATTCTTTCTTCTCTTCTTTTAGGACTCTGATGGTATGGATAGCAGATCTTTTATTACAGTCCCATAAATCCCTGAGGCTCCATTCATTTTTTAGTCTCTATTTTCTCTTTTTCAGATTGGCTAATTGTTATTTTGTCTTTCAGTTACTGGATTCTTTCCTCTTTTCTCTTCATCGGCTGCTGAATCCATCTATTGGGTTTCTTATTTTAGATGTGTGTTTCATTTCTGAAATTCCCATTTTGGGGGCACCTGTGTGGCTCAGCCAGTTGAGTGTCCAACTTTGGTTCAGGTCATGATCTCACGGTTGGTGAGTATGAGCGCCACATCGGGCTCGCTGTCAGCACAGAGCCCGCTTTGTATCTTCTGTCCTCCTTTCTCTGCCCCTACCCGCGCCCACGTGTGTGAGTGCGTGCGTGTGTGTGTGCGTGCACGCGTGTTTGCACTTTCTCAAAAATAAATTTTTGAAAAAAATTCCCATTTGAGGTCTTCTCTGCACCTTTTATTTTTGTTTATTTCAAACATTTTCATAATTGCTCGTTAAAATATATTTATGATGACTTAAAATCCTTGTCAGATAATGCTAACTAACTTCTGTGTTATCTCTGTGTTAGCATCTGTTGATTGTCTTTTGTCATTTGTGTTGAGATGTTTTTTATTCTTGGGTTGATGCTGATTTTCAGCCGAAACTTGGACATTTTGGGAATTGTGTTGTGATACTGTAGAGGATATGTAAATCTTGTGTTTTAGCTGGCTGCCTCTGACACTGTATCAGCAGAGAAGGGAAGGTCCCATCTTGTTAACTGCCAGATGGGTTGGAAGTCCAAGCTTCTCACTTGGCATCATTATGTCCGGTGGGGTTAGAAGTTCAGGCTCCCGCTGGCCTCCGAGGCTGAGGCCATCCTGTTCCTGTTCCCCCTGTGGCCGCCGCAAACACTGCAGTGGGAATCCTCATTACAGGCTGGTGGGTATGGAGATCTCGTGGCCCACTGAGCTTTATCGGACACCAGTGCAGTTAGTGGGGAAGGGTGCCTGGCTATACCCAGGCGAGAGTGGAGGTCTAGAATATAGTTAGACCTTGTTGACTGGGATGGGGGTGGGGTTGCAGTTTTTCCCATGGTGGTTGCTGGAGTAATTATTACCTAAAAGTTTTCTGTCTCTCTGGGTTGTCCTTTCCTGGTCCCCTGGCTCATGAAAGCACCCTCTTCTTGAGGCTATATTTCTGTGATCCCATTGGTGTTACTGGGCGTTGGCTTCTCTAGCACTTGGTCTGGGATATAGAAGCAAAAAGAAAATCCAAGGAACTTTCTTTTGTGTCCTACCTCATATATTATAGTCTTTAGCAAGTCTGTCTTTTCTCCTTCTCTGCCTTTCAGAGTCTTTTTGTGTTTGTTTTACGTGTAGTGTCCAGGGTGTTGCTATACTTAGCAGGAGGAAATAATTCCTTTTTTAGTTATTTTAAATAACAGGTACTTATTTTTAGTATTTTGTTTACACTGTGATGGAGCTATTTCTGGGAAGACCTCAGAAAGCTCAGATACTCCCTGCCCCCAAGGGGGAAAAAATACTTGTTATGTCAACTCTTAAGGGCTAGCAGATTGTAGACTCTTCTAAAATACTCAGTCTTTCATTTCCTGGAGCCACTTGCAGCATTATCTTGAACTATTAAGAGCTTTTGTTACTACATACGAAAATGTCATGATGGCATTCTTATTTATTGCCTAGTTGTGAAAGCTTGTCGTGGGTTTGTGTATATGTAAAAAAAGGAAATATTGTTGACCCCTGCAACTACGGGTATGTGTGACTCTGCATTTCTATCCATGAGAGCGGCACAGTGTACTTGAACTTAGAACATGTGCTAAATTACCTTTTATTTTTTTTCTTTTTCCAGCTGGAGTCGAGATGGTCATAAGCTCGTGAGTGCTTCCACTGATAACATAGTGTCACAGTGGGATGTCCTTTCAGGCGACTGTGACCAGAGGTTTCGGTTTCCTTCACCCATCTTAAAAGTCCAGTACCATCCACGAGATCAGTATGTTCATCTGCGCTGTTCTTTCCTGGGGCAGGGTCTCATCCTGTATGGACTAGCTCCAGGCTCATGAGAATTTCAGTTTGGGGTTTTAGGAGGCAAAAGCACTCATCTCTTCAAACCTTCTACATAAAATAATGTTTCTGTCTATGTTGGCTCTCCTGAATAGATGTTAAGGAGAGTGGGTGTTGTGATATAATTAAAAACTGGCCAGTATTGAGACTTTGGAAGTGGGCAGAAGTATGGTAACTGGTCCTTGACCTGGAGCTTTCCATGCCTCCCTCCCTCCCTGCCCCCAATTATTTGAATTTCTTTAGACAGAAATAGTTCAGTATTACAACTACATTGAAGAAAAAGAGTTACCCAGCAGTCCATTATCCAGACATAACTGTGTTCATTTCTCTTGGTTCTCTATTAATCGAGTTCTCTTCAAGTATAAAGTTGTTACACCGTGCTTTGTAGCTCACAAAGCTCTTCTGTGCACATGAGCTGTGCATAAATATGTGTTTTTACGTAGTTTTAGTTTTTTGCCTTTTCACTTTGTTGCATACAAATTTCTACGAGTTTGCTACTACTTCATGTTTTATTTTAATGATTACATCCTGTTGATCTCTTCAGTTGTTTCCCTGTTATTAGACAGTTAGATGCTAGGCCTTTCCATGGTGTGAAGTCTGCCCGGGCTGGGAGAGGTGATGGAGGTGTGACAGGCACTGGGGAAAGCGGGCAAGAGAAGCAGCCTTCTGATACCGAAGCAACAGCCAATGTACTATTCATATCTTTAAACAGGAACAAGGTTCTCGTGTGTCCCATGAAATCTGCTCCTGTCATGTTGACCCTTTCAGATTCCAAGCATGTTGTTCTGCCGGTAGACGATGACTCCGATTTGAATGTGGTTGCGTCTTTTGATAGGCGAGGGGAATATATCTATACGGGAAATGCAAAAGGAAAGGTAAGCCTGGAAGTCGGGGAAATAAGCATCAGTCATCCTGTGTGTTGGCTTAGTTCATGTTTCCTTGGTTTGCTTCCTTTGATATTTCTTTTATCCCTGGACTAAGCCTGTTGCCTGCCTGTAGCAAATGTAGCCCATTTTCCTCTCCTGCCTTTCTAATAATTTCTGTTCTTTTGATTTAGAGTGGTCAGGAATTAATTCAGCCATAAGAGGGGGCTGAAGGACCTTTTGCTGGATGCTAGTAATGAAGGGCTGTTACTCAGTTATAAAAGTTGAAAGTCATAGTATGAAATGGAATACATCTGATGATAATGTCTTCATGCTTCGTTCTGTAAATACTGTATAATTCAGGCCAGCTTAACCTATCAGTTAGTGGAGTAGAAGTGAGGTTGAGCTGGGCTTTAAAGTCCCGTTTAAGCTTAGAGTTTGTAGATCCATTAGGCAATTTGATTTTTTTTTTAAATGTTTGTTTATTTTTGAGAGAGAGAGAGAGTGGGTGAGGGACAGAGAGAGGAAGAAAGAGAGTCTAAAGGAGGCTCCACACTGTCAGCACAAAGCACGTTGCGGGGCTCAAACTCATGAACTGTGAGATTGTGACCTGAGCTGAAGTCAAGAATCAGACATTTAACTGACTGAGACACTCAGGGGCTTATAGGCAACTTGGGGTGTGTGTGTGTGTGTGTGTGTGTGTGTGTGTGTGAGACACTCGGGCTCGTAGGCAACTCGGGGTGTGTGTGTGTGTGTGTGTGTGAGAGAGAGAGAGAGAGACTCGGGCTCGTAGGCAACTCGGTGTGTGTGTGTGTGTGTGTGTGTGAGAGAGAGAGAGAGAGGCATTTAGGCTAGTATAATTTTGTGGCTATCATAGAAAGTGGCCATTTTTGGAAATTGCGGTAAACTATGCATAACATAAAATACAACATAAAATTTACCATCTTAACCATTCTTCAGTGCACAGTTCAGTGATACTAAGTATATTCACGTGACTGTGTACCGATCACTACCACATGTCTCCAGAACCTTGTTCATCTTGCGGAACTGAAACTCCACTTGCTCAGCAAGAACTTCATTCCTTGCTCCTTCTCCAGCCCCTGGCAGCCATCACTCTACTTTGTCTCTCAAAATTTGGCTACTCTAGGTACCTCCTGTAAGTGGAGTCACGGAGTGTTTGTCTTTTTGGGTCTGGCTTCTACCGCTTAGCCTGATGTCCTGAAGACGCCTTCATGCACAGCGCAGGCCGGCATTCCCCTCCTTTTCGTGGCTGAATACAATTCCGGTGCATAGATGTGCCACCTCTTGTGTTTCCACTCGTGTCAGTGGACGCTTCAGTTGCTTCCACATTTTGACTATTGTGAATAACACTAAATGTTCTATTTCAAAAAAAGGTTAAGACACGGTCCTTTATTTGAAGAGTTAAAAGGCGGTACTAGTTAATCAGGTTGAATACATGAGAACAGAGATGTTTCTATATTTTTACCCAGCTTCAGAAATGGAAGCCAGGTCTGGTGACTCGAAGTTATCAGAATACTTAACTTTCTTTTTTCCCTTTGAACTTCAGATTTTGGTCCTAAAAACAGATTCTCAGGATCTTGTCGCTTCCTTCAGAGTCACAACCGGAACCAGCAATACCACAGCTATTAAGTCAATAGAGTTTGCCCGGAAGGGGAGGTGAGACCTTGTCTTTTTAGGGACGGTTTTAGAAGTGAGTAGAATGCAAAGGTACATTGAGAATCACAGTTTTTGTGTATATTATACTTACATTTTTAAGAAAGTTTACTGGGAAAATAATCCGGAACCAGCAGTATCTGGTTCTTAAGTTCATAAAATGTACCGCATTGAAGCAGCAGTCGCGTCTTCCTTCTGTGGAGGTTGTCAGGCAGTCCTTTCACAGACAGGACACCTGGGTGGTATGCGCTTACGACTGCAGTGTCTGGCCTGTGGTAAGCACTGGGTGGAATCAGCTCTTTTTAGGATCAGAATCGAAGTCACAGAATTTGCATAGTAATTGAACATACACTGTATTTGTGTAAAGTCTGTTCTCCTTTTTAATGTCCGATGTTTTTCTGGTAAATTTGGTTACCCAGCTAGAAGTAGATATGTCACAGAAACGAGAAGAAATAGGTTGTCCGTGTCAGGAGGAGAGGTGACAGTCCGCCTAGTTAGTGTAAGACCACCCGTGTTGTGTACTTCGAGGACGTTCATGATCAGTATTCTCGTGAATTAAGAAAAGGTTGGTGAAATCTGTAAGAAGGTAGCGAAATAACTTCTGTGTTAGATTTCCAGTGTCATTATAGTAAAAATTTGAACATTTTAAAGTGACATACTTACTTTATTATTAACTCATTAGGAAGAATGTGTTATGTACCAAACAGGCCAGAAAAATGAAGTATTTAGATGCATCTAACTACAAGTTGGTGAATTCAGCATGCAGGTTTCAGCTTAGAGGGCTTGGGTTTCAGTCAGATACTGAAGATTAGTTTGTGCATATAAGGTTTAGGGATATACACACAGTGTACAATGTACTTTCACTTCAAATTATATTTTGGTTTGGAAGGTGATAAGTAAATACATAAGCATTCTAGCCTATTGCTGAATCTCTTCTCCGTTTATTGGTTGTCTTACGGTACTGTTCTGAGTAACAGGTAGTAATGGTAAATGTTAACAAACAGATTTCTGACCTCCGGTGTTGATATTTTTATCCTTTCTCCAGTTGCTTTCTAATTAACACAGCAGATCGGATAATCCGAGTTTATGATGGCAGAGAAATCTTAACTTGTGGAAGAGATGGAGAGCCTGAACCTATGCAGAAATTACAGGACTTGGTCAATAGGTATGTTTCCCCGCCCAGAAGAATACAAGGCAGTTCATGACCTGGGCTCAACCTCTGGTTCTCCTTCGGTGCTTTCTTTGTCCTTCAGGACCCCGTGGAAGAAATGTTGTTTCTCTGGGGATGGAGAATACATAGTGGCCGGCTCAGCCCGACAACACGCCTTGTACATCTGGGAGAAGAGCATTGGCAACCTGGTGAAGATTCTCCACGGCACGAGAGGAGAGCTGCTCTTGGACGTGGCTGTGAGTAGGAGGAGAGGTTACTGTCTTCACCAACGTGCGACACATCATCTCGGACCCGTTCTGAGAGCCGATTTTTCTTTCCTTCTTAAATTTAGTGGCATCCTGTTCGACCCATCATAGCATCCATTTCAAGTGGAGTGGTATCTATCTGGGCACAAAATCAAGTAGTAAGTCTTTTTCTGGTTTAATTGCTTTGAAGCTAGACCCTTTTTCTGTATATCAGAACCTTAGAGTTACTAAGCTAAAAACGACCTGTTTAATTTCTTCTGCACGTCATTCTTGTAACTTGATTAAATAGATTCAGATTTGCTTTTTTTTTTTTTTTTAATGTTTATTTTTGAGAGAGAGAGAGAGACAGAGGGTGAGTGGGGAAGGAGCAGAAAGAGAGGGATCCGAAACAGGCTCCAGGCTCTGAGCTAGCCATCAGCACAGAGCCCGACGTGGGGCTCGAACCCCTGAACAGCAATATCATGACCTGAGCCAAAGTTGGATGCTTCACCGACTGAGCCACCCAGGCGCTCCCTAGTTTTGCTTTATTTTGACATGAGGGTCTTAGCCCAGAGCTGACTTTTACTAGCTCTGTTTTAAAGGAGAAAGCCTGGTGTGTTCTCTGTTAGATTTTTCTGTTACTCCTCTGAGAGAGAGTTCTCTTTTGCTCTTCTTATTTTCAGCTCAGTTCGTTTCTTTTGTACTCTTTGGTTTTATCTTGAACACCTTTAATTTGTAATTTGCATCCTCCTAAGAAAATATAACGTTTTTCCTGATCATTTTATCATAAGATTAAAGATGGCAGTTCTTACGGAAGAACTATATAGTTAATAACTTAGGAACACCTTAAGATAAATAAATCCTTATGGGGACCTAATTTTTATTATCTGCTAGATGTCATCTCCAAGTTCTGCGTCTTTTACATCCTCCGATCTCTCATGTATATCAGTAATGTCTGGCTTGTAGCCTGTTGCTTTCTCATGTGGTTAAGTAGAGTATTTTGTTTGTGGCATAGGAAAATTGGAGTGCATTTGCCCCAGACTTCAAGGAATTGGATGAAAATGTAGAATATGAGGAAAGGGAGTCAGAGTTTGATATTGAAGATGAAGATAAGAGTGAGCCTGAGCAGACGGGTAAGATTTCTTGACTGCAGCCTGTTTCTTTAACCTTACACAGTTGTTGTTTTTTTAATTATTATTTTTTTTTAACATTTACGTATTTTTGAGAGACAGAGACAGGTCATGAGCAGGGGAGGGGCAGAGAGAGAGGGACACACAGAATTGGAAGCAGGCTCCAGGCTCTGAGCTGTCAGCACAGAGCCCGACATGAGGCTCGAACCCACGAACTGTGAGATCGTGACCTGAGTCGAAGTCAGGTACTCAACTGACTAAGCCACCCAGGTGTCCCAGCCTTACACAGTTTTGACAGTGTTTTGAGAATTTTTGGGTGGTAGGCACCTACGGTGGGCTTCCATGGGCATTTTTCAGTTTTACTAGGGGCCCACAGCACTCCTACTATCTCCCTGCGTGTTTCCTGATTAATTACACATGGTAAAACGAGGATTTACATGCGCACCTAGCAGTGCTTCTCACAGGGTGGAAATTTAGCACGTTTGTTGAATAATTTAAGGGTCATGAACCGTTTGGTTTTCCTTTCTGGTTTCTCCAGAATTTTAGTTTATGGAAGTCATCAGGCTGCCAGTAAACAGCCGTTTTATACTTCTCATGCCTCCGCTGTGTTTCTCTCCTGCAGGAGCTGATGCGGCAGAGGATGAGGAAGTGGACGTCACCAGTGTGGACCCTATTGCCGCCTTCTGTAGCAGGTGAGCCACCTCTGCATGTGAGGCTTCGGTGCGCCGCTTCCTCCCCGCCCCCGCCTTCCCTGGCTGCTCTTTCAGCCTTCGTTCAGTAGGTCAAAATGATCATGTCTTTGGTGTCCAAGAAATTCTGTCCCTGTTCTCGTGATAGAGAATCCTCAGGAAAACTGAAATAATTCATTTACGCTATTTTTACTACTGATTTTATTATTCGTATAGTCTGATGTCCCTTAACTCACCTTGGCTTTTTTAAATTTCTACATATACACCTGTTGCTTATGGGTAATATAGGTGATTCTGCCCCAGAGGAAGGGTTCATGGTTTAAGCAACTGTCTCCTCTTTTTTCCAATCCCTTGGCTGATCCTGTTCCAAATAGTGATGAAGAGCTGGAAGATTCAAAGGCTCTATTGTATTTACCCATTGCCCCTGAGGTAGAAGATCCAGAAGAAAACCCTTATGGCCCCCCACCGGATGCGGTGCAAACCTCCCTGATGGACGAAGGGGCTAGTTCAGAGAAGAAGAGGCAGTCTTCGGCAGATGGGTCCCAGCCACCTAAGAAGAAACCCAAAACAACCAATATAGAACTTCAAGGAGTACCCAATGATGGTAAGAGCTGCGTCTTCTCCCTGGTGCCCAACAGACATCTCTGTTCCCCTATAGCACAGTCTGGTCATTTCCTGTCCGAGTGATTTTACCTTGAAGGAAATTTCCCATGAGTCTTTTTTTTTTTATCGTGTCTTCCAACTTGGTAGTAATTTCATCTGCTTTTGCTTCTCTTTTAAATCAGAGGAATTGTGCCTTCTAGTACTTGCCTACGTGATAGCTTTATATCTTCTGACATCTGGCTCAGAGTGCTTCATTATACCATTCCTCCTTTCCCTGCGGAGTGGTGTTACTGGGTGCTCAAGTACTAGGCAGGCCTGGAGAATCTTTTCACTCTTGCCGACCTTTGCAGTCGGACTCCGGAAGCCTTTATCATTGCCCCCTGGGATAGGATGGAGGATAGGCTGGGCATGCGTGCATGTGTTCACTACTGAACATTGTCCGTTCTTTTCTAGCTAAGCACCCATGAGTGACTGGTGCATCTCCCTCAGGGTGGGGGGCGGGTTCCTGCTGCTCTAGGCACTGTGGTGTTTGTTGATCACTGCTGAGTTTTGCATCAGCTCTGCAAGTTGTTTCGCTATCTCTGCTTTACAGAGGAGAAAATTTAGGCTTTGAGTGGTCAAGGGACTTGCCCAAGGTCTCGGGCAGTGGTGGAGTCAGGCTCTACCCTGGTCCATCTGGTTCCAGAGCCCCATTCCCCCTCTGCTCTCACGTGCCAGCGTGCATGCGTGCCTCCCTGCTCTGGCGCAGTGTGATGTGTCGTCAGTGTGTCTTTTGGCCACCTCGTTGGTTTAGAGCTACTATGGCATGAACCGTGTGGGCCATCGGTGACCTTTGGCCAGGCAGCTGTTTCCCATTTAGCGGCCACTCACCTGTAGTTTTAGAATCTGGGAAAGTAAACTTTTCTCCTTGTGTTAATGGTCTGGGACCTGTGAGCAGCACTCTTTGGCCCTGGGTGGTAACAGCGTGTGGCATGGGCCTGGTTGGGCTGCTGGGGTGGGCAGCGTATGGATCCCTCTCTGTGCCTCTCTGTCCTTTTACAGAAGTCCATCCACTACTGGGTGTGAAGGGGGATGGCAAATCCAAGAAGAAGCAAGCAGGCCGGCCTAAAGGATCAAAAGGTAAAGAGAAAGATTCTCCATTTAAACCGAAACTCTACAAAGGGGACAGAGGTTTACCTCTGGAAGGATCAGCGAAGGGTAAAGTGCAGGCGGAGCTCAGCCAGCCGTTGACAGGTAAGGACACACTGGGAGCGCTGTCTGGCTTGCTTCGTGGCCTTGCTTTGCACAGCCCCTGACTCCATTTACCCGGAGCGTTCTTTCCCTCCTTCCCTCCATTCCCAGCGGCAGGCTGCTGCCACAGGCCGGCTAACCCAGAGTTGGCTTCATCCAGCGGCTCTTCACCCTGGGTCCATAAATAGGTTTCAGGGGACCTAAATCCGCCTGATATTGTATGCCACCCACTGTGGGAATATTCTCGTGGGAAAGAGGCCCGTAGCTTTCTTCAGATTACTGTAGGAATCCACAAACCCTGACAGGGTAAGAACCCCTGGCTTAATTCATTTCTTTGCTGCGTTTGCTTCTAGGTTTCTGTTTTGTTGGGTTTTGCCTGCAATGAAAGAGCAGGTAGCTAACCAGGAATATAAGCTTGCTGTATATGGCCCTGGCTGTTTGTGTAGCGTTTTGTCTTTCTTTAAACTGTTCAAATCCCAGAAATGCTTGTTCTCACCCTCTCAGTAGTCCAGAGGCAATGACAAAGTTCTTAGTAGTCCCGTCATGTCACGAAAGAAGGTGAGGTGTTTTTCCAGATAGGACAATACCAGAAAAGACAGCGACTGTGTATCTGTGTAGCTTCTTAACTCCTAAGCCTTTGAAACTTACTGAGTTTTCTCACTTTGACTGAGGGAATAAATTTACTGGGAGATGAAGAACATTTGTAATTTCCCTATCAAATATTTGTGAGTGCAGGCCAAATGGTCTCGTTTGGAAGGTCGTAATCAAATTAGAGTCTATTGCTATTCAAACATTATTGGGTTTTGGAAAACATGGTTATGTATATAAGCACTGCCTTAGTGCACACAGTACTCTAGATTCCCTATGACTAGGTCGGGAAACTCAGGCAGGACTGATAAAATAGCAGTGGTTGTATTCAGGTGTTTTCCTCTGGCTTAAGATTTTTTTTTCTTAATTATTTTTTTAATATTTATTCGTTTTTTGAGACACGGTGTGAGTGGGGGAGAGGCACTGAGAGAGGGAGACACAGAATTGGAAGCAGGCTCCAGGCTGTGAGCTGTCAGCACAGAGCCCAACACGGGGCTCGAACTCCCGAACCGTGAGATCATGACCTGAGCTGAAGTCAGCCGCTTAACTGACTGAGCCGTCCAGGCGCCCCATCCTCTGACTTTGAGATTTTAACTTCAGTGTGTGACCCCAGATGTGCTGGCGTGACACATACTAGAAGGCGAAACAGAGTTCTTTGTTTGAGGCACACCTTCAGTCAGTTAACTGTGGTGAACACGAATCCTCCGTAGAGAAGGTGAAGCAGACTCGACTACTCATTTTGAGTACTCCACCTCATATGTGGGTACTACTCATTTTGAGTACTGCACCATCATAGATTTAGGTGTTAGGTTTTCATAGCCAACACGTGGCACTGAGCACCAGCCTTGTTTTCCCGGCACCAGCATTATGTTGTTCCACTGAGAGTCGGGGGTCACCTCTCCATTCAGTCCACCACAGGCGCTCTCCACGTGCCTTTTAAAATAGCTGGGAAGAGTTACATATGGTCTTTTCCATCAAAGATAGCAGGCCGGTAGCTGATTAATGTAAACAGAACCAGTCCTTCCATAACCTACTTCTTGTACCAGCTATGGCTACCACAGAAAAACACAGTTTATGTCTAAATAGATTTTTCTGGCCTGAGGAGCTGAAATACTTCAGGGTGATGTAAAATGTGGCCAGACATATTGAAGTGATTGAAATACTCTAGCACACAGTCTCCTAGCTTCTTCGAATCCTGCCAGTAATTATTTGCTTTTTAATAGTAAGTATATGGCAAATAAACCATTTAAAAGTTTTTGAAAATTCACATTTTTCCCTCTACTGTTCAGTGATTTCAACTTCTAATTTAGTTGATCTGATCACCACTGTTAGATTTTACAGCTCAGAGTATATAATAGTGGTAGTGTTTCTCAGCTTTCCTTAAAAAATGTCTGAACAAGAGTCAAAATCAAACGTCAGAAAGTTTACTCAGCCATTTATATTTCCTAAAATTCTCAAAATGCTGAATACAGTTTGCAATGAAGTTTTGAAGTGCGTGTGAACTGTGTACATCAGTGTCGGAAGTCCGTGTTTCAGAGCTCCTGGCACGAATGGATACCGTTATCTAGAGCCTGTTAGAAGTTAACTCCTACCCACCCTACTGACCAGGTTAAATAAGGTACCGACCTCATTAAAGGCCAGAACTTGAATCTCGGAATAGCCGGGGGCTGTAAACTGGACTTTCATTTTCTACACTGTTTTTATTAGGCAGTTGAGTTGATCAGCCTTAAATTGAGGCAGCTGTTCTGACAGCTGTCTCCTTCAGAAGGACTAAAGGAGACTCCAGGCCAGGGGGATGGTACGTCTTTTGACAACACACACACAGGACAACGGCTCAGATGACACAGACACTGCACCTGCCTCTCGTGACTGTGCAGCGCACACTTCCCCGTGTCAACTACACTTCCTTCCTTCCTTCCGTTTTCGCCTTTCTCCTCTGGCCTCTCCTGTTCCTTGATCTTTTCCTGAATGGAAAGCTCCCAAATCACCATGGCCAGATGAGACCAGAGAGTGCCAGGGAGCAGGATTTAGAGGACCTCAAAGGCGGCCATCGTGGCTTGCTCCCAAGACTTCCTCAGAAGGCTGCACCCGATTCACAGACTAGCTGTGGTGTGGCTTGGGTCTTTATGGAGGCCGCACGGCGGGGGAGAATGTGGACAACTCTGTCAGGCCTCGGAGTTTCAGGACAGCCTATCGTATCTTGTGTGTGGGATTCTGAGGTAAATCCTCTTTGGCATTTGAATTTTGTGTTCTTTCACGCCTTAGAGGTGTTCCATAAAAAACAATCTGTGGTCATTGTAGATTTTCAGGAGATGCTAAGAAACGAAACCTGATCCCAGATGTCTGAGGTTGAAGCGCCTTCAAAACTCAATTCAGCGTGAGGGTTGTATTTGCTGAGTCGGGCTTTGCGGATCTCCCCTCTCCCCCACTGCCCTACTTTTGCAGTAGAGCCAAATTGTTGGAAAGGATTATAGATGCAGGCTGTGTTGCTGCTCAAGGTGCGTAAATGGCAACTGTTAAAATCTGCAGTTGACCAGTTACTGATGAAACTGGTCGCTAAGGCCTAACTGGCCCTGATGAAGCTGGTACAGCCTGTTGCATGTTGCAACAGGAGGCTGTGCGTTTTGAGGGAAGATTGGAAGACATACAGACCTGTATAGGAATAATCTGACATTTTGCCCTTGGGGCTACAGAAAATTCTTCCCTGTCAAACAGCTTATTGGTCTTAGCTAGCTTCAGTGGACCCAGAACCCTGAAGACATGCTTTCCGTGATGAATGAGGACCTGTCGGTGAGGCTTATTTAGTGGTAGCCCTGAGTGAGCTTTGCACTTTTGGGAAAGGCCAGATCAACATTATCAGCACCATCCATGCGGTTCCTCTAAATTACCTTATTAGATTCTCTCCGGAGCACAGTCGTCAGGACAGAAACTTGAGAGTGAGCAGTTGTTGCCGTGTGCCTGCTCAGAGATTGCCTGAGAACTAGGGCCTCTCGGCGGTAGACCTCGTCAGTAGCCAAGTGTGACAGAGCTGTGGCACATCCCACACACGGCCTGAAGGCCTCTTGGAATGATGGGTTTGAAGAGGTTGGTATGCACCTGGGTCTCTTGGGGGTGGTGAAGGCCAGAGCGACCATAGGCGCTGCTTCTGGGAGCATCTGGGCACCATGAGGGTTTCCCCGTGTGTGGCCACGCCGCTGTCCCAGACCTCTGAGCCTCCTCTGAAGTCTGATTGTTTGGTAGAGGTTTTTTTTTTTTTTTTTTTGGTGCGGTTTTTTCCCCCATCACGTCTCTCTCTCTCTCTCTTTTAATGTTTACTTATTTTTCAGAGAGAGAGAGAGAAGCCCAAGCAGGCTCCTCACTGTCCGCACAGGGCCTGATTCGAGGCTGTCTCACGAATCGTGGGATCGTGACCTGAGCCAAAGTTAAGAGTCGGACGCTTAACCAACTGAGCCTCCCAGGCGCCCTATTCCACCTCTTCTCTCTTTTTTAAATGATCAGTCTTTAAAGGCTGCTTTATGAAAGAACTCCTGCTAAAATCAGATAGCTACTTGGATATTTCTTAATACTTCACGATCTTATCAGCGGACTAAGGTGACGTTTGAAAGTTAACATCCAGTGTTAGACTGCCATGGCTTTGGCTGCCATTGGGAGGTGCCAGTAACAGCTGTTCATCACGAGCCCCATTTCTGTTAATTTTCTGTTATCAGCAACTCTTATGTTGCAGCAAAATAATACAGATCCTTGGGGCAGATTTTTTTTTTTTTTTTTTAATTTATTTTTTTTATTTCTAGGATAGAGACAGCGTGAACAGGGAAGGGTCAGAGTGAGATGGAGTCACAGACTGAAACAGGCTCCAGGCTCCGAGCTGGCAGTCAGCAAAGAGCCCGACGCGGGGCCCGAACCCACGAACCGCGAGATCATGACCTAAGCAAAAGTCGGATGCTTAACCGACTAAGCCACCCAGGCGCCCCGGGGCAGATTTTCAAATAGCCTGGAGCTGAGCTCTTGGGGTGCTGTTTCTCTGTATTTTATCTTGCTCATAGTAGTATTGCTTGCTGTGGTTTGGGGTTGTTACCTGATTCTAAACAAGCCTGTGTGTGTGTGTGTGTGTGTGTGTGTGTGTGTGTGTGTGTGTGTTTGGTCTGTCCACATAAATGACGATGATGCAGAAACATTAACTGACCTCAGATACTCAGTGTCATGTACTTCATGAATCCTCTCGAGTGCCCATTATTAATCCTATTGATTTGTGATCAAACCAGTCTTTCCTGTCGTGATTAAGGCTTAAAATGTTAATGTTGTGTTCCTTTTTATTTTTATTTTTTGTAAGCACTGGGACCCTGGGCAAGTCCCATTATCTCTTATTTTTTAATTTTTTAAAAAAATAAAAAAGAATTTTAAATCGTTTATTGTCAAGTTGATTTCCATGTAACACCCAGGGCTCATTCCCATAAGTGCCCTCCTCCATGTCCATCACCCCCCTTCCCCTCCCCCCACCCCATCTGCCCCCAGTTTGTTCTCGGCGTTCAAGCATCTTTCATAGTTTGCCTCCCTCCCTCTCCCCCACTATTTTTCCCCTTCTTCTCCCCCATGGTCCTCCGTTAAGTTCCTCCTAATCCTCCTATATGTGCAAATATATGGTATCTGTCCTTCTCTGCCTGACTTATTTCGCTCAGCATAACACCCTCAAGGTCCATCCATGTTGCTACACATGGCCAGATTTCATTCTTTCTCATTGCCGTATAGTATTCCATCGTATAGATAAGCCACATCTTCTTGATCCATTCATCCGTGATGTACACTTAGGCTCTTTCCATGTTTTGGCTATTGTTGCGAGTGCTGCTATGAACATTGGGGGTACATGTGCCCCTATGCATCAGCACTCCTGTATCCCTTGGGTAAATTCCTAGCAGTACTGTTGCTGGGTCATAGAGGAGTGCTATTGTTAGTTTTTTGAGGAATCTCCACACTGTTTTCCAGAGGGGCTGCACCTGTTGTGTTCATTTTTAAATGGCTAAAAGCAGATTGGGCAGGGTACCATGGGAACAATCTGTGAACCTAGCCTTAATTTGATGAAGGAGTGGCATTGAGCCCTGTGGGGTAGGTTCTTCTGCCGCAAGGAGTTTTTTAAAAAATCAACTCAAGGGGTTGTTACATTTTATGCTGAAAGATCTGAAAAACAAGTGCCAGACGAACTTTTTATCTTACTGAACCTTGTAAAGTTGAAATTTGATTTTTAACAACATAGCATCCAGAAGAGTTCATATCTCACAGTTTCTCATCTGTTTTGAGGCAATTGGGGATTTATTTTTACTGTGGGTTTTCATCTCTGCTTGAACTTCAAAAATCAGGTTAAAGGCAAAGTTTATAAATGGGTAATTTTCTTTCATAACTTAGACATTATTTTTTAACCATGTTATACCTTCAAGTGGCATGTCCCCCCATCCCCCATTCCAGATGACATCTGGGAGGATTTTCTTCACCATGTTCTCTTCTTACACTTCCTAGTTAATATTTCACAGCAGCCCATTTAAGGATGTTCCTCAGAGGTTGAACAGCTTCTATGGAATAATCAGGGAAGTGTTCATTTGATTTTACTATTTAGGATTTTATTTATTGGTCAGTTGTTGGCTCATAGAAATGCCGACAGTAGGTTTCATTCCATTTCATCATAATTGGGTTCTGAGGTGCTGAGAATGTCAGTCAGGGAACAGGGGTGCTTGGAAAAGGGTCTGTTGCTCATCGTTAACCATTTAGTGACTAATTAGTCTAACAGGAAAGATGAAAAGGTATAGCACCCTCGAATTTCCTTTCCTCTACTTATGGCACTTTTTGGATTGTAAAGCATTTGTTAAAGTGTTAGAGAATGGTTAGCAGCTCAGGAAATGTGTAGAACTCAAATCATTTTGTCTTTATTCCCTTTTGTGGCAGTGCTGAGGAAAGTACTGGGGTGGGGGGTTGGGATTTGAATTATTTGTTGCTTCAGTAAAGGGTACATGTGATTTGGAGTCGGTTTTAACTTAAAGGGGAAATCCTTAGCCCACGTGTACGTGTCAGCCGTCATCCAGCATCCGTCAGTACATCTGCGCCTGTAAGCTACCGGGCTAAGTTGATGCTAAAAGAAATCTTTTTGTGTCTAATCTCTTTAGCAGGGGGAGCAATCTCAGAACTGTTATGAAGACCCCTTGAAGTTCTTCGATCTTCCCCACTTTGCCATCATGTGGCCTCTGGACGCTGTGGTCAGTCATTTGAGATTGACTTTAATTTAAAACAAAGGCCTCTGCTTCCGACCCAGGAGGTGGAAGGAATGAATCATATGTTTGAATGAAGAAGTGAATTATGGAAGAAGAGTACATGGCCCTTCCCTTTCAAGCATAAGTCCAAATAGGCTCTCAGGAATGAGGATTTGTGAAGACATCCCACAGGAGTTTTGACTCATTCAGGCTTCAGTGCTTAGTTCTGTTGCTGGACAAAAGAGACCAGGGTTGCTCATCTCACTCTTGTACCCAGGATCATTTTGACCTGACATTTCCTGTCTCCTATTTGCCTTTCATCCTCCGTGCATGTCCTCGAGTGACTTATTCTTATCTGAAGTTTTGCTGCCGGTGTCCTAGAAAAACTTAAGTTGCATATTCTGTCTTCCATTTTTAAACTCCCTCTCTTACCAGATACCTCCTCTATTTCCATATTGTGTACAGAGGAGGGGCAGAAAAGAAAGTGCTTGAAAGATTTCAAGTGTTCAGAAAGGGAAGAAAGATAAGGCTCCCGCTTTTTAACATACCCCATTTTGCTCAAGAAGCTGGGCTGTAAGAGGGTCAAGGCTTTTCTTTGTTTTCCTTGCATTGCATGGTCTCCTCCAGGGGTGGTTCGTTCTCATTAATCATGGATTTTGAAGATAGCTCATTTCATCCATCTGCAGCAGAGAATCATCCGTAGTTCACATTGCTTCACCTGCGCTGGCTTACGGAGAGGGAAGCAGACCAACGTGCCTCTCACCGGGCTTCGTTTTTATTGGGGTGGGGGATCTATGCAAGGGACTAATATCAACCCGTCCGAAATCAAAGAAGCAGCAGCACAGTTCAAATCAAAGATCAAGGAAAAAAAAAATTTTTTTATCATTGCTTGTGGAGATCGGCCCTTCCCATCAGTCATCTCTTCCTTCTTGTAACCCCGCTCCTTCTCCCTACTGCCTGTTTTCAGTCTCTTCCTTTCTGTGAAAGGTTGCTTAGCTTTTTAAGAAAATTTTTTACTTTCTGCTTTTTGCTTTTGCTGTTCTTTGTGCAAAAAGTAGCAAATTGGATAGACGTGCATACATGAGGTGTTTGAAATTCTCTGAAGACCCGGAGTCCAGAGACCGGGTGTGGAGAGGAGGGCTGGCCAGCCTCTCTGAGCAGAGCACTCTCTCAGTCCAATCGGAGGCCCTCACCCTGGGTGGCCGTTTCTGCCGCATTCTCAAAGGAGGATTTCAGCGCTCCTGTGCTCCCTGTGAGCTCCCTGAGCCACAGGTGCCCCTGTAGCCAGCCATACACGCCGATTATCTTTTTGGATTTTAGGAGAGCAATCAAAGTAGACTGACGTCAGGAAGAGCCTCTTTCTCCCACTCCATCTTTTAGAACTAGAATGTTCAGTAGTTGAAGTAAGAGCTCCCCCGGAGTCGATTGCAAAATGTCTGTATTTTTAGACACCACCACTTTTTTCCCGTCAAATTCTTATGCTGTGAATTTCATTTTGTATTTCACATCAGACCCGTGGTCGAGATTGGCGAGTGGCTCTTTCGACGTGTTTTTTGTTTTGCAGACATTTCCATTCCATTTCTCTGTGTACTGTGCACCGTCACAAGTGGTGTGGCACTGAAGGTCTCTGCCCTGCTTCCTGGGCAAAGCCGCTTGGTGTCCTTGTGCACCGGGACGTTTATGCTGTGTCCACCTGCTAAGCTGGCTGCTAAGAGAATCGGCTTCAGCCCTGTCAGGGGGCCCCAGGCAGCAGCTCCTCGTAATTATTTATGCTTCTGGAATTTCTTTCAGCTCCTAAAATTTTCTATCCAATTTGATTTTCTCAGTGTGTACAATATATGCATATTCTCTTCTTTTTTGTCATTCCTCCCCCCTTCCCCCATTTCGTTTTTTAATGTTCCATAGTTTTGTACAAGACGAGACTTAGCCTTGGGTACTTCTTGCTGAAGCTTTAATGCTTTGTAAATAAAAGCGGATGTTTATTAAAGCACAGGTGTAAGATGTTTGTTTGCAGACGCTGATCGCTTCTGAAACTCACCAGCCACTTGGACTTGTATGACTGAAAACGCAGTTTACTGTTGGCGTGTTAGCTCTCTCTGTGTGGAGTCGTGCACCTGGAGGGGGTAGGGGGTGGTAGTGGGGTCTGGAGTTCGGCCTCTAGATAAGATTATAAATAGTTCAAGCAGAGGGGTGGTATTAAACCACAAAGAATGTCCAGGAGTCATCTCTCTCCAGATTCTTTAATTCTGTAAGTATAAGTGCTTGGTAGAGGCCACAGCGCCACGAGATGCTCAGGATGCTATAGGAATGCACGCGAGGGCATTCCTTCCTCCCAAGCATCTTTATCTTGAAGTGTAAGTACCATTAACCCCTCTTTTAAAAAAATTTTTTTTAAATGTTTTATTTGTTTTTGAGACAGAGACAGAGCGTGAGTGAGGGAGGGGCAGAGACGGAGGGAGACACAGAATCCAAAGCAGGCTCCAGGCGTCAAGCTGTCGGCACAGAGCCTGACTGACCTCAGCCAAACTTGGACGCTTAACCCACTGAGCCATCCAGGCGCCTCTAAATTCCTCTTTATTAGACTTTAAAAAAAAGTCTAGACTAAATAAATAGGGGCACGTGAGTGGCTCAGTCATTTGAGTGCCGATTTTGCTCAGGTCATGATCTCACACAGTTCGTGAGTTCTAGCCCCTCATAGGGCTCTGTGCTGAGAGCTCAGAGCCTGGAGCCTGCTTTGGATCCTACGTCTGTCTGTCTGTCTCTCTGCCCCTCTCCCACTTGTGCTCACTCAAAAATTAAACAAAAATAACAAACATTAAAATAGAGTAAATAGCTTTCAAATGCATTGAAATAGCCTTCAAAAACTCCTAAAGTCTATTTAGTATTTAAGTCTTTGATTTTAATCATTGTCAAATTGTCAAATTTTAGCAGTGTCTACTGCTAATTTTTTCTGTTCTATGACTTTGACATCATAGCTGTTTTCATAGCAATCTTGACCCATGTGAATGATGAGCTCCTCTGGTCTGTAAAGCGAGTAGGCCCAGGCGTCCTCTTCCCTAGAAAACCCCTTCAGTGCCCCTAGGAAGGAGGAACGTGTAGGATGGGGGAGAGGAGCCCTGCTGGGCACCCCTCTCCCCCAGCTTTGCTGATAAACACTCGGATTCTGAAAGGGCGGCTTGGTCCTTGTCTTTATGAATTCTCTCTCTCTCTCTCTCTCTCTTTCTTTCTTTCTTTCTTATTTTTGAACAAAGACAGAGCATGTGCTGGGGAGGGGCAGAGAGAGAGGGAGACACAGGATCTGAAACAGACTCCAAGCTCCGAGCTGTCAGCACACAGCCCATCGTGGGGCTCAAACTCCTGAACCGCGAGATCACGACCTGAGCCGAAGTTGGAAGCTTAACCAACTGAGCCACCCGGGCGTCCCCATGAATTCTCATTTCTATTTAAAATTCCTTACACATGACCAGTGTTGCACACTTTACAAAGTGTTTTCATGTACAGTTTATTGTTTGATGCCCAAAGTGACCTTCCTGAAGTCGGCAAGGAGGTCTTAATTTACAAAGGAGGGAACAGAAATAGAAACCGAGGAAGGATCAGTCAGTTGCCTTCCCATCCAGAGTTCTTAATCCTTTTATTACAGAAGGTTAAGGAGCTTTTAAAATCAATGATAACTTAATGCAACATAATCTATTTTTTTTTTTTTTGACTTGGTGTTTGATTTCTTAGTTGGTCAGATTTAACTGGGGTTTTGAAGCCCTTTAATTTGGATCCCACAACTCGGAGAGGAGGAGCAGGGAGTGAGGAAGAATGTAGCTTCACTACACATTTGAGGTCATTTGGAAATTCACTTAAGCTTCTGAAGTCTCTTTGTCTTCACGAGAGGGTGGATTTAAATTCATGACAAGGGCATGAAAAGAATGGAGCCTGGTGAAGTGATCACTAACACGCAAGAACAAGTAAAGCAGCACCTTTGTGACTTTTTTGCCTGCCTTGTGGTCTCGGCCGTTTTGTAAGGACTGGACTTGGGTTTGTTGAGTTGCAGTGTTCATTGACTGGGCGCATCCTGTCTTGTGCTGTTGAAGGCTATCTCCCATCAACGGAATTAAGCTATGACATCATAGAGGGTTCACTTGGAATGCCTCGGGGGACTGGCTGACGGTGGTGAGATGCCCAGAGACATGAAGCTTTCAGCTGCCGGTCTCCTCGGAAGCCTGGTGTTTGCCTTCTGTCTGCCTTTGGTGGTGACTTTACCGAAAACCCTGGCCATCCCTAAGAAGCTGCAAGAAGCCGTGGGGAAGGTCATTGTCAATGCCACAACCTGTACTGCCACCTGTGGCCTTGGCTATAAGGAAGAGACCATCTGCGAGGTGGGCCCCGATGGCGTGAGGAGAAAGTGTACTTCTCAGCGCTTGGAATGTCTGACCAACTGGATCTGCGGCATGCTCCATTTCACCGTTCCCAGAGGGAAGGGGTTCGAGCTCAACTGTCTGAGTTCGGACATCCTGGAGATCGGGCAGGAAGCCTTCCGGTTTACCTGGAGACTTGCTCGGGGTATCATCTCTACTGACGATGAGATCTTCAAACCCTTCCGGGCCAGCTCCTATGTTGTGAGGTTTCCCTCTGTTCAGGAGTATGACTCTGGGACATACCGGTGTGATGTGCAGCTGCTAAAAAACTTGAGACCTGTCAAGAGGCTCTATTTTGGGCTGCGGGTCCTTCCCCCTGACTTGGTGAACCTGAATTTCCATAAGTCCCTTACTGAGAATCAGAAGTTAGTTGATATGGGCCTGGAAGTGAATCTAGACAACCATTCTGAGCCTCGTCGCCCACCGTGGAAAAAGAAAGTGGTTGTAGCCTTGGGGATAGGAGTTGTCAGTGGAGTGGCTGGTGGGGTGTTGATGGCCATTGGCCTGGGCTTTGGGCTGAGGGTGCTCTATAGCAGCGCCAGCCTCGAGTCCTTAACAGCCTTGAAGGATTGGCTGCCCAGGACCCTGGACCAGCTGTTCAGGAAGCCAGGCTAGCTTTTCAAAGGATTATCTGGCTGTGTGATTGTGGCTCAGCCAGGAGGGAGGGCCTCCACTACCAAAACAGTGAGTGGGTCCCAGGACAGGGGCAACAGCATGACAGTGCAATGGGCACTGCTCTGCCTCTTCGTGTCCCAGCTGGATCTCTTCCTGGTCATCCCTGTCCACATGGCACCCAGGAAGCCTGACTGTAGGCCCCTCCCCTGTCCCTGGGGAAAAGATTATGTCTTTCATAAGTTGAGGCCTCTCCACCTACATCCCTTCTGATCGGTATAATCACGTAGAAGGATATATTAATAGCTTTTCTAGCGGAAACCTTTTCTTCTTCAATAAAAATAATTCACAGTGGCTGCGCGGAGACCTGACCTTCTCTTCTCTTTAGTTAAAAATCTGCATATGTGTAAATTGTCCCATAATCAGCCTAGCTCTCTTTTCCCTCTGATTTCGTAAGACATTGAGCACATTGCTTTGGAGGAGGGCATATGTCCGTGTGTGGGAGAGCCGAGGCCGTTAGTAATGGCATTTGACCCAGGTATGTAACAGTCACTGAGTAAATTGCCCCTTGTCTACTCCCCCCGTGAAGCCTCTGGGCTCAGTGGTAAATGGACTCCTGGTAAAACACTGGATTCTTCACAAGGTGGGTTTCCCCTGAATAAGCTCCTTGGCTTGCTCCCTATTCCTGTTCCAGCTCTCGCGGTGCCCTGAAGTGTGTGCTCCCGGAAAGGTCAAGTGTATTGGTTTCTTACAGCAGCCAGGGCTGTCCAAGGAAGGACTAAGGCCTTCCTACCTCTGTAGGAAATACATCCTAAGACCCAGAGGCCATTGAGGCATGTGAGACAATTGGCTGATGGAATCGTCTTAAAAGGCCCTTAGCTAATTAACCTGAGCTAATTCGGAGAGAATTAGAGCCTCTCTTCCCCTCCCTTTTCTCTAGCTGCTGACAGGGTAGCAGATGTTAAGACTTGGACTAGTGGCTCTCCAGCTACGTGTCCGAGTCCCCTGGATAAGCTTTTGAAAAATAAGATTCCTGACCCCCAACCCTGAGGATGCTAACTCAGCTTAAATTATGGCTCATGGCTCACTGTTATTCTATAAAAACGATTTCAGGGGCACCTGGCTGGCTTGGTCAGTAGAGCATGTGGCTCTTGATCCTCTGGGTCATGAGTTTGAGTCCCACATTTTAGCTTAAGTAAAAAAAGTTAAAATTTTCAACACCGTAGAAAAATGGGAAGAAAAGTTTGATGACCGTCCATTTGTCCTCTACTTAGATTCACCAGTTGTGAATGTTTTGCAGCATTTATCATTCTGAATAGATGCTGGTTTTACTGAACCACTTGGAACCAATTGTGACCCTTCACTCCTAAATCACAGGTGCATCTGCTAATAAAGGTTTTTCTGTACAACTGAGGTATCTTCATCACACCTGAGGAAATGAACAATTCCCTAATCTTACATAATAGTTGATACCTCGTCTTGCCCACCTTCTAAAATCTGATGGCCTTTTGGTTTTTGATCCAGGATCAAATGAAGGTTCACCTACTACCTGTGGTTGTTTCTCTTAAGTCTTATTTCACAACAGACCCCCTGGGTTTTTTGTTGCTGTGTTTGTGTGACATTGATTTTATTGAAAAGTCCAGCTGGGCCAGTTGTCTTGGATAGTCCCCCACAGTCCGGGTGTGTCGTCATTGTTACGTGACCGGATTGCCGAGGAATGGGTCTTCCAACATTTTTGACAACAGCTCCACGCACATGATGTCCACTGCTCACCACAGGTGTGCGGTGTCAGGGTGGCTTCTTACCGATAAGCATGATGATCTGGTTAAGGTGGTGACTGCCAGGTCTCTCCAAAGGTGTCTATTTTTTTTCTCTTGTAATTACCTATTTGTGGAACAATACTTTGTGATTATCTGGTTTCCTAGAAGCCATTGGTGCCTTGGAATCCATTCACAATCCTTGTCTATTACCTGCCGGAGACTGCAGAATGGCGTCTTTAATGTGCCCTTGCTGTATTTATTAGGCTGCGTTTTTCTGTAAAGAAGAGCTACTCTTTTTTTTTTTTTTTTTGAGCTCTCCATAGATTATTTTTTTTAGTGTATTATATGTAATCCATTAATGTCCTATTTTTGATGTTTAAATTGTCCCCAATTTTGGCCAGTGAGAGTCCCTTCAAGCCAGCTCTTCTCTTCCTTTTGTTGTGGTCCCATTTGCTTTAGAACGTGTCCTTGCTTTCTAGAACAACAAGATCCACATTGGGACCTTGCTTTCTCCAAGGGATTCTGGTTTCCTTGTGGTGTGGGGAGTCGTATTTAGAAGCCAGGGTCTGGGTGCTGAATGTGCTCACTGCCACTGGGGAGTCATTACACTTAGGTTCTTTCATTGTCCCAGGTACACATCAGTCATGAGTTCAAAGCATCTCTTGTTTTTCGAAGCTTTATAGGTAATTCCGGTATAGAGCGAAGATTGAAGACCACTGACGTAGGGTCACGCAAAGTGTACAGTCTACTATTGCGTAGAATAGAAAAGATCTTAAATTTTCCACGCACCCTTTCCCCCATTCTCCCTCAGAGGGGATGGGCTTTGGAAGACCTGGCGTGTGCTTTTGGCTGCTATTGATTGTAGTGGAGGAAGCGGACAGACTCACGTGTGTGTGAGGGTCAGAGGAGCGCAGTCCTGCGAGTAAAACCGCTGGAAGCCGCGAAGGGCCGGACGGGAGGGAGAGAGTGTTTATAATGAAGCACGTTAGTTCGGCTCTGGGCTACGGGCTCGGGCACCCGGGAGACCGCTTGCTACCCTTGGCAAGACCATAAAACAGTACCTTAAGATCTAATGGACTCCGTATGATGTTGCTGAGGAGGGAGGAGGGCTCAAGAGGGATGTTGCCCATTTTACAGATGGGGGACCAGACCAAGAAGAGTGGAGTGACCTGTCCAGCCCCTGGGTAAGCCCATAGTCGAGCAGGGGATGGAATATTGTGCAGCTCTAGGCTCCCAGCCTTCTGTGCTTTGGGCTCTCGAATTTTGACTCTGAGGATGGGAAGGGATTGAACAGGGAAGAGGGGAGGAAAAAAAAGCCCCTCCGATGTGTTATTAAAAAGCAGAACGCAATTCAGTTCATTAATGCTGTGCATGTCATCTGCCTCTGGAGGGATGGTCAAGGCCATGCTAAGACTAAAATTTGGGTTCTAGGCTGGCCGGTGCTCCCAGCAGCCCCTTTGGGTGCAGAGTGGAAGGGATTAGCCCATTGTACCACTGTCCACACTGGCCCCTCCTGGGGGCCGGCATCCTGGGCTCATCGCGGAACGCAGAGGAGCATGCTGCGGTGCAGTCAGCATGGAGCCCTTCCCACTTGGTACGGAAAGACTTGAACACAAGGCTGTACAAGCATGTCACTGTGCGTCTCAGAGCCAACGGAAGCTTGACAAGTGTTTGTTGAATGCAGTAGAGAATGTTGCAGCTGCAAGCTGAGTAGGATCCCGATTCTCTTGGCTGCTGAGAGCAGAGACTAGAGGCAAGCTTACTACGTGGGGCCACTGTAACCCTGCAGGGAGGTTTTCCTTTGGTACCATTGAGTCCGGAACTGTCAAATGTCTTAGAAATTGGGGAAGGCAGAAGCAATGCCATCACAAGCAGTGTTTGCTGCCCCGTGTCAGGTAAAGCCAGTGCAGCCTGGCCAGGTGCCTGCTCGTGCTCTGCTCAGGCCTGTCTTAAAGCCCCTTGGGCCAGTTCTTCCCCCTCCCAGGGATGCATGAAGCAGGTGGGACTCTGTCTTGTTCCTTCCTTGGAGCTAACTGTGTGAAGGGGAGGGCATCAGCTCCAAGCCTGGGGTTCGAGAACAGGTCAGGAGGCATGCTTCAGCCCGATGATAAAAACACCCGCAGCAGGTGCCAGCTGCCTTGTCAGGTTGAGAAATCATCTTTATTTAAGAACTGCCTGCTACCAGAGTCAATAAATAACTACCATTACAAGAAGTACAAGAGAGACCAACAATAGGCCAATGGAAGTGGTTCCATTTCAACAAAGATGGGGTCAGGTCGGTGGTCTGGAGAAGCCCTAGCCCTCGCCCAGCCACGAGACTAAGCTGTGCAGGCCCTGGATGGGGCTGGGTCAGTTGGAGTCTAGGGGCCAAGGCAGGGTGCACCCCACCTAAGGATACTCGGCTTCCTGGGCCTTGGGGCAACATTATCTGACCTATTTGTTTTCCTCCCCGGCTTCCCTTTATTATCCTGCCTTCCTAAAGTCTATGACCCTATATACAGCTACCAGGCTCCTCTTTCCATGGAGCTTTTAGAAGTCCCTTAAACATGCCCACCTAGCCCCTCACACCACTCCGGGAGCCTCTCTGGCAACCTCAGTCATCACAGGATGACGCCCAGGGTAGGTCTGACCTGGGAAAATGGGGCACCACACTTGAGCCTCAAAACGAAGTTTGAGAAGTCTAGCCCTCCGACCCGAAGATGCCCAGCTGGCCGTCACATGTCTGAGCCAGGAAGAGAAAAGGGGGTCCTCTGGGAGGGGAGGAGATGAAGGAATACAATGTCCTCAGCCAGCTTGGGCTCTTGCCCAAGGTAGACCAGATGGCCCTGGTGCTGTCGAGAGACAATGCCCTCCACAAAATGCCTGAGGTGAGCTTTCCCCCTTGGTGACTGACGGCTGTCCCCACCCGTACAGGAAGGAGCTGCAGCAGAAAGGAGCTCCAAGACTTGGCGCTAGAGGGACGTTCAGCAGCATGCCCTCACACACCCAGACTTCACCTAACCTAGACCCCAGGCCAACAGCTGTCAAAATTCCTTAAAGGTCCCTAGAAAAGGAAGAAGCCTCTTAATTACTCACCTTAGGGCCTCATTGCAGAAGCTCTTCCTGATGTCTAATCTCAGATCTCCTGTTATTTTATCAAAAGAAAAAAAAAATAAAAGCCCCTCCTCATGGCCTTTCCATCCCGTGGCCCATCTGTATCATTTCATGGCCCGGCTGGACCGCAAGACCTGATCTGGAGAGAGCTCCTGTCCCCCTGAAGGCGAGGTATACAAGACTGTTAGAGCAATGAGGACTGAGTAGCCAAGACCAGGGCCACAGGGACCTGGAGGCTGAGTCCAAGTATACGCAGGACAGAGAGACTGTCTCCCTTGGCCCTGACTGCAGGCTGTCTTTGTCCCTAGTCCTCAAGGCACTTACTGGCCACTAAGCTGTGGGGTAAAGCACTTGTTTGTGGCTGTCCCCCTTGTCGCCGCCTCTGAGGCTTGGTGTGTGAGCGGGGAGAGATCCAAAATTGACTACTGACCACAGCAGGAGTGAGACTCAGCCCATCTGAGCAGAGGCGAGGAACATCAGAGGCCCCTCGGGCAGGAAGGGGGGCTCTTTTGCCTGCATGCAAGCTCCTGTCCAAGCCTTCTCACCAGGAGACGAGTCTGTTTTATAAGCTTGCATGTCCTCAGGTCACCTATGGTCTTACTAAACCTTAATTCGTACTCTGCCCGAGCTCTCAGGCTGCAGGAGCCTGCGTTTTCGTACACTGCTCTCCATCTTCCAGACAAGTTCGATGAGGTCCTCCCAGGCTGGGTGTTCCTAGCTAAAAACCCGTCCTAGGCTTTCCAGAGGGTCTGCTTTCCTCCCCTTTGCCAATGGACCTCATTAGAACTAAGACTCTTGGTCGTAAGTGCCTTTTGACTCAAGCAAGCTCAGGGACTGCAGTCTCCAGCCTTACTGGTGACGTCCTGTGCGAAACCAGCTCATCCCTCTGGCCCCAGCATCTAGACACCTGTCCCCCTGTTTCCCCTGCTGCAGCCCAAGGCAGTGAGGCAGGACTCAGCTAAACCTTGGAAGCAGGTTTTGTACCCTCAGCATCCCCCTTGTGGTAGAGCTGGGGACAGTCCAGCGCACAGCCACAGGGGACCAGGAGGGGTGCTAGACTGCTTGGGGTCTCTGTGTTCAGAATGTAGTCACTTAGCTGAGCCTGCAGCACCTTGCATGGGGGGTGGGAGGTTATGGATAGGAGCAGTTGAGGGTTTGGTCAGTGGCTCCAGGGAGGCAGTCCTGGGCCGGGGCGGGGGGGGGGGGCGGGGGATGGGAGCAGCAGCAGCCCGGAGAAGTGGTGTGAGCTGATATTTTAAAAAAATTGTAGCGGGTAAACATCAACATAAGCCTGCCCTGGAAAAGAGAGCAGGACTTAAAAGTTAAAAACCCGTAACAAAATAGAGTTCTAACTGTAAACTACAGAAGCCAGGCTCTGGGGTCCTCGGTGGGCCTATCCCCTACAAGGGCCCTTGTGAAGGGCCACCTGTCACAGCATGGGCTGGGGGAGGGGGGGTGATTCCTGGTTGTGCCACCACTGCTGCCTGGATTTGTGGAATCCCTGTCCTTGTTTGGGTGCCTTTCCCTGGAGCAAGGGTAAAGGTGGCAGAGGGCTTCAAGCCAGCACTGTATGTTGAGGGCCCAGGCTCGAAAGGCGAAGGATTGGTATCTCCTGGCATTGGCCCGTGCCTTGGGCTGGGACCCAGCCATGCCGATCTCCCCACCTGAACCTCTTGAAGCAGAGTTTTCATAGCCCTTTGCCCTTCTCAACACTTTCTTAATCAGGCGGTAGCCATTCAGCACTGCCCTCTTCCTCGGGACAGACGGCCTGGGATAGGAAGTTCGGACAGGCTGTGTGACCGCGGGAAGTCCCTAACCCTCTGTTCCCTCAGCTGTAAGGTGAGGGGCTTCGGCAAGTTGGGCTCGAAAGCCTCCTCCGGCTCCGATGTCCTGTGACTGGTAATGTACCCAGAGCACATGATAGGACGCCCCTAAATTTATTAGTGCCTCTTTCTTCTGGGAAAATGCAAAAGAGCCGTTGGAGGCAGCCTGGGGGACGGGTCCTGCCAGGTGGTCCAGGGTAATGCTGGGAGAGCCAGGGCCACATGTATCCTTTGCCCTTCTCAGAAGACTCCCGGCTCCAGAGCATACAGAACCGATGTCGCCTTATTGTCTCAGGTTTGAGTGAGTCAGTGCTGGAGAGTGGTGGCCCAGAGGCTGCAGGCTGAGCTGGAGGAAGTGGGTGGGCCCCCAAGGCTTGTCTCCTGTCTCCTGTCCACACCTGGAGGGACCGTGCAGGATGGTGGGGTGGGGAACCTCCCCGAGATAAGCCCTTTAGTCACTCTGCCACCTGTCGTGGCTTCTGTCACTTTGGGAGTGATAGGGTCAGGTTGGCAGTGATGGCTAAGAGGGCAGCGTCACCTGCATTGGGACTGTGCCTTTGGGCCAAGCCTGGTGCCCTTTTCCACCAGGTGTCCCCACTTCTCAAACCCTTTTAGCTCTTACCCCCGACAGTCTGGAATCTCATCCCCCAAAGCTCTGGCTTCTGGCCTCGGACTTTGAGGCACCGGTTTTCTGCCACCTGCGTAGGCTGTCATCAAGGACAATGTCAGGGTCCACCTGTGCTGCCCCTCGAGGAAGTAGGGGAGTTCTTTGTCCCAGGTTTGGCCCTGTTCCTATGCTGAGGGACGCTGATATCTATGCTCTGCCCTACTGCGTTTGCGTCCAGTGTTCCCACCGCGCCAGACACTCCGCTGTCAGGGAGCAGAGTCCATCTCCCCGCATGTGCAGATGCACATTTCAAACCCCCTTCTTCCTATGGGCTTGTTGCTTCCATCCAGGCGCCCCGGAGGACCCAGGCATAGGGTTCAGTATCATCATGGAAGTCACTGCCTGGTGTCTTTTGACTTAAAGAAGAAAAAAAAAATCCTTGCGCGGGTTCTATCCTGTGGCAGAATATGAAATATCCTACCTCCTACGAAAAGGGCACTGTTTAAAATAGGTATTGAAAACCAGCCATTGTCAGGCACAGTGTGGGGCCACCTTGGCATCAGGAAGGGACCAGGGCCAGCTGGCTGCGTCCATCAGAGGTGGGTGTCCGGCTGTGGCAGAGGTGGGGGGAGGGCGCCATGATCAGAGCTCCAGGTAGGCTACAAGGATCAGCATCGCCACAGACGGGGAGAGGATGGCGCCGGGATGCGGGGCTGGGCAAATCGCCGAGTTCTCCACCATCATGCTTGTGCCTGAAACCAGCGGGTAGAAGAGCGGGACTGTGTCCAGTGGACTCGGGGCCAGCCGGCCCCGCCCTCCTGCCCCACCCTCAGGACAGGATCCAGACCTTTGCTAAGGAGACTCGGGGTGGGCCCGGAAGTGTTCTCAGGCCTTTTCCTACAGTGTGCTGTAAGGCCTGTGCTTTTGTGGCCTTCAGACTGGCCCTGCACCCCATGAAAGGAACACACTCCTCTGTGGCCTTCGGGGATGTTGGGTCTGGCGGGGGGTGCTGGCTGGCAGTTCCAACGCTATTACACTTGGTTCCCGCCTACCTTCCCCTTTCCCCCAGGGGTCTGGCTGGGGTCGGTCTGGGTGGGAATGATTCCTTTGTCAGGCATCTAGATGGACCCTGATACTCCGGGGGGATAAGGTTCGGGGGGAAAGATAGCACCTCCATTCCTCATGATGTGGACTTCTGCTGGGATCCCATCCCCTCCAGGTCCTGTGGTCCGAATCTGTACCAGGGCATGACCGATGTCTTCAGGAACCGCGATTTCTATCCAATTCTTGCTGGTGAGGTGGAGCGTGGGAGCTGGGTGCAAGTCATTCTGGTACAGCATCTGTGGGATGGACGTTAGCCAGGGAGAGTTCACTTACACTCGCTGATTCTTCTCTCTCCCCCAGCTCTGGGCCCTGGGAGGAGCCCATCTGGTTCCGGTCCTCGCCCTTCCTGTTTCCCGTTGACCAGGGCCTGGCTCTTGAACAAGCTCCTCACTGATGGGAGGAAAGCTTGCGAGCAGCTGAACCGTCTTTGCTGACTCCCTAGGCTGGAAGGACCCTTGGACTTCACCTAGTCCCGCCCCACCCCCTTGAACCCTGCCTTCCCGCAGTCAAGCCTTCTGCCCCCTCTTAAGTCTCTGCTACAAGCCATTCGTGTATTTTGTGGCTCTGACGATCACAAACTCTGCTTAAGTCGGACTCAGAGCGCTCTTACTATAAACTGCGGCTCCCTGTGTCCCCTGGAAATATGGATCGCTGTTCCTGTCGTTTAATGCCTGGTTGATCCCTTCCTTACCTTATAGCCTGTGACCGCAGACTCATTTCGGAGAGGAACCACAGGATCCCACTTGATACTAAGACTTGAGCTTGAGAAGGTCCAGGAGATGTTGCCAGGAGGCCGCTGTGGAGCTGCCGGGAGAGGGAGAAGGTTGGGAAACGTTCCAAATGATTCCTCACCAGCCATCCCCTGGCCTCAAGCCAGCCTTTTTCTAAGTGTCTGGCCCCAACAGGACCTATACCCAGAACCTTCTATCTCAGCTGCCTAAGAAACAAACCACATGAAAATCCAAAGGCTGGAGAAGGGAGAGGTGCTTCAGCGGCCCTGAGTTCTACTCTCTCTTTTCATGTGTCTTGCTGCCTTGTCTCTGTCCAGCGCGGGGTTTGTGGGCTAGAGCATTTGTCTCCATCGCTGGGGAAAGAGTGGTGCTAGAGCCACCCCCAGCCCCAGAAGACAGACTCACGGGGCTTCATGGTGGTGGCATTGGCAGAAGGGCTGGCGGGTCCGGTGCCCGCTCTGTTGTAGGCCCGCACGGTCACGTGGTACTTGGTGTTGGGGTGCAGGCCAGTGACTCGGGCACTGGTGTCCAGCCCCGCTGTCCTCACTCGGTCAGCAGCTGCTTCCTTGTCCCCAGCTTTCCAGTAGCGGATCTGAAGGGGGCAGGGGTACCCTAGGGTCAGCAGTCAGGCCCCAAACCTCAGGGCTATCCTGACCCTAGCCCTGGCCACCTTCATTCTGTTCCTCTCCTGCTCACTCTGATCCCCCTGACTCAGTCTCGGGTCTCAAGACCTGGGCTCTGATCATGAGCTCCAAGACAGCAGGGACAAGTGTGAGTCGCGGCTGCCTTCTCGGTGCCCAGCAAAGAGCCCTGTCCAAGGGAAGTGCTCAGTGCATGGGAGGAATGAGGCGGTGAGAGGGTGGGTGATGCGTGGAGATGGGCACAGACTCTACCCAGTGATGGCTTGTGGGAACCCAACCCCACTTAATATCTCAGGGAATCCCGGGGTGGTGGGGGGTACCGTGCTAAAGAATATGAAATGCAGGGGCACCTGGGTGGCTCAGTCAGTTAAGTGTCTGACTTCAGCTCAGGTCATGATCTCAAGGTTTGTGAGTTCAAACCCCACACTGAGCTCTGTGCTGTCAGCACAGAGCCTACTTTAGATCCTCTGTCGCTCCTTGCTCTCTGCCCCTCCCCTGCTCGCACTCTCCCTTTCTCCTAAATAAACATTAATTTTTTTAATTTGAAGAATACAAAATGCATATCTTTACTTACAAAGCAGTCCCCCCCACACCCTCTTGCCCCATGAGCTTATAATGGCTGCCCAATACATATGCAAACCATCTGTTAAATATTTGTCCACATCAAGGGCAGTTTGGTGTTACCTCCTGGGTGGGGCCTGCCTCGCCCACTGTGCTCCAAGCCAGAGCTAGGTATCACCGGGATCCCTACCGAACTCTTCTCCCTTACGCAGTGACGTTTCTTGCCCGTCCTTCCTTCCCTTCCTGGTGCTCCCCCCTTGCTCTCTGTCCACCCCACAAGGTGCCCCAGTGGGGAGTCACTCGGATATCAGAGCTCAGTACAGAGTCTGCTGAGCCCCCAGTTCCCAGGAACAGGGTGACCAGCGGGCACAGAGAGGGGGCCTTGCTCTTCTCTGCAGGCTGAGAACGCGAGGCTAACTGGGCTTTGGCATGAAAGGGGCAGGCCGACTCCCAGAACCTCCTCCTCCCCCTCCCCTGGGCTCGCATGGCTTCCAGTGCCGGCTCTAGGCAAGCACTTCACTTCAAGGTTGTCCGTGGGTCAGTCTTTTGTGCTGGACATCAGCCACAGGGGCTTGGCTAAGGCTGCATGGCCAGGATGGCACAGACTGCATCAGTGAATGAGTGACCCCAGGACGAATGACTAGTGAGCTGTGAGGGGACCCAGCCCCCCTTCCTCCCCGGGCCCCAGGTCAGTGCTCACCTCATACCCCAGGAGGATGCCATTCATGTCTTGCTGCACAGGTTCCCAGGTCACGTTCATCTCTGAGGATGAGACCCCCTTGGCCCAGACCTTGGTAGGGGCCACCCTGGGCTCTGGGGATTGATACAGAACCGGCTTGGATTCCCCAGGCCTCCCTGTTTCCTACAGAAACAGAGCCCTTTCCAGAGACCCTCCCTCCTCCTTCTCCCAGGCCTGAGGGGGACAGAAGGGAGCAAGGGCTAGGAACACAGCCAGGTGCCGTCCCCCCCCACCCCCCAGCGGGGAATCGAGCCAGGGTGTGAACAGCATGCTCCCACCCCCACCCCACGGCCCGGCAGGTGCGGAGGGGGCCTCCCACCTTCCTCAGCAGAGTACACAAGCGCCACGAGGCTCTCGGGCCCATCCCCGCGGCGGTTGTAGCTGCGGATCTTGACCTCGAAGGGCGTGTAGGGCTGGACGCTGTCATTGCTGTAGACGAAGTGCTGGGCGTCGGCGCCAGGCACCCGCGCTGTCTGCCAGCTGGTGCTGCCCTGCCTGCGGAAGGACAGCAGGTAGCCGAAGCCGTCTCCGTTCTGGTACTCCCGCGACATGGGCTGGGGGCAAGAGCACGTGGCATGGGCGAGGGGCCGTGGTGGCTGCGTCTCCCTGCCCATCCTCCGGCCCCGCCCAGCCTTCGCCAAGAGGGGCGGCCCGGGACACCACGTGCCGCGGTGGGTGCGAGGGGAAGGGACGGGACGTGGCCTGCTCTGGGATGCACGGCGGCTCTGTCTGGGTCCTCTCTACACGCTGCTTGAATCTGGAGATGAGTCAGGATGGGGGAGGAAGGAAAGGACCGTCTCTGTCCTCTGTCCCTGCAACTTACCGTCCAGTTGAGGATGAGCTCTCCAGGGGCTCCACCCCCTCCGCTGAGTCCTGAGGGTGCCACTGAGGGGGCTGTCGGGGCCAAAGGACACAGATGTGGCTTGTTAATGGGCAGTGAGGGGGCAGAGGCCTCAGTCTGTGCCTGTGAAGCACACTAGGACGGGGACATCCCTTCAAACTGGCTCTAGTTTTCTCCTTTGGATGGGGGCTCTGGAGTCAAGGCAGACCTGACATCAAATCCCATCTCTGCCACCTACTACCTGTGTTTCCCGGGGCAGCTTACTTAACCTCTCTGAGCCTCTGATTCCCCTCTCCATAAAATGAGGATAATAATGTTTCTCTCAAAGGTCTGTAAGAAGGATACAATCAAACAGGACAGTGTCAGGCTCGTATGACAGGCCATGCTCTGGAATAGCAGGTGCTCCATAGTGATCTTTGTCTTCTCTCTAGTCAGTTTCAACTAAATAGCAGACAACTCCAATTTGCTTTAAAATAAGGGGAAGAATAATCCAGAGCTGGAGTTATTGCAAAAGATATTTCTTTGGGGTTGCAAAGTGTTTTATTATTATTTTTCCTTTCATGGCAGATTTCCCTAATTGTCTCTGTTATTCAACACAGCCGATATTAAAACAAGACCGTTTAATTAGATCACGAATCTTGGCAGGGGGGTAACTTGGCAGAGGGTCAAACAGTTCTGCAGAGAACACAGCAGTGGGAAACTTATCACTCGATTCTGATGACTGTAGTTGAGGGCCTTGTAAGGGGTGCTTAACTGCTCAGAGCAATTAAGTGACTTGCCTGAGATCACACAGCTAATGAACGGCACAGTTCAAATTTAAACTCAACTCTTTGGATTTCAAAGCCTATCATCTTTCTTTTGCATCATCGTTGTCTTTGGCTCACCAACTGGGATACCAGAATGGAGACCACTCCCTACCCTGCATTTGATTCTTTAAGGAATTCATTCAAATTCCTTACTCAGGAGAGGTACCAGCTAAAAATGTCGACTGACTGGAGAGTTGGCCTGGGGCCCATGGGAAAGCATGTTTAAGGGACACAAGAAGTTGGACCCTTACTACATATCAAGGGTGGGAGGCTTGGGTGGGTGGGCAAGGTCCTGGCCAGTCTCAGGCAGGACCCCAGGTCATCTGGACCTTTATCTGTGAATGTCTCAGAGGCAGTGTGTGGGGGTGTGTGTTCCTCTCCTGGGTTCTCTCCCTTGCCTCCCCCACTCAGGTTCTGACACCCACCTGCCTTTCAGGGAACTTGTGGGAAGATTGTCCATTGCATCTCCTCCCAAAGAAACAACCTAAAGGACTTAAAGACACTGACTGCTTCCCTACACACACACACACACACACACACACACACACACCTTCCGCATTAACTGATTTTAACAGCTCATGAACTGCTAGGTAGGATACCTGCCCATCAGCCCATGGTCCTCAGTTAAAGTCCAGGCTCTGCCAGTGTGACACTTTCCTTCTCCAGACTTCAATTTTTTCCATTAAAAAATACTTAAACCTTTTATTTTGAGATAACTGTAGATTCACCTACAGTGGTAAGGTTGGCTCAATTTTTTTTTTTACTTCTATTTTTTAAAAATGTTTATTTATGTATTTTGAGATAGAGGGAGCAGGGGAGGGGCAGAGGGAGAGAGAAAGAATCCTAAGCAGGCTCTCTGCTGTCAGCAAAGAGCCCAGCGTGGGGCTTGATCCCATGAACTGTGAGATCATGACCTGATCTGAAATCAAGAGTCAGATACTTAACTGACTGAGCCACCCAGGTGCCCCAGGTTGGCTCATTTTTTTAAATGAGGGGTTTGGGGTGCCTGAGTAACTCAGTCGGTTAAGCATCCGACTCTTGATTTGGGCTCAGGTCATGATCTCACGGTTGTGAGATTGAGCCCCACATCGGGTGCTAAGCTTAGAGCCTGTTAGGGATTCTCTCTCCCTCTCGCTCTCTCCCTCTCCTCCTCATCTCTCAAAATAAATAAACACACAAAAAAAATAAAGTAAAATGCAACAAGGGGTTTCGACTAGAAGGTTCTTGCAGCACTCATGGACCTAGGCTATGGCCGAGGGCCGAGTGTGTTGTGCAGAGCAGTAGCCCTGCCTGCCTCACGTCCCTTTCTCCTCTCTTGTGTTAGAGTCTGAAGCCTGGTGAGGAGGGTTGGAACTCCGCGTGGCTGTGGCCTGCCTGGGGCTCTCTAAGCAGGGCTTGGGTCTGTGCCCTGACGTTGCTGCTCTTTGGGACAGACACCTACAGCTCTGACCTGCTTCCTTGGTCCGGATTTTGCTGGAGGGCCCACTGGGCTCCCCGGTGCCCAGGATGTTGCTGGCTAAGACCCGGAACTCATAGTCCATCCAGGGGGTGAGACCCAGCACCTGGGCAGTCTCGGCGTTGCCCTCGATGTTGGCGGGATCTGCAAGACACCGAAGTCAGTGTGCCCGCACTCATTAGTCCAGACGGAATGGGCAGGGACTGGGTCCGACTCACCTCATCATATCCAGCCCTCACGGTGGTGCCTGCCATGCACTCAGTGCTCAACACGTCTTTTAGAAATAATGGGGAGACTAGTAGACTCCCCTGCCGGGGAGCCTTTGTTGTGCTGTGTGCATCAGTGGGGGCCCCAGTAATGATCTGCCAATGCTCCGAGGGCACAGACGGAGCCCCTCCCCTTCTCCAGTTCTCTTCCACTCTCTTGCCGGCCACATGATCACCTCCCCCAATGGCCCGGGAGCCCCCTGCAGGCAGAGGACCTCAGGTTGTCCCCCTTTGAAGTTCCAGGCTCAGCCAGGCCTCATCAGCACCGGCCTAGGTGGAGCCTCACACTTACTGGTCCGAACCTGCTTCCACTTTCCTGCAGGTGGAGTGCGGGCTTGCAGGGTGTACTTGGCAATGGGGCTGTGGTTGTCAAAGCCTCGGCTCCAGCTGAGCTGGACGGTGGTGTCACCAATGTTCCTCACCACCACACCTCCCGGGGGACCCGGCGGACCTGCACCACAGAGAGCACACTGGGTCAGAAGTGGGCAACCTCAAAATTCGAGCCAGCCTCCTGCAGGCTGGCTTGGGCTGGTGCAGTACCAAGAGTCGGCAGCAGAGGGCGCAGCAGACACACTTGCGGTGGGAGGGCGGCGAGTGGCAGATGGGGGTTGGAAGGTGGAGAAGATGTGTTCAAGTCTGGAGGGGCTCAAAGAGGCCTTCCCATAGAGATGTGTACAGATTTCCCAGCACTAGGCTTTGAAAACTGGCCTCAGCAACGTTCTTCAGTCTTGGGAAGTGGATTTTTACAGTTCATTTGGGACCTTTGAAAAACCACAGGATAAGTTCGACTCCTGGAACTTATCTCAGAAGCCCTTCCCCCACAGCTTTTGGGGAGTGGAGGAGAGTTAGGAGTGAAGGTCAGAAGAGCCTTCTGAGTGAGGCTCAGAGGGAGTGGGGGGAGGGGTGGGAAACCCCATCACCTCGGACCAGGACCGTGGCCTCCTTGGATGCGCTGTCCACCACCGTCTGGGCCATGCACGTGTACTTCCCGCCGTGGCGCAGCTGCGCATTCAGGATGGTCAGATCCCCCACCGTCTCCTTCTGCACATGGGGGACAGGAGGGCGGGTGCAGGTCAGAGGAAGGAGCCCTGGCTGGTGCAATGAACTAGCTGTGAGCCATGAGGCAGGGCTCGGAGTCCCCTGCTCCATTATGTCCGTGGACCCCTCGGCATCTCAGAGTCTCTGTCTGTTCAGCGGGTGGAATCAGCTAGCCCCCACTTAGTACCACGGGACTAAGCAACAGTTTGTAACTGAAGACAGGCAGCCATGGTCCAAGTTAACGAGGTCATTTGCCCTGGGCTCAGGATAACGAGAACAGTAGAGAGGAGGGAGTCTTGCTGGGTGCCTGGCATTCCACATTTGTCCCTAACCCTCTCCTAAATCCACGGCCTTTGGGTAGAACGCTGGGAACTGCCTTCGAAGGGAGGGTGATTCTTCCGAGTCTAAGGGTAAGCTTGCCATGCATGGCATTCCTGAGGGAATGGGGAAAGGCTTTGGGGGTGGTCATGGTCAAGGACATCTTGGGTCCCCTGTCTGTCCAGAAGAAGGGAAGAACCCTTCTGGGTCGTCTGGTCTTACCATGCTGGCCCTCCGGTAGTGACCCCCAGGCTTGTCAAAGTCGATAGGGAAGTCGTCCAGGGTCCAGATGAAGGTGAGGTCCATGGTGGGGTCGTGGGAGGCGTGGCACTGCAGGGTCAAGCTGTCCCCTAAGTTGATATCAGCGCTCGAGGGGGCCAGAGTGATCTTGGTTGCGTCTGCCAAGTAAAACAGGGCCCCCGGGTAGATGGGGAGGAAGGAGGCCTGGGCAGGGGCAGGGGGCAGGGTGAGAGGGTGTGTCCTGAACGCCAGGAGAGAGAAGAGGCAGCGTGGCCAACAGGATCTTGACCTCCCGGCAGCCCGCAAGTGTGTGGAGCGGAGGCAGGAGTGGATTCTGGATGGTGGTGGGGAGATGGTCCCAAATGAAGCCTCAAAACCAAATCCAAGCCAAAAGGAAGGTGGGAACACAAGAACAGGGTGTCGAGGAGGGACTGGGACCCTGTGGTGGCTGAGCCTCCCTTCCCCCCACCAAGCCACACTCCTCACCTCGCACCGACAGAATGCCTGTGCTGTTGGCTTTGCCCATGAAATTCTCGGCAAAGCAGGTGTATTTGCCTTCATCTGACCGACTGATGTTTCTAATGATCAGTGTGCCATCCGGAGTCACGGTCACTCTGTGGCAAGGAGAAAGCAGGTGTGGCTGACCGAGGGCCACGCTGCGGCTGGCATGGGGAGGGGCCTCACCTTCATGGTGGACGAGGAGGAGCAGGATTGCCCCAGGTCGAGCCGGGTTCGTACCTGCTGCTGTTGACCAGAATCTCGGTGCCTTTGCTCCAGAGCACCACAGCCTTTGGGGCCGCCCGGGGCTGACAGGGGATGACAATCTCTCCCCCGCGGGCCGCGGGGATCAGGCGCTTGACGGGGTTCAGCCTGAAGTCGGGGGCCAGTGCTAGAAGGAAAGTGAGTGCCCTGCAGTCACCCAGGGAATCCCAGTACCTGTTGCCCTTGATGAAGGGGTCACCTGACTCCACGCGGAACATTTTACCTCTCCCCTCCCAGGCCAGTGCATGAGGGACTTCCAGCAGCACCAGCGCCAAAACACACTCAGAATCCAGCCCCTTCCCGTCGCCCCGCCCCCACCCCCAATACCACCACGCTGGTCCAAGCCACCAAGTCTCCTGCCAAACTATTGAAAAGCCCTCTAGGAGGTCTTCCTGTTTTTGCACCTTCTTTCTATAATATTCTGCTCCACCCAGCAGCCTGGCATAGCTTTTATGAAACTTAAACACGCACTCAGGATGAAATCCAAGGTTGGCACACAAATAGGACTCTGCCTCCCCCTCACATCGCATGCCACTCTCCCTCATTTATTATGCTCCAGTCACCTTGGGCCATTTGCTGTCCTTTGAGGTTGTCAAGATTGTTCCTGCCTCAGGGCCTTTGCACTTGCCATTTGTCTTGCTTAAAAATCCCTCAGATCTTCACATGGCTGGCTCCTTGCTAACACTCAGGTCATACCCCAAATGTGACTTCCTCAGAGAGGTCTCCCCTGACCATCCCATCTAACTGGCCCCACCTTACTCCTACCACTCTGCTAGATTTTTAAAAAATGTTTATTCGGTTTTGAGAGAGAAAGAGAAAGGAAGGGGCAGAGAGAGGGGTAGAGAGGATCCAAAGAAGGGTTTACGGTGACAGTAGAGAGCCTGATGTGGGGCTCGAAGGCATGAACCGTGAGATCATGACCTGAGCTGAAGTCAGAAACTTAACCAACCGAGCCACCCAGGCGCCCCTAGATTTTCTTTATACTGTATTTTTTATGGCTGCCCAAAACCAGCTTATTTAATTATTTGATTTTCTGATCATTCCTCTCTCTCAACTGGATTGTAAAATACTTGAAGATTACGTGAATATCTTTCACGTTCACTCCTTAGGAGCTGTTGAATAAATACTGGTCATATGAACAAAGAAATGCATGAGTCTTAGTTACGTTCACTCCAATTTGATGAGATAGGTATCATTATATCCATTTTACAGATGAGAAAACCGAGGCCACATGAGCTCAAGTCACACAATGAAGGATACCAGCGCCAGCTGGCATCTGTTATGTGATGGCCAGGTCCTTTATGCTTTACCTCTATCTCATTAAATCCTCCAAACAGCAGTATCAGGGCAGGACTTTAATTGCCCACATTTTATAAATCAAGAAGCTGAGACACAAGGAGATTAAGTTGCCAAAGTTCACATAGCTGAAGGGACTGGTTTAAATACACATTAAATTGACTTGGTTTCCAATGGCTTTTGCCACCTTTCTTTCATTGCAGCAAACACTGTAGCAGGGCCGGGGTATGGAACAAGTAAGGGACTCCGTCTTCCGGAAGAGCTCAACCTAGTGTCTCCTCTCCTTTCTTAAATCCCTGTCTTCTACTCGGAAGGCACTGGAAAACGAAGGGAAGCCACCAGCGTGTGTTTAGAAATGCCACAGCTCAGGGGCACCTGGGTGGCTCAGTCAGTTGAGCATCTGACTCTTGATTCTGGCTCAGGTCATGATCTCACAGTTTATAGAATCAAGCCCCGCATTGGGCTCTGCGCTGACAGCATGGAGCCTACTTGGGATTCTCTGTCTCTCTCTCTGCCCCTCCCCGCCCCCAAAATAAATAAACCGAAATAAAAAAAAAAGAAAAAGGAAAAGAAAAAGAAAGGAAAATACCAGCAATCAGAGCTCCTAAGCACCTGCCTTTGTGTCCCTGTGGGTGTCCCCTGCCTCCCTGGGCCCTGTACCTTGCACGGCCAGCTCAGCACTGGCATAGATGGTGCCATGCTTGTTCTCTGCCACACACTGGTACATGCCGGAGTCCTCCAGGCTCAGCTTGGAGAACCGCAGATCCCCAGCCACCACTTCCAGGCGGTTCTGTGCAGGAGAGGGCAGAGTCGGGGCATCAGGACCACTGGCGCACTAGTGGGGACGGGCGGGTGCAGCAGAGATGCTAGGCGGCACCTCCTACTGAGGGGCTCATATGCCCTGTGTCCTCCGGGGCCTCCTGGAGTCCTAGGACTGAGCTTCTCCAGGCCTCCTGCCCTCCCTACCCCCCTGCATATCAGCACACTGCAGCCAGAGAGACGAGGTGACCTACTTAGGGCAGCACAGTGATTTTGTGACTGGGTTGTGCCTGGATCCAGGTCTCTGGAACTTATAGTCAGGACCCTAGCCAGTTGACCAGCCTGTGGCCATGTGAATCTGGGGTGGAAAGAAGCACCTAGAGCCAGCCGCCCAAGGCGCCCTCGTTGTCCCAGAGAAGCTGCCAATGGTGGTACAGGCTTGGGTGGGGGGAGTCTGGAAGGTGAGGGGACCAGGTTGGTGTGCAGGAAGCCCCGGGTGTCCTACCTGGGAAGCCAGAGGCTCCCCGTTCCTCAGCCAGCGCACTGTGGGCCGGGGCTTGCCAGCCGCCGCACAGCCCCAACGCAGGTTGGAACCGATGTCAGCCTCCATGTCGGAGATCACCTTGAGCCACTCCGGCTGAGCTGTGGGGAGCAAGGGAGAGAAAGATCTGGGGATGAGCTGAGAGGAGCCCCCCTTTCACAATGGACCAGGATCGCAGGGCTACAGTTCCTGTAACAGACAGCAGAGGGCGCCATCAGCATTCCAGGAAAGGGTTTGGGGGCTGTGAGACGCAGGCTGAAGGTCAGCACTTCGTGTCTGTGCCAGGGGCTGTTTGAGCAACTTAAATCATTTTAAAGCCTTCCATTGCTTTCTGCAACCCTGACTAAAGCTCTAGCTTCTTCTGTTCCCACACCCAGTGCAACCCTGGGGCAAGAAGGCTTAAGCAAGGGGCCACCCGGTCCCTCCCTGACTTTTGGATCCGCTTCCTCAGGGATAAGAGTGAAGAAGGCTGGGGGAGAGGGGACCCCAGCTCTGTACCCTGCACGATGATGCGGCCCTGGACGGTGTCGCGGCCCTTGGAGTTCTCTGCCTCACACTCGTAGGTGCCCTCATCCTCGAAGCTGACGCTGGGTATCTGCAGGGTGGGCTCGGCTGTGGCCCACTGGGGGGACAAGGAGCCGTCCACTTTACGCCACTTGATCTGAGGGACAGGGCTGGTGGGGAAGACAAAGCCAGAGCGGGTTTGCTATGCTGGGTAGACGGCCCTGTGCCTGCAGCTTCTCACACACAGATTCTCTCCTGAGTGCCGGGCAGGTGGGGATGTGGACGAGGGTCTGGACTTGGGTCTGGGAGGGGACAGAGGGAGAGAGGCAAGAGGGAAGGGAGGGGCCTCTTCCAGACAGGCTCAGAGCACAGATGGGAAAGTGGCAAGAAGTAGGGCCCCTCTCTCTCTTCCTCTCCCCTGCAATAATTGTGACACCCGTGAACTTGGTCTTCTGTGTGGCCTGTGCCCTGAAGTTGACTTGCTTACCCCACTCCCACCCTGCACTGACCACCATGCTTCTTCTGGGACTGCCCTCCTCAGCAGTGGCCTGTAACTTGGGATTTTATGGGGTCCCCTCCCCGCTCTCCCCAACAAGGCCTTGCCTCTGCTTTTCTTTTCTTTTTTTTTTTTATTGATTTTTTAAAATATTTTTATTTTTATTTTTAGGAGAGAGAGAGAGAGAGACAGTGTGAGCAGGGGAGGGTCAGAGAGAGAGGGAGTCACAGACTGAAACAAGCTCCAGGCTCTGAGCTGGCAGTGAGCACAGAGCCTGACGCGGGGCTCGAACCCACGAACCACGAGATCATGACCTAAGCGAAAGCCGGACGCTTAACCGACTAAGCCACCCAGGCGCCCCTTGCCTCTGCTTTTCAAAAGGGCTGTAGTCATTAGTATCCTGTGTACTAAAATGGACTGAATTATCAGTGACTCTTAAAGGGTTAACTTATTACCCTCTCATGCGCTTTAAATATGAATTTTCTGAAAATCCGATAACTATTCACAAAGCAGTGGACATCCTGGAGATATCGGGGAAAAGAGGACCGATGTACAAATCACATTAATTGTTCTACAGACATTTGTTTGAGCACCTGCTCTTTGCTGAGTCCTGTTCCAGTGAATCCTTCTTCTAGGAGAGGAGATTTCTATCCCAATTTTTAAAAAGATAACTGTCAGCACTCATAGAACACTTACTAAATCCAGGCCCTGTGCTAAGCACTTCACATAGAAGTACTATGATTATTACTATGTACAAATAAGGACAAAGAGGCACAGAGAGGTTAAGTAGTTTACCCATCGTCTCCCAGCTAGCAAATGACAGAGCTGGGATTTGAACCCAGCATGCCAGGTTGGGGTTCATACCCTGGGCTACCAGCCCTCAGCCTGGGGTGTTGCATTAGCTGTCTGAGCTTGGCATGCATTGCTGGGAGGGCCCGCTGTGTGTCAGGCCCCTGGTGTGCATGGCGCCCTCACTCAGAGAGAGAGAGTGCTTAGTGAGTGGTGCTCACTGCCCACTGTGGGTCTGGCGCTCTGCTAGACCCTGCGAAGGGTACGAGGATGACCAAGCGGGACCCCACCTGCCCTCCCGGGGGTCACCCATGCCCCCGAGGGGCTCTGACAGGCTGTACCCTGGCCTGCCGCCCCCTCCTCCACCACTCACTTCCCGAAGGCGAAGCACTCCAGGGTGACCTGCTGTCCTACTAGCGCGTAGGTCTCTGCCGGGAACCGGGCCTTGATGCTGGGTGCAAAGAGCCTCGTGTCTGGGGAGACAGGGAGTCTGCAGATCAGGTGCAAATGATACAGGCTCGATACTTAGGGTCTCAGCACAGCTCAGAGCTGACTCGTTCTTGACCCCCGTTCCCCTTGGGGGCCTGGCCAGGGGTCTGAGGGTCCAGGCCCCAGGCCCCAGGCTCTGTGAGCGGAGCCGCTCTTCACCGCCTCCAGGGGAGAACCCTCTTTCCCAGTGTCTGCTGACCCGTTCAGCTCCTCCCTGCCACGCCCACCAACCCTGACCTTCCGCCGCCAGGTTGAGCTGAGCGAACTTGCTGAAGACGCTCTTGGTGGAAAAGTCCATGTGGCTGGTGGCCAGGCAGGAGTAGTTGCCCAGGTCTGAGGCGTTGGTCCGGGCAATGTACAGGTTCCCCGTGGTCTGGGACACGAAGTGACGCCCATCCGTCGGGATGAAGTTGGGGAACTCGTTGAGGAGCCAGCGGTAGGACAGGCCTATGTAGGGTGTGGGAGCTTTGAGGAAACCGTGGAGCGCTGGGCTGATGGGGCAGCTATGGGAGGGGGGAGCCCTCAGCGTGCTGGTGGGGATCCCTGGACCTAGTTCTGAGAGCCCCGTGCTTGATGCTGGCACTGAGGGGAGACCCAGAAGGAAGATGTGACTTTACTCCTGCCCTCCGGGTGCTCCCAGTCTGAAGGAGGAGGCAGGGAACCGAGCTAGAGAATGACAGACTCACAACAGAAACACAAAATCATTTTTAGTTGGGGACCCAGGGATCAGTGCGTCCAAGGTCACTCACTACCTTTTCCTTCGTCCCTTCTCTGCTGAGTGGCTCAAAGCCCCTCCTATGCCCTCTGTCCAACCTTGGGCCAGGGTCCCGACTCACCTGGGTAGTGGGCAGGTGGGTTACAGGGCAACATCACTCCCCAGCCTTCGTGGGTTTTCACGGGGTCCCTCTCCTCCTTGGAGAACTCCTGCAGAACTGGAGGTAAAGATCCGGCACTCGGGCACCGTCTCCGAGCCTGGGGGCCTCCCCCAGTTCAACCTCCCTGGGAAGTAGTCACCTGCCCTTTCCAGACACTTTCCCCAGCTCTCTATCCCCCGTCCCCCCTCCCCCGGAGCATCCTGTCACCCCTGCAGGTCTCACAGCCAAAGCGGAGCACAGCCTCCCTGCTGACGATGGTGCCCACGGGGTTGGAGGCCAGGCACTGGTAGACGCCAGCGTCCTGGGCCTTGGTGGGGTTCATGATGACCAGGTTCCCCCCTACCAGCTGGTGGCGGGACCCTGGCTCCAGCTTCATCTCGGTGCCATTCATCTTCCACCTGCAACAGGGACAGAGAAGACCCTCCTGGACCCAGCCTGGTGGCAGCGCTGCTGTGAGGCCAAACTTCCCGGCTTCCCAGGGCCTCCCAGCACCCACCATAGGGAGGTCTCACCTATAGGTGGCTGGAGGGCTGGCCCGGGCACGGCACGCTAGTGTCACCTTCTCCTCAGTGGACTCTTCTGGGAATAGCAGACCGAGGGGCTGATCTTCAAAGACAGGCCCAAAAGTGGCCGGGGATCCCCGGGCTGAACTCCAAGCTGTAGGTTGGGGAAGAGCACCAGTGGCTTCAGGCCTGGGGCCCGGCAGGACACTGCTGTCCAATAGAACTTTCTGCGATGATGGAAAGGTTCCATTTTCTGCACTGGCCACTACGGTACCCACAGCCACCTGCTGTCAAGCCCTTGAAACATGGCCAGTGCAGCTGAGAAACCAAATTTTAAATTTTACTTCATCTTAATTAATTGAAACTCGAATTTCAGCGGGTTGGGCTGGTTCCGGCTGGCCAAGTTCATTGTGTCAATCACTCATGCCACACTCAGGTATTGAGCACCTGCTGTGTACCCGGCACTGGGCTAGACTATGTTGCGAAAAGGAATAAGACACGGTCCCTCTTCCTCAAGGGGCCTGCAGCCCAGGGATGGAGGTACTAAAGGATGGGACAGGATGGTGAGGACTGTAAAAGCTGTTGGGAGTTCTAGATGCAGAGGCCCTCGGGGTGGGGGCAGCCGGCCTGCAGGGTGTGAGGTGCATGGGAAACCGCTGATTAAGGAGGCAGAGAGACAATGTTTGTCCCTGGAGCCTAATTAATGCTCCTTCTGGCCAATGGCCAGTGCTCTGGCTCTTGGCCTCTTATCAGCTGTTATAGACCTCTTCTGAGCCTCAACATCTTCACCTGTAAAATGGAAAAATACAAACTCACCTTCCAGGGTCTGTAGGAGGGTTCAGTCTGGTACAGGGTATGTGCTCTGAAAATGTCTGCTGGACCCAAACAGGGGGCGGGATGGAGTTTAGGGGAAGAAGGAAAGCTCTGGGTGGGTAGAGCCTGTGTGGGTTGTTTTGGGGGCATTTTTATTTTTATTTAAAAAAAATTTTTTTTTAATGTTTTTATCTATTTCTGAGAGAGAGAGACAACGTGAGCAGAGAAGGGTCAGAGAGAGAAGGAGACACAGAATCCGAAACAGGCTCCAGGCTCTGAGCTAGCTGTCAGCACAGAGCCCAACACAGGGCTTGAACCCACAAACCGTGAGATCATGCCCTGAGCGGAAGTTGGACACTTAACCGACTGAGCCCCCCAGGCGCCCCCTTGGGGGCATTTTTATACAAGTCCTGTGTGATAATTCAAGAAAGAGAGGCCCAGAAAAGGGAACGACTTGCTCATGGTCACAGAGCAAGACTGTGGCACATGCAGATCTAGACCCCAGTCTCTCGAATTTGCTGAATAAATGAAGTTTTCATGCCTGCCTCCCCCCCCCCCCGGGGCAGATGCCTCTTTCTTTATGCACCTGGGCAGGGGACACAGGCGCAGAGGCCAGTGTTTCACACCTGCCTTCCCACAGGGGTGGGGAGTGGGCTCTCCTTGCTGACTCATGGGGCTGCCGTGCTTCGCCTTTGTGGTATCACATAGGAGCCAGGCCACCCCTAATTGGCTCCTACCCCACAATCCAGCTGACTTCAGGCCCTCCTGGGTTGTGGGGGCTGGGATCCCCATTAACCAATTAGTGCCTCCTCTTCCAGTGCATCCGGCTGTCAGCCCTGTTCCAGGGGTGGGGGTGAGGGTGCACCCCCATGCCACAGCTGAGGCCTAGCCCGGGCCTCCCCCTCCCCACCCCCTCAGGGAATGAGGGCAGCTGTTCTGCAGCTCTCAGAATGAGGAAGGAGGCAGGGCTCCCTGAAATGGCATCCCCCTCCCCCTCCCTGCCACCCATCACTATCTCTCTCTGCCGCCCCAGGGCCTCGGGGGCTGGGGGGGGGGCGGTGGCGCCAGTATCATCTCAGTTGGAGAGCCCAGCCTAATCCCAAGTTAATGATGTGGTGGGCGGTAGGGACCCCTGCTCCAGCTGGGGCTGCCAGGATGGGGGGAAAGGAGGGGTGATGGGGGGCAGCCAGGCTGCTGGGAATCACCTTGTATAATAGTAGCTTCCAGTAATTCTGCAGGCATGGCAGGGGGGTGGCTGAATGGGCCTGGGGCATACTGATGCTCTGAGACTGGCTTTCTTCCTGAAAAAGCTTTGTCCCCTGCACTCAGCCATATCCACACCCTCAGCCCGATATGTGCTTTTCCGCACCTCTCACCGACACACACTTCCTCACATGCACACACACATTACACATACATGCATGCCTCTCTGAGCTACTCCAGTAGTCAGATACGCATTTATGCACACATCTGTTCCCAGGGACATCCAGCTACTCATGTCCACGTGTGCCTATTTACATATGTTCATAAATTCATAATAATAAAAACAAGTGCTCTTTATCAAGTGCTTGTTGTTTATCGGACCCCATGCTCCATATTTCTTGCGCATAACCTCTTTATAAGACAAGTATTGTCGTTTCCTCATTTAACTCATGGGGAAACAGATTTAGGAAAGTTAAATAACTTGTTCCAAATTGCACGGTGAGAAGGAGCAGACCCACGGGTTTGGACCCTGGCCAGCCTCACCCACAGCCAGCATCCTTAACCACAGTGTCCATGATTCTTGACCTCACTTCCCTATCACAACTGTCAGAGGCCCTGTCCCTTCCCAGAGGTGCTGAATCAGAATGCGTTATGGGCACTCCGAAGGGCAGCTGGGTTCGAGAGCCATCACACTTGCTGTAAGGCTTTCCATGCACATTCGTCATGCCCCCAAATGTAGCACCCGGTCCACACAACAGCCCGCTCACATTCCCACCGTCTTAAACATCCACAAACATACTCTCGCTCACCCCACACCTTCCTCTGAGGCTGTGCTCATGCCCACCCACACATCCATACACGATGGAATGTTCCACTCCTGTCTCTGGAGCTTAGGGATGTGGCAGACCAGGTCCCCTCTCCCTGGGCTTTCCTGCACCTCTGGGTCTGAGAGCCCTGCGGCTGCCCACACCGTCTGCCTATGATAATGTGGTCCCTGGTCTTGGCACTGAGTCTTCCCCAAGGGAGGGCAGCACTGAGGATCCCAGGCTCCCCTCCATTGCTCTCTCTGGGGTGGCTGTCTCCTGCTCTGTGCATCCGGGACTCTCCATGTCAGCAGCTCCTCTGGCCTGGTGGGTGCTGGGCACTGGTAGCCAGGCCTGAGAATGGGGGTGCTGGGAGCCCCCCTCCAGCCTCTGGGTTGGCTCTATTTCCTAGTAGCCTCACTGACTTGGGTGCAGGACTGGGAGGGAGTTAGGACAGAATGAGAACATCTGAAAGTGTGCTAGTGGGGTACCCCCTGCCCAGTGGGACAGAGAACCTAAAATGTGCTGGCTGCAACCTTGCAGAGGATGTGGCGTGGGCAGGCGGAGTCAGAGGCTGCTAGACCTCCAGAAGCGTGGTGGGGGAATGGGTCCTCTTTCTCCCATGGAGATCTTTTTTAAAAAAAGTTTTTTTTAGTGTTTTATTTATTTCTGAGAGAGAGAGAGAGAGAGCATGAGCAGGGGAGGGTCAGAGAGAGAAGGAGACACAGAATCTGAAACAGGCTCCAGGCTCTGAGCTCTGATCTAGGTGTCAACACAGACCTGATGTGGGGCTTGAACCCACCAACCATGAGATCATGACCTGAGCCGAAGTCGAACGCTTAACCAACTGAGTCACCCAGGTGCGCGCCCACCCCCCCCCCCTCCCAGAGATCTTTAAGGAGAAAAGAAGCATCTATTGATCTGGGCTGGGAGTCAGGGCAGAGAGGCCCTAGCTGCAGCCCCAACAGGCCTCTCAGTGCAGCAGGAGGGGGTGGGAGACCCCCCTCCGGCTCTTGGACAGGCTGGATCTCTGGTCCCTCCTTCTTGGGACACTCTTCTGAGTCCGGCCAGCCTGGGATCTGGGCCTGCACTGCCTTCTTCTTCTGCCAGCCTCCCTCCTCCCCTCTCCCTACCTCGCAGCACCCTTGGGATGGAATCCTCTGCTTGGGTCCCTTTGGACAAAAGGTCACCCCTGCTGTGCCTCATGTCTCCTCACATCCTGTTCCACACTAGGTCCCTTTGCCAGGCTGCAGTGTGGCCCTGGGGAGCCCTCCTAAAGTTTTGTGGTACTGATCCCCATCTCCTCAAGTTAGAGGACACTAGAGCAGTGCCGTCAACAAAACTTTCTGTGATGATGAAAATGTTCTATAAATCTGTGCTTTCCATATGTGGCTTGTATAACTGAAGGACTAATTTTAAATTTTAATTTAATCCCAGTTTAATAGTTTCATGCGGCCACCATATTGGATAGCACAACTCCTCAGAGGCTATGGCTCTGGGCTGATACCACAGAGATCCAATTATGTCATAATCTTGCTGTGTGGCCCAAGGCAAGCCACTTACCCTCTCTGGATTATGCTTCTTCTACCTATATTATGGTGGAGACTCATTCCTTCTAACCTCAAGGGGAAGGTAAGATCCACAAATGGGAAAAGTTTAGCAAAGGAATGGGTCTCAGAAACCTGAGTGCCGTGGCAGTGCAGAGTCCATGATTTCTGAAGTCATTGCTAAAATAACAGCCGTGATATAATGGGATAATCATCCTACTGGACTTTGGAAATCTCTTACCTGGAGAGGAAACAAGGGCCATAGAGACTAGCAGCAGCAGGTGTGACTTCCTCCTGGTGGGTGTCCCCATGGTGGGCATTCTGGGCAGAGACGGGGACCTGAGGAGAGGAGGCTCAGCTCACAGAAGGAAGAGTCCAGCTGGAGGCTGAGAAGGACCTGGGGAGGCAGAGGATGGGGAAGACTCTGAGTCGAGGAGCGCCCCTCCTGCCTCCTGGGTCTGCACTGGTTTTACCCTGGCCTGGAGAGAGGCTGGGATTGCTCTGCGTTCATCCTCCCTAGGGCACCGGGGCGGGGAAAGGGCTTGGCTGTTAGCGAGGAGCTCTTCCCAGGCTGAGTGCCTACTACTGGCCCCCTGGGAGTCTGGCTCTGCCATGTATATGCCCCCCCAACCTCCCCTGCAGCCAGCGGGGGCTGCCTCAGGAAGTGAAATCAGTGGCTAATTGGGAGGCAAGAACCCATCTGCCCCTCACCCCAAACTAGCTCTTGTAGAGTCCAGAAGAGAGCAGGGGCGTGCCTGGGTGTGGGTGCGGGGAACATCTTCCAGCATTTGGGGCCCAATTTTCCCAGCCCCTGCCTCCCTCAGCTGCCTGAGTTGGGGGGTGAGAAGTCCCTCTGAGACCTTCCTTTTTTAATTTTTTTGAATGTTTGTTCATTTATTTTGAGAGAGAGCGAGAGTGAGCTGTCAGCCCAGAGCCTGTTGAGGGACTTGATTCCACGAACCAGGAGATCAGGACCTGAGCTGAATCAAGAGTCAGACTCAGACTCTTGGCCCACTGAGTCCCCCGGGGAACCCCCTTTCTTTGTTTTTCTAGGAGGAGTCACACTGGTCCATTCCCACCCTCTCACCTGGGCCCCCAGGTGAGGCACTTATGTAGTGTGTTGCATGAAGCCTAACCTTGGCCCCCATCAGCGGTGCTCCCCTTCTAGATGGACTAATGGGCCGCCACAGGCCTTCTGGGATGGAAGAGTTACTGCGGCTCCCAGAGGGCACTTGGTTAAATCCTGGAGCTCCGGAGAAACTGTTCCCCAGGTGGGGGCACCAGAGCAAGTCAGAGCTCCCCTTCATTGGAAGGGGAGATGGCCCCTCATCCTGAGAGGGGCAGGCAGGGCCAGCCTTTCCATCTACTCCCCATCTCCAGGCTGACTTTCTGAGGTCTGAGCGGGAAGTGTGGAATCTCAAGGGTCTGCTTTTTGGTTATAGAGGGAGACTGGGTCACTGGACCCCCAGGGCTCCCTGTCAGAGCTGCTACAGGGAGCAGGGAACCCATATGCAGATTCTGCTTCTCTGCCCTGTGGCTTTTTAGAACTCACGGAAGGGGGAGGAGACTAGAACGTGGGAGAGGGGAAGGAGGGCGGGGAGAGCCTGTCTGGGGGCTCTTCCACTACCTGGTGGTAAGACCCACACCATCTCTGGGTCTGAGTGTCGTCATCTGTAGAATGGGTGCTCTAAGGTCCCTGCCAGCTCTGAGACTCCAATGCCCCCTGACTGAGAGTGCAGGGTGGCCTCTGGGAATGCTGTCTCCTGGATGCTGGGGGAAGAAGGCAGGCTGCAGGTCCCTGAGGCAGGGCAGGGTCTGAAGACCAATGCCAAGCTCAAGATCTCCCTGTCTCACTTCATGCTCTATTCCTTTGGAAAGAAAGGGTTCTCAAACTGTTTAAAAATTTTTTTAACGTTTTTAATTGATTATTGAGAGACAGAGCATGAGTGGGTGAGGGGCAGAGAGAGGGGGAGACACAGAATCTGAAGTAGGCTCCGGGCTCTGAGCTGTCAGCACAGAGCCGGACACGGAGCTCGAACCCACAAACCGTGAGATCATGACCTGAGCCGAAGTTGGGCACTTAACCGACTGAGCCACTCAGGCGCCCCTCCCAGACCCTTTTAAACTTCAACATCTGGCCGCCTACAACCTTTCTCTGCTTCTTAAACAGCCAGAGCTGTCCCTGAAGGAGCTGGGGGAGTAGGGAGGAAGAACTGGTCCTGGGGTTGCAGGGAGGGGCGGGGCGGGGGGAGGGCATCAGGGCTGAGAGCTGGGTGTCGGTGGGGGTAGAGATAGGGAGTGGTGTTTCAACATAGGGTGCTCCCTCCTCAGCCCCAACCCCAGCCTCATATCCACTTCCCTTTGTCAGGAAGCCACTGGGTGCCACCTCTCCACGACTATGCACCCCTCTCTGTCCTTGCCACTTTCACCTCCAGACTTGAACCCAGGAATTCTGAACTTGCCAGGAAGCCCCTAAGATGCTGCCACGTGCACATGGCTCGATGTCAGCTCTGCTCTTGACTAGACCCTTGGTGCCCACCTGGGAGGTGGGTCTGCCTCCGGTTAAAAGCTTGTGAGCCCCCCACTGGCAGGCACCGGCTCCTTCCTCCTGGTGTCACCCCCGCCCAGCAAGGTGCCTTGTGACTTGTGTGTCCCATTCAACTGATGGAGAAGGCCTGGGGTTGTATCCCCCTGCAGCCAGTGACACACAGGGTCACACGCACACTTGCTCACACAGCGAGCTCACTAGAGAGCCCAGTCCGGGCACACCAGTCTTCGGTGCCCCCTGAGGGCAACTCCGGGGCACTCTCACACACACCCTCACACTCTCTCATGGGCTCATGTACTCACAGCCACACTCGATCGAACCCTTTCTCACACACTTTCTCACATGGACACACACACTCTGCCTCTGTCTCACATACTGGCTCATATACTTTTACACACTTCACATGCTCCCCACTCTCTTCCCCACACACATTAACATACACACTCACGTATCTTTACACACAGATACATACACACACAACCTCAGGTCTCTAGGGTCAGCAGGGTGTTTAGTCGTGGAAGAATCTAGAAGTATGGTTCTGGATATTGTACAAACGCAGGGAGCTGTCCTTGTGACAGGGAGCCCCTGGGGCACTGTGAGCCATGGCAGGCTTTGGAATCCGCAGGGGAAGTCAGTGATAGTGCCTCATCCCCCTCATGGCTTTGTGAGCCTGGACAAGTTACTCCTCCTGGTGGAAGCTCATTTTTCTCCACGGACCACTTATTTAACAGGGCTCTTCTGAACGGTCAGTGAGACAATGGCGCCCCCTGCAGGAAGTCTCCGGCTATTGGACTTGCCTTGGGGGTTACAGTTCGGGTGGGGAAAGGGAGAGAGGATAGGGCTCCAGATCCCTTCTCCCCTTCAGCCAGAGCACCTCCACTGATATCGGCTTCATATCCTGGAAGGTCCCTGTAAACAGAGGGTCCCACAGCCCCCAAAAAGTTTGAAAACGCCCCGTGGTGCTCGTGCACCGCGTCCTGACGTCTGGCACAGAGAAGGTGCTCAATCATTGTTTGCTTCCTGCCCTTTGTCTGCCTGCCAGTCCTGGGAGCTCGGGGAGGGGGCAGGGTGCAGACTCGGGGAGGGGGGAGGAGCTCGGCTCCAGGCACTTACCCTGCGCGAAGCAGAAACAGATGACCCAAGGTGGGGGGCTGGGGGAGACTCCCCAGCAGTGCTGGCGAGAGTGTGTGCGTGTGTGCGTGCGCACCCGCGTGGAGGTGACGTTTGTTTGCATCTATGTGCTGTGTCTATCTGCCCCTGCGGATATGTATGGTCCCCTCTTGTGTCTCTGTGTATTTGCACATATCTGTGTGTGTTTATGGGTATGTCGTGTGTGTGTGTGTGTGTGTGTGTGTGTGTGTGTGTGTGTGTGTTCCCGCCGAGCACAGGGTGATGACCCGGTTCCTGCCTTGTTTCTCTGGGATCCACCAGGAGGATCACTCACCCTGGAACACTCATCACCCGTGGTGGTCAGATTCTGTTATCACTCCCCATGGGCAGACATCATGGATAACACAATCTCACTGCTCACTCTACAGTTCACTTTAATACAGATGTGGGCACCCTCTGGGGACTGAGATCTGCAGCCTCAGAAGAGAGAGGGGATGGGGAGGGGCTGGGATCAGGGTGCTCCTGGAGTGGCCTTTGGGGAGCACTAGAGACCAGTCAGCCCAATCAGATGTACATTGAGCTCCACTGTGTGCCAAGTCCTTGTGCGAACACACACACACACACACACACACACACACACACACACACACACACACAGCCTGGGTCACACACACCAGGCACTCTGCTAAGCACTGGGAAGAAAGTAACAAAAACACCGCCTTTGCAGAGCCTCCTGACCCACTAAGTGTGGCCCAGTCATCTCCCTATACCATCTGCCCTGTGACACATTCTAGAATGCCCAGGGTGGAGGGTGCCTTTCTGTCAGGAGCAAGGCAGGAGTAGAGCTATGCCAGGCCCAGAGCTGGCCCTCTGAGCCCTAAGCCAGCCAAGCCTGGCCCAGGCCAGCTGCCCTGGGGCAGGGGAGCAGGCTGGCACCGGCGGGTACGGGCTGGCACAGGCAAACACGGGCTGTCACCGTCAGGGGCTGGTCCCGTGAAGCACCGGCACACAGGGGAACGGGCTGCTTGGTGGTTCAGGGGCACCAAGGTGGGTAGGCTGAATTGCTGGGCGTGGGAAAAAAAGGGCCTGGGGGATGGTGACGGGGAGGCTGTGAGCGAGACTCCAGCCCACGACAGGGTTTTCTGAGCTGAGGACCCCTGCGCAGAACCAGTCAGGAAATGAAAGATACACTGTCTCAATGCTACACCCTGGGAGCCTCAGCTCCTGGCCCTGACTCTGCCTCTCCTTCCCTCCTGGATAGTGGAGATTCGAGTATTGAAGGATTTGGTGACTTTTAGATGGGTGGTGGTGGGGTAAGGGGGAGTTTGGAGCCCAGCTGAGGGCAGAAGAGACTAACCCCGCCACTCTCTGTCTTGCAGCGCAGCACGGTGGTTAACAGTGCCAACCGGCCTGGCCCTTACTAACTAGTGAAACCCTAGTATATAACTAACTGGTAGAACCCTAGCTCTAACATTCATTACTTAACCTCTCCCGAGCCTCAGTCTCCCACCTGCAAAATGGGCTCGAGCTCGGACTCTTGGGAGGTCAGCCACATTCCTGGCCCACAGTAAGTGCTCAGAAAAGACCAGAGCTCACCAGGGACAATCCTCACGGAACCTCGGAGCGGGTGCCAGCACACATGGGTCCCTAGTTGCTGCCAGAGTCAGACTCGCTCCCACACGGTCATGGCATCCGGGCTGCACTCACAAGTGTTTAGGACACTGACAGCCTCCCGCAGCCTCTCTGGGCAGGTGCCCCACAGATGCAGCAGGCCCAGGGAAGCACCAGCAAGCAGGTCACCCCAGATGCGGGCATGGGGATACCCAGAGTCACGTCCAGATAGCATGTGTGCAGAAGAGACCTGAGCCAGTGCTCCCAGCAGGTGCTTCCCCTCATCCACCCCCAGCTCCTGCCTGCAGGGTCCAGGATGGGAGCAGGACTCTGCCTGGCAAGGGAATTGCCACCTGGGACGGGACCCTTGTCCTCCAGGAAGCTCTGAAACACTCCACGCCTCTCTGGAGGGACAGGGGTCTGCAGTGGCCTGGTGGGGTCACAGGCCAGGTGGGCCAGGAGGGTTGTGGGGGAAAGGCCTTGGTGGGAAAGGCTGGTGCCCTGAGCTGGAAGAGGTCCTTAGGGCAGATTTCGGTGGGATAGGGACCTTCTCAGTCCCCAGTGGGAGACAGGGACTGGATGGGGACGGGGGGGCCGTGCAACTGGGTCTCTCCTCCGCCCCCTCCCTTTCACCCCTCAGTTTTCTCGGCAGGCTCTTTATACTAGCAACTGGGTCTGAGGTCCCTGCCACTGCACCCTCTGTGGAGAGCTGTGACCCGGAGCTGACAGGTCTGAGCTTCCCACACCCGGAGTCTGACCCTTCATCCGTGGCCTGGAGTCTCTGGGTCTCCTGCCCTGGCCTTCTCCACTGGAGAGAACCCCCAAGGCAGGGAGTGGACAGAAAGGGGAGCCTTGTGTCCTCCTGGGAAGAGGAGCTCAGGATACGGGACAAGCCGTACCCAGACCCAAGTGTTCCCTGGAGTGGGGCAGATTGAGAGAGAGCTTTGGAAGGACCATCCCTTTTTGAGAGGCCGGGAGTCAGGGCGAGTGATTCACCTTGGTTCTAGAGAACCACAGTGGGGAGAAATTAGCAGACCAATTTCCACATGTCCCCTGATGTCTGCAGAGAGGAGCCTCACCCCCACTCCCAATTTCCAGAGTTTCTGCTTCAGGGCCAAGCCTGGTGGGGGTGAGTTCGAACCCCCTCCACTCCAAAGGGTAGTGTCCGGTCTGGGGCCCAGATTAATTGTGGCTCCTGGGCTTCCCTGCAGGGGGGTTGCCCTCCAGCCAGAGGCAAGATGGGGGCCTGTTGGTCTAGGCAAACATCGAGAGGATGCGGGCTGGGCCTGGAGGAGACCCAGCGCATCCATTTGTCCATTTGTCCTGATGGGCAAGGCAGGGGCTGGGGGGATGGGATGGGGTGGGAGGTGCTTATTAGATGAGAAGGGTGCTGAGGGGTGCTTGGGCCTGTCCTGGGATGGAGTGTGGTCGTTTCTGTGGGAGAATGTCACATACCTTTGCATCGCCTTTAGGGGAAACATGGAAATCCGGGTTCATTTTGTAGCAAGAGGACTCATTAAACCAAAGCAAGGATTTCTTTGCTCCAAGCTGATTACCATCAGGGCACAGAACCCGTGGAAACTCCCATGAATGTTCCAGGTTAGCAAAACCCCGGGAGAGGCGAGTCAGGGAGGTTGGTCTAGATTAGGGTGGCTCAGAAAAATGAGAGGTGGCTGTCTAGCTTCTTAGGAGCCACCCCCTGTTACCATTTGCAAGAGCATAACCTGGGGCTGGTTATGCCCTTTCCCTGTAAGTTCCCTCCAGCCCCACCTCTGCCTCCAGTCAGGGCTGTCTAACTGTGGACCAGACCCCAGTTCCCAGAGCCTTTGAGTCGCTGGGGAGGACATTGCACTACCTCCTCATGGCTCATCTTCCTGGCTAGGCAGTGCCTTGAGGAGTCTAACTTCAACCCTTCCTGCTTCACTGGAATATCCTTTGCTCTGGTCCTTCTTTCCCTTTGTGTCACTCACTTCTTGCTCAACCCCCTGGTTCTGCCCTGGGAATCTCTCCCCACTCTAAGATTTAGAGATTGTCTTTGGGATACGCTTTCTCACACCTGTTTGGCTTGAGGACATTTCTGGGATTGAGGGTAGGACACATACACCCATCTACCCACCCCAAATATATTGCTTCTCTCATGGCCTCAGAGTCAGAGAGGATGCCTTGGGGGCACCCCCTTCTGTGTACTTGCTCCTGAGGACTAAGCTTGGTCAGTCAGAGACAATATGTCCAAGCATCCCGTTGAACACAGAGGCCCATCCTACATGCATCTCTATTTGAACAACAGCTGGCAGAGAAGGTGCTGGAATGGAGTTGCATAAGTTGTGAAATCTGGCAGGGGCAATGGTGTGGAGGGCTGAGGCTGGCAGAGTAAACTCAGTCAGGGAAGGGAGCATGAGGGAAGAGCCAGGTGGGGAGTAGATGAACGGGGGAGTAAGAGTGGTGGAGAGAGCAGGGGACCCACCTCTTCCTCGGTGCACCCACCTCTGCTTCCCTCACCAGAAGGGTAGGTGAAAGTTGGGTGGCTATGATGACCCCTTCCCATCTATCTCACCTTCTGTCTCCCTTTTGCTGGCTGAAGACTCCTGATTGATCCCAGGGGAAATTAGGAATAACTTTGACCTTGTGGCCAAAGCCCTGCTTGAGTGATTCTGTTGCCTGGCTAGGAAGGGGTTAACTGATGAGACGCCCTGGGGACAGGCGTGGTTGCTGCTTTCTCTAGGGACAGAACTCCCTCCTCCCAAGGCCAGGGCCAGGGCACCATTTCCCTGCTCCACTCCCAGGAGCCTGGGCCCCATCAGCCTCTCTCACAGGTGGCCCACTGTCTGCCGCCCTTGATCTCCAGTGGCCCACCCGGTCTCTCTGAGTGGGAACGGGAGGCTAAGTGGACAGAGGGTCTCTCTGAGGGCTGGGAGATGAGACGATGAGACTGGGCTGCTGATCAGAAGGAGACCAGGAGCTCACTGAGGGGACTGGGTTCTTCAGGCCTCTCCGCCCCACTCTGAAGGAGGGAAAAGAATGCTGTCTGGGCTGGGAAGGGAGTTGTGGGGGGTTGGGGGGCCTGGGGAGTCAGGCTGAAAGGAAGGGCGGTGGGGTCTGACCAGTCACAGAGAGCGGGGAGTGTTAAGGGCAGGTACTTTGGGGCCCGGACAACCTGCTTCTCCCACGGGTCCACCCCATCCTGGCCTGACTGGATCCCACACCTCCAGATAACCTTGACTGACAGCTTTTCCTCCGGGGAGGGGACGTAGGCTCAGCCCCCAGTGGTGTGAGGCTACAGGGTCCCAGCGTTGTCCCCATGTAGCACCCGGACTGTCCCTGTCCACAGGTACAGTGTCACCTCACCCCCTTTCTCAGTTTCCCATATGTGGGAATCCCTCTTGGAAAAGGCAACCGGAATTCAGCTCTGGACACTGGCTGGGGCTCCCGCCGCCACCTCTGGTGGGCAGTGTAAGCCCCCCGGTGCCGGGCAGAAGGGTGGCCCTCTCTTTCTGGACCCCCTAAACGGAGCCCTCTCCCCTTCTACCCTTTCCCTGCAGGAAAGCCAAACTTGATGCCAATCCTTCCCTCCCACCAGTGAGGAGGAGGGGAGGGATCTGAGGAAAAAGCAAGGTTGGGGGGGGTGCGGTGGAGGGAAGAAAAGGAATTTCAGCCATGGTGGTCCAAGCTTCTTACCCTTTGGGACACGACCTGCCTCAGTTTCTCCTCCCTAAGTCCCTGCTCCTGGACAGGCCTTTGCCCAAACTTGAGTTCCACTCTCCCCTCTCCCTTCCACAGCTTCCCCCTCTAACTGAAGCAAGACTTTGCAAAGAGGTCACCCTGCAGAGGCACACTCAGGGCCACTCTGGGGCTACTGCGCTCTGGGCAGTCAGGCTCAATTCCACCCAGGGACTCCCGGGTGTCGGGGGCTCAGCCTCGTGGACTACCCGGCCCTGGCCCCGGGGCCCTGGGCAGGCCCACCAGCTGCTGCCCTCTCTGCAGGCAGGTGTTACTGCTGGCTGGAATTCCTGGACACCGCTGGGGTCCAGCCTCCCGGTCAGGCTCGGCCTGCTAGGGCCCTGTAGGATGCCACCCACGTAGACAGGGTGGAGGGGACCTCTGTCCGGTGGCCACCAAGGGGCTGGGGTGAGAAGTCAGAGCGCCCCCCCAGCCCCCCGCTGGCTGGAGCTCCTGCCCTGCCCCTGCCCCCTCCCAAGTTACAAAGAATCTGAGCCGTAGCCCCTGCCCCAGGGCGCACCAGGAAGCCCCCCCCCCCCGGACTTGAGGAGACAAAAGCAGTTGGCACCTACCTGGGGTGGAAGAAGGGTGTTGGCTGGGGCAGGTGGACGCAGCCCGGGGCGCTGAGCCAGAGCCGGCCCTGCCGCCGGCCCCCTGGGCCGCCCTCCTCTCCTCCCCGGCTCCCTCAGCCGCTCGCTGCTGTCCTGGTGCGGCTGCGGTGGCCGCGGCGGCGGCGGGCGAGGGCGCTTGTGTGTGTGCGCGCCCGGAGCCACTGCAGCATCTCTGCATCAAGATGTGCTCCTCCCTCTCCCAGGCTCCGCTCACTGGCTGGCTCCGGTCTTCAGCCAACGCTCGGGGGCCCTGGAGATGGCTTCCTTCTGCCCCCCTCCCACCCCCTTCCCGTCCCCACCCTTTTGGCTTTACCTCATTTGCTGTCATTTAAGGACCAGGGAGCAAGCCAGGGCGCCCGCGTCTCCCATAATGCTTGGGTCGCCTGGCCGCGGGGCGCTGTCTGGCCTACCGGCCCCTGCCAACCCCCCCCCAGCGCTGCCCAGTGCAGAGCCGAAGGGGCTGAGAGGGGTGTGGTGGGGAGGGCAGAGAAAGCGGCTCTTGCCCCTCAAACCTTGGACACCCATGGAGGCAAACTCTTTGCTTCCCCCAGAAGCTCCTCACTATGGGAAGACATCCAAATCAGAAATCTGCAACCTGCTGAGTGGGGCAAGTGGGGGCAAGTGGCGGCAAGTGCCCGCCCCCACGTTCATCTTTATTGTTCCCCTCGCTTCTAAAAGTACCAGGGCTCTGTCAAAATATCCAAATATCAAGGAAATTTAAAAAGCAGATAGTGAAGGGGTGCCTGGGTGGTTTAGTCGGTTGGGCTGTCCGACTTTGGCTCAGATCATGATCTCGTGGTTCATGGGTTCGAGGCCCGTGTCAACTCTGTGCTGACAGCTCAGAGCCTGGAACTTGCTTCAGATTCTGTGTCTCCCTCTCTCTCTGCTCCTTCCTTGCTTGCACTGTCTATCTCTCGCAAAAATAAATAAACATTAAAAAAATTAGAATAGATAGTGAAAGTACCTTAACAAATCTGGGCCCCCAGGCTTATTATTTTCATGTATAGAATTACATGGGTTATTAGTATTATTTTATGAAAATGGGATCACATAATACAGCATGATTTGCAAAATATTTTTAAGCTGTAGAACAGATTTGGGACAGCTTTCCACATCAGTACCTACGGATCTAAGACCAGTTTTAATCAACCAGCCGTGTGATGTCATGAAAAGCTCACTAGATCGGAGGTCTGAATGTCTGAAGTGTAGTCTGGGCTCTGCTACTCATTGGCTATGTGTGCTTGGCTAAGTGTCCTGCCCTCTCTGAGCCTTGCTGGTAATCTGAAGGGGTTAAAGATGGCCAAGTTTCCTGCCAGCTCTGAGATGCTAGGTGCTCACCCAGGTCAGTGGCACATCTCTTCGTCTCTGTTCCAGTTACGTGGGGGGTGGGCCCGAGAAGGCTGGGGCCTGGGGGTGGAGGCACAGCCATCGGCGGCAGCAGTCCACGCTGTCAGGCTGTCACTGTTGTCTCACTCGCCCCTCCGCTCCACCTGCTGTCCAGCGCACACACGCAAGACTAGTGAGCAGTCCAGATGCTGAGACAGCTGGTGGGGGCCATACCTGCCCAGCCTGGAGCGCAGCTCGGTGTCTTCCAGAGTGCGGGGGTGGGGGTGGGGCTCGGGACAGACCTGGGCTCAGTGAGAGGTCCCAGGAAAACGAGAGACCACGGAACGGGGGAGGTTCTGCTGCCCAGACTCCGAGGCCAGAATGCCTGCCCAGGTCCCATCTGCTCTCCCCTCCCGTCCTTCTGTTCTGCTCCAAGGGGCTTTCCCAGCTCAAGAGCCCGTCTCCTTTGTTCCTGATGGAGGGACGTCTCATGGTGCTTCTAACACAAGATGCTTCTTGGATAACTTGCTGTGCATCCCTTCCAGGACATCCTTCCCTTTCCTGCCTCTGCCCATACTGTCCTTGTCTGTCTGTCTGTCTCCCAAGGGCTGGTATGTCAGCCCTGAGCTTCTGAGGTGAGCCTCGCCCCCTGACGCCATCCGGGTCAGCTCAGACTCTGAAGGGAGGGCTTCAAGTTCTCTCTGGGCGGAAAACGGCTGCCAAGAGAAGAGCTAGCATGTCAGCGGCCACGGGGCTGACGGGCCAGGGGATTGGCTGACTCAGGGGCCAAGGGTCTGGAAGTGCTCGCAAAGATTGCTTTAGATTGAGACGGCTATCTTTGTGACTCTATTTTAGGACAGCTGCCGCCCTTGCCATGGGGGCTGGGTGCTTGGAGAGGACACCGTTCCCTTCCAATCAGATCAGCGCAAAGGACCTGGGTCTCAAATTCTCTAATTCCTCTGCAACCTGGCTGCCCTGCCCTGGGTGGGCTCTGGCCCTCACAGCAAGAGCACTTGCTAAGTACTTCCAAACAAGAGTACTTACTAAGCCTAGATGTATGTGGGGAGACAATTCCCAGTGTCATCTTCTTGACCGTCTGGAGCTCTCAGCTGGATGTATGGATGTACAGATGGATTTGGGGGGTTACCAGGAATCCTCATTACCAGCTTCTAAGGTGTCCCTTTTCCCGAGGGGAGAGGGGGGTGGACATTTGGGGGTCCAGGCTACATTTTGCCTGTGGGGTCAATTGGTCCAGCAATAACTGAAGTATTTCATAATATTATTATGAACTATTATATAAGCTATTAACAATTATCTGAGTGTCTCGAATGGGCCAGGATCGGTGCTAAGTGCTTCACTTGTCTTACCTCCCCCCGCCCCAAAGGGTTCGTGTTATTATTCTGGTTCTCATATTACAGATGGTGCTCAGAGAGGTTAGGGAACTTGCTCAAAGTAAACAGTGAAAAAGCAGAGAAGCAGAGGCTGCTGATCTACCCGGGGTTTCATCACGATGCTGCTCCAGCCACCAGCTACTCCCCTTCCAGGGCTCGGGGAGGGTGGATGGTGGTCAAAGTAAGGGAGCAGGACAATTTGCCTGCTGGATCCTGGAATCCTCGAATCCTCACTACAGTCAGTTGACTGTAGGGGGCGCCTCTCTTCTGTGGCTAACCAGCGTGTCTCCATGTAGTCCCGCGCAGGACACCGTATGCCTCGGGCCAGTCCGTGCAGACCCCCAGACGGGGCAGAGCAGGGCCACCCAAAGGCGATCAGGTGGCTAATCAAATGAGTCACTAATTTGCCTGTAAACACATGGTGGCCCCTGGGAAGGGTGCCTCCAGAAGGCACCTTGAGGACCACCCAACCCTCCCCAGACCATCTGTTCCTTCCCTTTGCTGCTTCACCAAATCGATAGCAGAGTCTACTGCATCTCCCAAGTGGCTATGGAAGGGCTGGGGCCCCGGCGCAAGGCACAAGTGGAGAGGGAGCTGGGACCCGCCAGGGCCCTGGGGCTCTGATGGTGCTGAGGTCTGTGTGTCAGTCTGAGTCTTATTTATGTTTTCCTGGGCTCCAGCCTCCAGCACCTTTACCTGTCGCTTCAGACTTCAGACCCTTGCCCAGAGCTGTTTACAGCAGCGTCTCTGCCTATAGGAGTCGGGGGTGAAAGAGCCATAGGATGTGGTCTGTCTTCAATGTGCCTGTGCTTTTCTGCAAGCAGTTGGCTAGTGGTCATAGACTTGGCCACGTGTAGCTCTAGGGGAGGGTGACAAGGCGGTTCGGACAAAGCTCTGAAGTCAGGCCATTTTGATGTGCAGTCCTACGGTTTACAAGCTCTGTGGTCATGGACAAGCCACTCACCACTTCTGAGCCCCAGGTTCCTCATCTGGAAAATGGGGATTAAGACACTAACCTCACTGAGTTGACATGAACGTTGGACTATGCATGAAGTATCAAGCATGGTGCCAAGTACACAGTTGGTGCTCAGTAAATGTCATTACTTCTCTTTGTGCTTTGTGGGGATTCAGCCTCCCCATCTGTAACACAACGGTGTGCACCTATGTGGCTGAGCCCTTCTCTGCTGCAATGGTTGGGGTGGCCCTGGATTGGCCCTCAAGAGAAGTGGACTCTGTCTCAGGTCTGTCACTCTTAGCCAGATGACATTGAGGAGGTCGCTGAAGGACACTTACTTGCTCTGAAAATCCATTTCCTCATCAGCAAAATGGGAATAATCCTTTTCCTAGTTAGGATGGTTGTGCGGACATGTGGGTTAAACATAATGAGTTTTATTTTTATTTTAGAGAGAGAACACGGGAGTAGGGAAGAGGGGCAGAGGGAGAGAGAGAATCTGAAGCTAAGTGAGGAGCCCAATGCAGGGCTCAATCTCATGATCCTGGGCTCACAACCTGAGCCAAAATCAAGAGTCAGATGCTCAATCGACTGAGCCACCCAGGTGCCCCAGCGTAATGATTTTTTTAATGTTTATTTATTATTTTTGAGAGAAAGAGAGCATGAGCCGGGGAGGGGCAGAAAGAAAGGGGACAGAGAATCCAAAGCAGGCTCTGCACTGACAGCAGAGAGCCTGATGAAGGAATCGAACTCATGAACTATGAGAGCATGACCTGAGCTGAAGTCAGACCCTTAACCAACTGAGCCACCCAGGTGCCCCACAACATAATGATTTTTTAAAGTCCTTTTTGGGGGCGCCTGGGTGGCTCAGTCAGTTGAGTGTCTGACTTCAGGTCAGGTCATGATCTCTGGATTTATGGGTTTGAGCCCTGGATTGGGCTCTGTGCTGACAGCTCAGAGCCTGGAGCCTGCTTCGGATTCTGTGTCTCCCTCTCTGCCCCTCCCCCATTCATGCTCTCTCTCTCTCTCTCTCTCTCTGTGTCTCTCAAAAATGAATAAAAACGTTAAAAATTTTAAAACAAATTTTTAATTAAAAAATAAAAAAATAAAAGTGCTTTTCCTGTGGCCAGGTGCCGTACAAAATACTAATTATTGTTCCCTTGATTGTGCAGTGTCTAACGGTAGGGATTATCTCCTGACTTCTCCACTGGCCCCCACGCTCCCGCTCAACACGGCGCCTGCCCTGCAGGCTAGGTGGCCGGCAGTCCAGATGCTGGAGAGGGAGGGTGCTGGGAGGGAGTGAGGGTTTGGTAGGTAGGGGATGTGAGCCTCTGGAAACGGGCCTGAGTGGACAGAGGAGGTGAGGAGGGCATCCCTGGCATGGGGGTGTTGGGGCCTGGCATGAACATGGTTTTCGAGGGGCCAGGAGGAGCCACGCTGAGCCGAGCAGGGGGAGCTGGAAGGGAGATCTCAATAGTCTGTCTACATTTGCCTTCCTAATTTTGCTCGAGGTCCAGAAGGGGTCTGCGGCCTGGAGGGGCCTAATTATTCTCTTAGCCATTTCGACCCAGGGCTCTTGGAGCTTCTTTTTCAGGCTTATAATAGATGATGCTAATGTCCTTATTAATATTTAATCGTAATGATGCTAATAATGCCCTGCATTTATGTGGCCTCTCCAAAGAGCTCAAGGAACCCTGAGTTCTTTTTTTTAATGAAACAATTTGGCCAATGTGGAGAGAGAGGGGAGAGGCAGTGGAGAGAGACTGAGTCATGGAGAAAATGAAACACAGAAAGGTCAGATGATTGGGCCAAGGTCACAGAGCGGTGGAGGTGGAGCCAGGACTGGGATTGGGTGCTTGAGGCTCCCTGCCCGGAGGCCTGCCCCCACCTCCACTGGCACAATGGGGTCTGAGAAGGACATACCTGGTGAGGGCATCTTTTGGTCCTGGTAAGACCAAACTGTCCCTGGATGGGGGCAGCTGTGACTTTGGACGTGGGCTGGGACACAGCCGTGGCCGCTGAGTACGGTTTACTACGCCTGCCTAGGCTAATGGGCAGCCACGGAACATGGGAGGCTGGGCAGGTGAGGACACTGGGAGACCTTAGCCAGACTCTAGGGGCCTCCCAGAGCCTCCAGCCAGACCCTTGTTTCCCAGGATCCCTGGGTGTCTGATGCCTAACCTCTTGAAAACGTCTTCAGTTGACCCATGTCAGGGCACAGACCCTCTCTCTAATAGTTCAGCCGGCTGGTGCTGCCTGTGCTGTCTTTATACTCCCCACCATCATTTGTTAGGGCCCAAAACACACCCCAAATCTGCAGCTGTGCAAAAAGCAGGACATTAGAATTTTGAGACTGTGGCATCTCGCTGCCCAGGGAGCTGTATTTTATGTAAGACCAGTGAGCAGGGCCCCCTTGAAAGAGACAGTGCAGAGAAGAATGGAAGGCAACGGGTTTTGGAGTCCCACACAAATATTAATGTCAGTTCCACCCACTCTATTGATTGGCTGTGTGACCTTAGGTTTCCCTAGGTCTCGATATTTTCAGCTGTAAAATGGGAAGACAAGACCACCTGCCTTAAAGGGTTGTATGGACCAGACTGCAGGAGAGGGGGCAGGGGAAGCTTCTAGCACCCTCACAGTGTGTGTCCAGTGTGGATGATGCCAAAGATGGCGTCCTGATCTGGCCGTTCCTGACACATGACCTCAGCACGTCTCAGCTGGCTAGCCTCCTTCCGTTTCTGCCCGTTTCTGAGTTGTCTTCTTTAGCTATTGATTCTGTATCCACGTGATAGGTGAAGTTGTTTCTGCTTTTTTTAAAAAAAAAAAAAAGCCACCTGGGTGGCTCAGTCGGTTAAATGTCCAACTTCAGCTCAGGTCATGATCTCACGGTTTGTGGGATCGAGCCCCGCGTCAGGCTCTGTGCTGACAACTAGCTCAGAGCCTGGAGCCTGTTTCAGATTCTGTGTCTCCCTCTCTCTCTGACCCTCCCCTGCTAACGCTGTCTCTATCTCTTTCTCAAAAATAAATAAAAAGGTTTAAAAAAAAGAAAAGAAGTCCTCTCCTTTAAAAAAATTTTTTTAAGTGTTTATTTATTGTTGAGAGAGAAAGAGCACACGCAGGGGAGGGGCAGAGAGAGAGGGAGACACAGAATCTGAAGCAGGCTCCAGGCTCTGAGCTAGCTGCCAGCACAGAGCCTGATGTGGGGCCCAAACCCACAAACTGTGAGATCATGACCTGAGCTGAAGTTGGACGCTTAACCGACTGAGCCACCCATAGCCCCCTGATCTTTTCTGCTTATGACGGCCAAAGTCTGCATCTGTTGCCTGCAACTGAGACCCTGGATTGATTTAAGACTTAAAGCTCCTAGCACAGTGCCTGGAACAAAAGAAGTGTTCAATAAATGATAGACAGAAACAGTTAGAAAATTGTATTCATCCATCTATCCATCCATCCATCCATCCATCCATCCATCCATCCATCCATCCATTTAACAAGCAAATATTGAGTATCTCTTGTCCTAAGCACTGCATCAATTGCCGGGGATACTGAGGAGAATATGATATGATACATACTTTTGAGATGCTCACAGTGTCATGGTGGGAGGACATGTAAAAATAATCAAAACATAATCCAGTAAGAGCTGTCACTCAAATTTGCACAAAATATCCTGGGGGGTAGTGAGGCTTGGGCACAGAGAAGGTACTCTAACCGAGTCCTGAAGGAAGTCTCTGAACTCAGCAGGTGCATGCAGCATGGGCTGGGAGGAGGTAGGGAGGCTGTGGCTCCAGGAAGCAGTAGACCTGGAGGCAGGCAGGCCTGCTAATCAGGCATGGGCAGAGGAGAGGGGATGAGGATCTAGAAGCATCCTTGGGCATGGGGCTTAGACCTGTGCCAGCCAGCCAGAGTCCTCACTTGGATGCCTGTGGGCATCTCCCAACCCCACCCTTACCCCCTTGACGGTCAGTTTCATGTGTCAACTTGGCGAGGCTATAGTAATGTAATTAAACACTGATCTACGTATAGTTGTGCAAGTATTTTGTAGGTGTGGTTAACATCTACAGTCAATTGACTCTAAAGAGATTACCTTCCATAAGGCAGGTGGGCCTCATCCAATCAGTTGAAGGGTATTAAAAGCCCAACCGAGGTTTTCCTGAGGAAGAAGGCATTCTGCCCTCCACTTGCCGCATCAGCACTTGCCCGGGTTTCTAGCCTTCTTGCTCATCTACAGAAAACAGAACCAGCCCCCACAATTGTATAAGTCACTTCCTTGAAATTAATCATATGTATGTGTGTCTGTGTATATGTGTGTACTGTACACACACGTACTCATATCCTGCTAGGTCTGTTTCTCAGGAGAACCTTGATAAATACACCTCCCCCTGTCCATCTGCTACTCCTCCTGGGGTCCATGCACCCCCCAGACCTTCATATCCGCACCACCACCCCTGGGTCCCGCCAGCCATCCAGACCTGCCGCTTCTGCCCCGCAGAGGCCTCTCCTGTGCCGACCCCGCGCTCCCTCCCACGGTCTCAGCTCTGACCCTCAGTCTTCATCTGAATTCTGGCCGTCTCGTCCATACCAGTCTTCATTTCCAGTCTCAGCCCCTCCTACCCACCCCCTGCAGGCAGAGCAAGTTCCCTGAAGTGCAAATCAGAACCTGTCCCTCTCCTGCTAAAAATTCTTCAGCGTCTCCTGCCTCCAGGTTGATGCCAGGCTCCATCCTGTGACACAAGTCGTTGTATCTGCCCTTCTCTAGCTTTGGCTCCTTCTCTTGCCTTGCCGCAGCACACTCTTACCACACAGATCTGCCTGCCCTTTCTGGAAGGGGCTAGACTCTCTCGTTTCACCCTTTCTGTGCTGTTCCTGGTTTGAACAGGCATCTGTCTCTCTTGGGGATGTCTGGTTAAATCCTCCTCGCTCTCAAGAGTTGACCCAGTGGTCACCGACTCTTTCTTAGGCACTGGGCAGCCTTCACTCTTCGTAGAGGGGGTGCCTCTCTCTGATCCACCTGGGACAGCCGTCTCCACCCTGGGCCTCATAGTTTTCACTCTCAGCAGAGCGTCTGGTGTGCAATAGGTGCTTGCTATGTGGATTGATGAGTGGGACATCCAATCCTTTGCAGTTTGGGATGGGGTGGAGGGGACCACATTGGCTCACAGCTGGCCTTCTCCTCTAGTCCTGGGTGCCCTGGAGGCAGAGAAGTACCAGCCCACTTAGCACAAGTGCCTTTGGACAGATGCAGCACTGCTCTGGGGCACACGGGGGGAGCCTGGGCTAGGGTCACCACCCCCATCCCCGTCACCCCCTCAGCCAGGTGTTTCCGTGCGGGGCACAGTCATATGTGCCAGCCTCGCCTGAAGGCCTGTGGAAGAAGCTGCCCCCCAGAGTCAGAGAGCCAGCCTGAGGTGCTGCTCCTCTGCCTGGCAGAGAGGCTGCAAGGTGGGTGTAGACCTTCCTGGGAGACTGAGGTACCGGGCCGGCTGTGCAGATGTGCAGCCCGAGCGGCCGTACAGGCTCTGTGCTCAGACTGCCCTTGCTTGTTTAATGCTCTGCCACTGTCTGGGAATTAGTAATCATTTTTGAAGAAAGACCTAGCATTCTCATTTTGCATCAGGCCTTGCAAATTAGGTAGTTGGTCGTGTTGAGGTTAGTGGGGTTGCCCCACTACAAACAGTACCCAGAGTTATTGAGACAAAGGGACTGGGAGGGGGGGTGGCTGACTCCCTCCACCTCCTCAGAAGACCAGGACCCCCTTCACAACTTCAGCCTCTGTCCTTGGCTTTAATTTCATAAGAGAAGGTCAGCGGGAACCTTGGTGTTTTGGTACCTTGCAGATCCTTGAAACCAGATGTATGTTCCATGTGCTAAAAAATGAATGCATTTTACATATTTATTTTTTATTTACTTACTTATTTTTAATGTTTATTTACTTGTTTTGAGAGAGAGAGTGTGTGTGCGTGCATGTGTGCACGAGTGGTGGAGGGGCAGAGATAGAGAGAGAGAAAGAGAGAGAGAGAGAGAGAGAGAGAGAGAGAATTCCAAGCAGGCTCCATGCTGTCAGCACAGAGCCAGACGCGGGGCTCTATCTCACAAGCCATGAAGTCATGACCTGAGATGAAATTCAGAGTTGGCCGCTTAACTGAACGAGCCATCCAGGCATCCCACATTATACATTTTTAACTGCTTGAGAAAATAAAAAGACTGTTTCATGACCCATGGAAATAATATGAAATTCAACTTCCAATGTTCACAAATAAAGATTTATTGGAACACGGCCACACTTGTTCATTTACATATTGTGTGGCTGCTTTCAAGTCACACTGATGGTTGAGTCCTTGCAGACAGAGGAGATTTGCCAAACGTAGCCAAGCCACCCCTTGATGAGCCAGAGCCTGGTGGAGGTGACAGTCACTGGCGTGCAGGTGTCAGGCTTCTTCTTTGCCTTAGCTCAGTAGTTCTCAACCAGGGGGCCCCTGGATGGTTCTCATGAAGGGTGTGTGTAAGGGGTGGAATGTGTGCATCTCACCTCTACGGGGAGCCCAGGGAGACTGCTAAACACCCTGTGATGCATGAGGCAGCCCTACATCCAGGGGGTAGCCAGCCCTGGACGTCAGCAGTCAGGAGGCTGGGAATCTCCACGCGGAAGCCCAGGACGCTGACGTGGCAGATTCCTGGTAGGCCTTCTAGGCTGCAGAACCGGCCAGAACCTTCAGTGCCCTGCGACTGAGCGCCCAAAGACTGTGTGTGTAGGTGTGTGCGCGGGGGGAGGGCAATGAGAAGGAGCAAGAGAAAAGCTTCGCTTTCCTTGGCCCCTTCAAGCTCCTACAGCTGTTAGGGTTCCAGGCAGTTCTCAGAGGACTGGCCTCTTTCTCTGAAGTCCTCCGAGGACAGGGCAGGTGCTCATCTGCCCGGGTAGGTGAGCCTGGTCCTGGCAGGGGGGATGGTTATCGAGGCTGCCAGACAAGGCCAGAGGGAGGGGTGTCTGGGGCCAGGGATACAGAAAGGAACTGTAGGTTGCTCCCAGGGGACCAGGTGGGGGGGTGACGGGAGTGTGAGGTGCCGGTAGCCTCAGGGAAGGGGCTGGCACTGCTCCCACCCGGCCTTCTGGAGAGTGACAGGAACAGCTGCAGCGACTGTCAAATGAGATGCTCCTGGCACTTTGGGAAATTGCAGAATGAACAAAAGGAGGGTTGCTTTCAGGGAACACAAGTAGGGGTGCAGTGTGTACAGCTGGGCTGGCCTCTGAGGACTCCCTTTTCCTGAAGGGCAGGGGGCAGGGGTCTTCCTGCCTGGCCTCTGGGCTGCGAGGGGACTGGGAAAGGGTGGGAAGGGGCAGAGCTGTCAGGCCCGGGGGCGGGACAGGGGCAGGTTAGAGCCACGGCCAGGGTCGGGCTGCACGTAGCCTGGAGTCTGGTACGCGACAGGGCCGCCTGGAGGTCATCTCCTCTATCCTCCAGCCTCTGGGTCCAGCCCCAGCAGATGGCACCTTGCCAGGCGAGGACTCCAGCAGAGTGGCCCTCAGCAGGAATGACAGTTCACCAGCTGTTACTTGGGAAGCCCCCAGGAGAAGCAGCCGGCTCTCTCTGAAACTCCACAGGCAAAGAGGCATGTGTCCGAGGGTCTGTGGGAGCCCGCGCCTTCTCCGGGTGGGAGGTGGGCAGTGGGAGTGGCTGGAACAGCCGTGGCCTCATCCCTGATGCTTACCTGGCCTGCCTGGAGCGGTCAGAGGCTGCAATTGGTGCTGTGTGGCTGGCAGCGACTAAGGAAGGTCCGAGGTAGGGCAGGTTAGAGGCAGGAGCCTTGGACTCCGTGCTCCTAAAACCTATTAAAAGAACAAGGAAAAGAGAAGGGCGTTTGGCCATTTCCCAAGTGGGGATGGTTTTAATTGCAATGCGGAGCTAATTGAGACCCAAAGAAAACTCTTCCTAAGGCCAAGGTGTGGGATGCCAGATGAGTGACAGGGGAGCTGTGGCATCTGTCCCAGGTGTCAGGGACCTGCCTGCTTGGTCTGGTGGCCAGGGCTGGCTGAAGATCCCCCCAGCCAGATGGTCCTGGGGCCCAGCTTCGTTCTCGCTCGGCAATCGCTCTTCTCCTTGTCCCTGGGGCTGCAGCAGCTGAAGTATAGACGAGAGACTGGGAGCAGGGAACCTGGGGACTCCACACATTCTGGAGGCCCCCAGACATTGGTTCAGAGAGCCCCCCTCCACACGGGAAAATCCTGTCCTGTCCATCCAGGAAGTGAGCTGGCCATCAACCGATGGCCAACCGTGACTGGAGGGCGGAGGACAGCAGACAGATGCAAGGGGTCGCGCCCTTCATTTGCTAGAGTGCCATCCTTCTCCCTGTCAAAGATCTGGGTGAGGGGGGGAGCCAGCCGACAGATGCGCTGCGGAGGAGGGGGGGCTGCTGGCCTCCCCTCATGGGCCAGCCCTCCTCCTTCTTCCCTCTTCCTTGCTGGTTCCCGGAGCCTGCTGCATTGTTAGCTTGTGCCCCTGGGGGACAGACTTCAGATGGAAGGAAGCAGGGGTGTGCGTTTTGTTTTGTGGGGTGGGGTGGGGTCTCTGAACCAAGAACCTATTTGGCTAATGAAGTCGTAATTACTCCCAGCTCACTAATAGGATGAAAGCGAAGGGTTGGGGGGGGGGCGCTCCGTTAAAAGCCACTGATGGACCCACACGAGACAGAGCTGAAAGCCAGAGGGTTAGAGATGACGCAGCGGGGTGGGTGGGGTGTGTCACGTTAGGGGGAAGGAGGAAAGGGGTTGCAGAGGCTCCACCCCGGTCTATGGTCAGAACTAAGGTTATACCTATGTGGTCCTCGGGTTAGGGTAGGATGAAATTCCCCAGAATGACCATACTGCTTCTTCCGGCCCCCAGTTTCCCCAGAGCAGCCCAGCTCCCAGCTGTCTGCTGGGACAGCTCTCAGTTGGAGGGCTAGAGGGCCCCAGAGAGTCCATGGCAGCTGAAGATCTCAAGCTATTTCTTATTTTTTTAAAGAAAAAAAAATTTAAGTTTATTTTGAGAGGGAAAGAGTGTGTGCATACAAGCATGTGTGAACATGGGAGGGGCAGAGAGAGAGTGAGAGTGACAGAAGCCCCACCAGGCTCCAAGCTGGCAGCATAGGGCCTGACTTGGGATTCGAACCCATGAACTGCGAGGTCATGACCTGTGCTGAAATCAAGAGTCGGATGCGTGACTGATGGAGCCGCCCAGGTGCTCTCGAACTATTTCCATTGGCTTTGGAATGGGTACATTATTTTTTTTTTAATGTTTTATTTATTTTTAGGAGAGAGAGAGACAACGCGAGCAGGGGAGGGTCAGAGAGAGAGGGAGACACAGCTGGCAGTCAGCACAGAGCCCGACGCGGGGCTCGAACCCATGAACCGCGAGATCATGACCTAAGCGAAAGTCGGACGCTTAACCGACTAAGCCACCCAGGCGCCCCATGGAATGGGTACATTTTTAAGTTTGCGTGTTTCGCCCTACCCTGGGAAAAACTCTCAGGCCTTTCGGATGCAGTCTGATAGGCTGCAATTTGATATAGGAACCTGCTTTCTCCAAGGAGGCATTAGCTACACTGTGGAAGGGAGGCGCGGTGCATTCACTGGGTCGGGGAAGCCAGTTTGGGATTTAGCATCTGATGTAGGGGAATCTATGGAAGGAGGGGATGGACCGGGCCTCACACCAGCCCTGATGTTCTGTAGGTCTAGGCATGCGCATGTAGTTGAGAAGGGACTGGGCCTTCTTCAGGACCCTGCTAAAGACTGTCCCCATGGCTCCCATGCCCGCACGGTCCACAGCGTGCCCTCTCCCCAGCAATTAGCCTGCAGCCTTGGCTCTCCCGGAGACACCAGGGCACGGCACTGTGGACAACATGGAAGAAAGCCCAGGTGGCTCTAAGGAAGGACTCTTTGTTTTGATTTTTGATTTCCCTGGAAGTTGCTGCTGGGCCTGGGGGTAGAGAAGGAGGGTAGATTTTAGCCCTTCTGGACCTCCAAGATGATTGCATGGATGGTTTTTGCCAAACTCCTCTTACCTGGAGAGAAGAGCTGCTGGCGTTGAGAAGGAGGGAGCTAAGTGGCCTGGAAGAGGTGCTCTTTCCTGCCCTAAGCTTGGGAGCTGGGCTCCTGAATCCAGGGGAGAATGCCCTCTGGGAGGTGACTAGTTCCCTGACCCACTCCCACTGGGAGCGGGGCTGTGAATGCCCATGGGCGGCGGGCACTGGCTGAGTCCTGTCATTCTCTCCTAGGACAAAGCCAGGCTGTCTGGCTGTCTGGCCTCTTCCTCTTCTGCCACATGGATTGCCTGATGGGTAGAGTGTTGTGCTGTGTCTTAACAGCCAGACGGGAGCTACAGAAGGAGCAGGAGGGAGGGTGGGTGGTAGAAGATGGACAGTCCTTTCCGATAAATGAGAGAGGGCTCCTATGCTTTAAAAAGAGACAAGAGCACTTAGGGGACTTAGGGAAAGTTAATTAATGGGGCTGGAGAATGAACCTCTAGCTCTAAATACTCATCACCAGCCTTTACATCCAGCCACTTGGAACCTGGGAAACTTGCTTTTAGGATGACAAATACTGCCTGCCCCTGTGCCCCCTTGTGAATGCCGCACAGACTAAACCATGAGCTGGGCAGTAAATACAGTAATGCAGTTGGCTTGAATGCAAATGAGGTCTGCTTACTGTGCAAGGGATCGCAGGGTCCTAAGGATCAGCGGACCACCCACTGCGGGGGAGGGGCAGGGCCGGTGCCACAAAGGTACAAGCTGGCCTGAGTACTGGCCCTGCCTCCCAGAGTCTGTAGGCCAGCCAGGCATAGAAGAGATGAGTACCTGCAGTAGCTGCGAGCTTATGCTGAAGGCCAAGGTGGGCAGGCGTTGAGCAGGGACTGAAGGTCAAGAGCAGCTCCTTGGAGAGAAACAGCCCTGTGGGCTGAGGTCATCATGAAAGGTGGGATCTGAGCCTGCCTAGAAGGATGTGGAGGGCTTTAGCAGGCGAAGTAGAGGCTGGGGAGCCCATTCTAATATGCAGCAGAAGGTGAAAGCAGAAGGGGGTTCATTCATCCATTTAAATTTAACCAATTGTTATAGAATACCTGTTAAGCATCAGACACTCTTCTGAAAACTTTCCACAGTTTTTAAATGTTCATTTATTTTTGAGAGAGTGTGTACCAGCTGGGGAGGGGCAGAGAGAGGGGGACAGAGGATCTGAGGTGGGCTCCGCGCCAACAGCAGTGAGCCCATTGCGGGGGCTTGAACTCACAATCCAGGAGGTCGTGACCTGTGCTGAAGGTCAGTAGGTTGGCCACTCAACCTACTGAACCACCCAGGTGCCCTGAACTTTCTACATTTTAATTGATTTCATCCTTACACCAGCCTACGAGAGAGCTACAGTTATGATCCTTGTTTTGTAGGTAAAGAAACTAAGGCAAAGAGAGGTTATATACCTTGCCTGAGGTCACACAGCTACCCCTGACTTCTCTGCAGCGTCCTGGCTCTTCACTTCCTGGTATGCAAGGCCGACCTGGAGCAGGATGAGGGCCTATGGTTTCACTGGCCCCTCATCACATAACCTCTGCGCTGCTGCCCCCACCCCCCACCCCCCACCACCCCAGCCCTGTCCTGGGATCTCTTGGGCTCTCTTGGGGCAGAGCTGGGAGCCTGCCTGTGCTACCAGGGCAGAGAGGAGCAGTAAGGGGCAGATCGTTAAAGCTCCAAAGGGAGGCTGCTCTGGCACGATGCCTTTGCAGCACAGATGCAATGCCCAATTCTTCACAGAGATGCCCATTCATACCCGAGTGGAGCTGGGAAGGTGGAGGGTTTAGAATCAGAGAGGCCTGGCATCTACTTCTGGCTTTGTCATTTACCCAGGGGCAAATTATTCAGCCCTTTGCAGCCAAAGCTCCCCCTGCATAACGGGATATAACTACCTGCCTCAGAGCCTCAGAGGGCTGGCGGGAGGGTCACAAGGGAGGATTTGCATAAAGTGCACATCACTCTCCGTGCACAGACGGCGGGCGTCAATGTCATTAGTTACTCTTGTCCTCTGAAGTCACTTAATGTAAATGTATTGCGACCCAAATGCCATCTGGTACCCTCTTGCCTCTTTGACATCAATGAAAATGGATCAGTTCCCTGCCAATTCCATGGTCTGTGAAAGTCAGAGGCTCTCCCACAATTTTCGCTAATTCCTGGGGGTTTGTGTTCTGACCCCTACATTGTCTCTGCTTTACCCTGCCTCAATTTGGATGTAGAGTTCATCAACTTTGCTAGTTTTTATAAAAGATCTGCTCACATGAAGCAAATCTATCAATGGGGTAGACTTGGCTGACAATTCAAGGGGCGTGGGGAGGAGCCACATCCCAGAATACCCAGCCTTGTCGCCGCCCCTCTAATCTAGTGGTCCTTAGACGTTAGCTTGCATCAGAATCACCTGAAGTGTTTGTTAAAACACAGATTCAGACTTTCTGGTAAGCTGATCAGGGTGGGGTACAAGAATTTGCATTTCTATAAGTTCCCAGGAGATTCTGATGCTGCTGGTGTAGGGACTATTCTTGGAGACTATGAATCTTCCCTCTGCCTTTCTCTGCTCCTCATCTGCCCTCCACTCTTGCCCTGGAGTTCCAAAAGCTCCCTGCTCTAATAATGCAGGACTTTCCTGCTGTCCACCTGCAAATTCCCTTCCCAGATCGGACCCGGACCCTCCAATGAATAGCATGCAGCCTTGTTAGAGGGCAAGTGTGATTTTAAATATATACTAAGTCATTTCATTTGTTTGCTTCAGAGGGACTGTTCCCTTGTCTACACAAAGCCGCGCTTCTCTGCCTGGGGTCTGGGGCTAATCAGCAGCAAGTTCAGGGGCGGGGGTGGGGCGGTAGCGGAGGTTGGGCCGCAGCTGTGGCTCCAAATTGCTCTGAGCCCCACTGCCCGGTCTGTGCTCCAGCAAGAAATGACATCAAACAAATGGGCTCTGATGCATTAAGTGCGGAGGGGGAGGCTAAAAGGCCCTCCCCTACCTTCCTCCACCTAATATGGTTTTGAGCAGTAGAGGCTGCCTTGATGAGAGCTGCTATAATGAATTTCCAGATTCCTTCCCTTTGGGGGCAGCTGGGCAAGATGGGGTAAAGCCTTTATGTCTAATGAAGATGGGAAGATGACTTGTCCCCTCCCACTGGGTCAGTTAATCCAGCTCATGCTGGAGATTAGCATTTCTAATGGGCTGGGAGGTGCAGCCTTCAGGAGACAGGGATGAGGGATGACAGATAATCTGGGAATCCCCTGGGCCCAGAAGGGAGGCGGCTGCTTTGTTTGGCCCCAGTTGAATTGAGGTTGGCTTTCTTCAAATGAGACCCTTGCTTCATCTCCCCATTTCTGTCACCTTGAGTCAGGGGACTCCTGCTCTAAAACTGGGCCAGTGGACTCCTCGCTTCCCCCAATATGTCAAGTCCAAGTGCGGTATCCAAATATCCAATATCCAAAGAGGATGACATGGAAGCCTTGAAGTCACCTGGCCACTTCTTTCAAAGGAACAACTGTCTCCATCGTTCATTCGTTCACTCGGCTGTTCACCTTTGTTCATTTTGTCCGTGCTGTGAACCAGGCACTGGCCTGTGGATGCACAGATGACAAGCTTCTCATACTCAGGATGTTCATTATTCAGTGAAGGAAATAGACAATACATGTAAGCAGACCCTCTGGGAGAGACTAAAATAGGTGTTCTGCGGGCAGAGCAAGGAGGTCTAAATCGGACCATGCAGCTGTGTGTATGTGGTGTGTGTGTGTGTGTGTGTGTGTGTGTGTGTGTGTGTCTGTGTGTGTGCGCCCGCGCGCTTATGTGGGCTATGTTGGGTATTGGGGAAGACTTCCTGAGGCAGTGCTACCTGGGCTGATTGTTAAAGATGTGTGACCCAGCACAGAAGCCACTGCCTGCCTTCAAGGAGCCCAAGAGAAAGGATCTATATGGAAAAAGGAGATTGGCGGGGTTTGGAATGGGAGAGATGAAGGAGCCTGGAATCAGGAGTTGCAAGGGCCAGTCGTGAGCCTCAACTTCAGTGATAACGATTGTCCAGAAGAAGGGGCATAGGGAAGGTCAGGCAGAGTATATATCAAGCAGACTCACCTTTCGGCCATCACTCATTTGTTGAATCCACATTTGTTGAACCCTTGTCCTGGACACTATAACATTTGTTTCTTTTTAAGTAAACTCAGGTCTCAATGTGAGGTCCGAATTCACAACTCCAAAATCAAGAATCTCGTGATCTACCTACTGAGCCAGCCAGATGCCTCTATAACATTGCTTTTGCTTACTCAGCTGTCTCTTAAGATAGTCTAAGCTTTCCGAGGGCTGGAACTCTATCCTACTTACCTTAAAGCATTAACTGGCACAGAGTTATTAATAGGTGCTTTTGAGTGGAGTTGAATGACCAAAGCAGAGAAGTGTGAGAAACTGTCGCATGCTAGGGGGAGCAGGAAACAGATCGGAATGGCCAGAAATTGGGGCATATGTGGAGGAGTGGTGAAAAATGAGGCTGCAGAAGGAAGGGTCAGATCACAAAAGGTCTAACATGCCAAGCCAAGGCGTTAAGATTCTATCCCGTTGTAGGGATGCCTGGGTGGCTCAGTTTGTTAAGCCTCTGACTTTAGCTCAGGTTATGATCTCGCAGTTCATGGATTTGAGCCCCATGTCGGCCTCTGTGCTAACGGCTCAGAGCCTGGAGCCTGCTTTGTGCTGTGTCTTCCTCTTTGTGCCCCTCCCCTGCTCATGCTCTGTCTCTTTCTGTCGCTTAAAAAAATGAATAAACATTAAAAAAGTGTTTTAGAAAGATCCTATCCCATTGTAGCAGACTGAAGGTATTGAAGGTTTTAAGGAAAGAAGTGACGTGATCAGATTTGTATTTTTTTTTTATTTTTTAAAAAAATTTAAACATTTATTCATTTTTGAGACAGAGTGTGAGTGGGGAAGTGCAAAGAGAGAAGGGGACACAGAATCTGAAGCAGAGCTCCAGGCTCTGGGCTGTCAGCACAGAGCCTGATGTAGGGCTCGAACTCACAGGCTGCGAGATCATCACCTGAGCTGAAGTCAGACACTTAACTGAGTCACCCAGGCGCTCCCAGATTTGTATTTTAGAGGATCGTTTGGCCTGCAGTTTTGCGCAGGGAAGAGGTAACATGAGTGTTAAGAACACTGTTGATTCAGGATGAGGCTTGGACTACTGGTGGGACAGGGCACATGGACATGAAGGGCACATTTCAGAGGTGGCTTGTGAAACTGAGAGCAATGAGGAAGGTTCTGTCTCGTATTCCAAGGAGTGAACAGGGAAGTTCAAGAGGAGCAAGACCCAGAAACCAGCCTTTATTTTATTCACTCCCCTGTGAGTGTTTTTACTCTTTCTTTCTTTCTGCAGCTACTTTCTGGGAAGTGCTTTTTTTTTTTTTTTTTCATGATCCTGATTCACTGCACTCTCTCCCTTTCTCTGTCCTCTCCACAAAAACAGCTCCCTACCCGCGGCTTTTCTCTCCCGGAGTTCTGTGGCTCAAGTTATGCAAATTGTTGTGTTGACCCTCAGATCAATTTCCTAGGTGTTCAGAACATTTGGTGCCGATCTAGCTTCATTTCAGGGACGAGACAAGCCCAGGGGCTCCATGCCCCTCCGCCATCTTTGCAAATATTTGCAAATAATCAGCCCTCATTTTAATCCCTCAAGTCACCGTCTATTCTGAGGGTGTGTGAAGGGAGAGTAAACACAGGTGGGGTGGATAGTTCCTTGGTGGTTCTCTATCCAGGAGAGTTGGACCTGCGTTTTCAGGGGAATCCTTTGCCCTCACTTCTACTACTGCCTGTAAACCATCAGTTATCTTTCTACACGACCAGAACCACCTCCCAGCCTGGCCCACTCTCTAGCCCCCACACCACCCTGAGGAGAGGGAGTTCCAGTGTCTGGGGGTCCCTGGCCGTTCATCTTGCCTGGATAATGGCCGGAAGGCCACTCTTCAGTGAGACGGAGCACAACTCCTGGCCAAAGAATCAAGAAAGGAGGCATAACTGTTGAGCAGTGCCCCTCAGCCAGCATAGCCCTCTCTGTTTCTCTCCCTCCCCATCTGCTCGTTGACTGAGGTTCCCCTGAGTTTACTGAGGTTTTTGGTGTGTTGTAGGCAGTATTATTAATTCTTTCAACAATATTAAATGTGCTGGTATTCTCCGTAAGGGCAGGGGAACAGAGAGAGGGGCTAAGTTGGGGAGCTTCATTGCACACCTCTCCCCTTTTCCCAGCATCCCCAGCATGGCACGTCTTTTTAAATTTTTTTTAAAGTTTATTTTTTATTTTGAGAGAGAGTGAGAAAGAATGAACAGCAGAAGGGCAGGGAGAGAGAGAGAGAGAGAGAGAGAGAGAGAATCCCAGGCAAGCTCTGTGCTGTCAGCACTGAGCTCCACGTGTGACTCGATCTCATGAACCATGAGATCATGACCTGAGCCAAAATCAAGAGTCTGGAGCATATGACGGACTCATCCAGGCACCCCCACAACATGGCACTTTTTTAAAAAAAATTTATTTATGTATTTTTGAAAGAGAGAGACATGAGCAGGGGAGGGGCAGAGAGAGAGGAGACAGAATCTGAAGCAGGCTCCAGGCTCTGAGCTGTCAGCACAGAGCCTGACTCGGGGCTTGGACCCACAAACTGTGAGATCATGACCTGAGCTGAAATCGGACACTCAACCAACTGAGCCACCCAAGCACCCCTTTATTCTAACATGGCTCTTCTTAAATCGGGCATAAGCACACATAGCCGTATTGAATCAGGATATCTCCACGGCTGTACACATTGCCATAACAGTCACTGTACATTTAAAGCACAAATGGTCCGGGATAAGACCGACTTCCAGATGGGGACTGCTATTGCAGAATTCCCTAAGTGCATGCTATCTGGGGTCCGTGGAAAACCCTTTTGCTTCACTCTGTTAATCCCGACACCCCCTCCCTCTTTCCATTAACTGAAGAAAATGAACAAATATTTGGCCAGAGTCCATTTTGAACAACTTTTATTATACGTTTAGTGTTCTCTATACAAAAGAAATCAGTTTTTTTTTTTACAGTGATTCAAAAAAAAATTCTGAATAATTTGGCCTTTTCATTGCTCATGCAGTCAGTTTATAAGTCCACGTATTAGATGGTCCTCCACGGCCCGGAAGTCTTCCCTGCTGAAGGTCGTGAGTGACACCCTCAGGTTCGCTTCTGTCGCTGACAGAGTTGGTTAATGCAAAATAACTCGCAAAAAGGAAAGAATGTGATGTGAGAGGGGTTAAAACAAGGTCTGCCATGGAGAGTTAAATATTCAACCAATGGAAAAAAAGATCAGACCCATTCGTAGGTGTGCGGGTCGGTGGGAGGGCATGGAGACGCTGGGAAAATATATGCCTGCTGGAAGGAGCAACTCGGAATGGTTGTGGGAGGGGGCGTGTGCTGGGGGAGGCCAGGACAGAAGGGGAGGCCACGTTACAGGCGACTGATACTCAGCTCAGGAGGAGTGTGAGTTGGCAAAGAGCTGGAGGCTGGGCAGAGGGACAGCACTGACTGAGGACTTCGAATTGGGGGATCAGAAACAAAAGAAAAGGGGCAGGGCCATCCAATCGGCATCGTTTTTGAAAAAGAAACAGAGTAGGGCACAAAATTCTGGGTTTCTTCGCCCAGGTTTTTGTGTTTATTGCTTCACTGAAGTCTTTGCGTGTGCTGAACTCCGCCCAGCAAATCCCGAGTGACAGAGCCTCTGTGGCTGTCGCCCCTCAGCACCTGGTGGCCGAGGGCCGAGCGGACAGAGGGCCCCAGGGACACAGGACGCTGGGGGCCCCAAGTGTCCTGAAACAAGAGATACCACTCTAGAGTACAGTCTAGACTTCACAGTGACAAACACCAGTCAGCTCGTCACTCTCTCCTGGCCTGGTCTGCCCTTCACGGCACAGCTGGCTTCACCACAGGCTGCCACAGACTGACCGATCTTGGCCTTCGAAAAATCCTTTGTGTCTTTCTATTTGGGCGGCGTACGGGCAATGCAGGAGCAGTGATAAGAGGTACATAGAGCAAATCAGCAGGACAGATGTTCAGTTACACCTCGATTCCCAAGGAGGCAGCTGCAGTGAGATGAAGGAACCCTGGACAAGGAGTCAGAAGGCCTGAGTTCAAGCCCTATCCTCAGCCTAGCCATGTGACCTTGGGCCAGTGCCTTCCCGTCCTTGGATTTTAGTGTCCTTGTCTGGACAGTGAGTCCTCCCCATGAGATCATTGCACGCTGAAATCTGAAGCTACCAAAGCTACATACCTTGGTACCTACTTCCTTTCCACCCTCATGATTCCAGAACTTCTGTTTAATACTACTATGTTGATAGAGGGGCACTGATTTTGGGTGTGGCTTGAGACACTGTCTGGTGGGGTCTTGTGACTTCCCTGCATGGTTGTCCTTTCCCTCTGATCCTTCTCTGAACCTGTCTCAGGAAGGCTGTTCTCAACAAGGAGGAGAAGGAAGAGTGTTACCCTGACTTGGGCTGGGCGGGCCAGCGACAGCTAGAAGGTTGGTCTGAACTCCCACAGGGTGGACCCTGCCTGGTTTAACGGACACGGCTGTCCAGGAGGTGGGCTCTGCCTAGGAGACTGTCTACTCCTGACATTTCAAGGTTTTTCACTGATTTATTTGACTCCTCTGATTTTTTTCTTTTTGTTTTTAAATCCAGGACCTCCTACATGCTATTCCTAAGCCACCAGGAGCCACCGGGTGATTTCTTTCCAGCAGAACTGGGTGTGTTTGGCAGGGGCTGCAGGAGTGGTGAGCACAAGGTATTGGGAATGGGGAGCACGCTCTGTGCCCGCCTCCAGGGAGCCTGCTGCCCTCCCACTGAGAAGTGATTCTCTGGCCTGCTGACCGAGGGCCTGGGAGCCCCACCTCTTCTGTGTTAGTAAAGCAGCCGTGCAAAGACTGAGGCAAAATGTTCCACTGCTTCCATCTGTGGGCTCTTTGTGGCTCTCTGTGGCTTGGATCTGGTCCTGCAAAGGGCTCCCTCCAGGAGCCTTAAAGAGCCACTGCCCTTACTGTTTCTGGGGAAGGGTCCCTCTTCTTTGGATCAGACCTCTTCTCAATTCTGCCTGCAGGAATCACCCAAATGGGGTCCAACGTGAGCAGCCTCTCTCCCCCTGCCCTGGGTGGTGTATCGTACCCCATACAGCCCTTCACATCTCTTTTCAAGCAGGCCGGGGTGTGAACTCACCCTGAGGCAAAGCCATAATCCATACTGCTCCCTCTGAAAGCACCACCTGGCTGTGCGTGTGCGCAGGTGTGGCTGCTGGGTGCGGGCAGGGCAGGCAGCCCTGGAAAACCCACAAAAATCCTCAGATCTGTTTCTGGCCCTTTTCTCAGGCTGTGTTCAGGGACATTATGAAAGCCGTGTCTGGCCCAGGGCGCAGATGCCCCTTGCGGGGTGAACAGTGTTCACCTTCTTGGACAGGTGGATGCTTCTCCCTACACTGGAACATACCAGGAGGGAGGTGGACCAGATGCCTCCAACCTCCAGGGCAAAGACAATAGAAAGGGAAAGAGCTAGTCTGGTTTTCCCTTAAGCTCATCTTACCCACCTCCTCAAAAGCAAGGTAAGGAAAGGTGGGTCCCCTTCATCAAGACCCAGGCGAGGTGGGAGGCAGGTCCCTCCCAGCCCTGCAGTGGTGTATTCCTCAGACACTGGCCTCCCTGCTCCCTCAGGTGGGCCCCTGGCCCTCTGTGGGGAGAGGTGTTTAAAGGAGGGACTAAATACGGGAGACGGAGGCACCAAAACACAGACAAGTTAAGCAATTTGCCCCCAAGGGGCAGATCGAAGAGGCTCAGGAAGCAGGATTGGTCCTGAATCCCACCCTGCGGTCTCTGATCGTCCTGTTCGGCCTTGTGAACCACGTGCTCTGTCTGAAGCTTCTCCCTTTGAGCCTGGAGCCATTAGTGGCTTAAGTGCTCACCAGGCTCCCCATCAGTGCCCACTGTGGACTGTCAGCCCTGGGGGGGTGGGCGCTGCACCTGACTATTCACTATGGTGGCCTCTCCACGGCTCAGAGCCCAGCTCACACTGGACGTTCAAGACTATCTCCCGAGCCCACAAATGGACAAATGAGAGCACAGGAAGCCACAGCTCTCGTGGCCGAGCACAGCAGGTGGGACCACGGCTCAGGCAGTGGGACTTTTGGAGTCGCTGCAAGATGGTCTACACTTCCCCCTGCTCCCCTCCTCCCCCAACAGCCAGGCATGCAGACACACCATCGTGTCACCTGCATCATGGTTGGTGTGTTTTCAGGTGGTCGCTTGAGAACCCCGGCTGGCAGGGGGGTGCTGGCCCAATACTTTCCTGCTGAGCTGGGTGGGCTCTGCCTTGGGCTCCACGGAAAATGGACTCTCCTCTCCCCGCAACGCTGCTCCCTAACCCTGCAGTCCACACACCTCAGCATCCCTGCTCGGGGAGAACTGGTTCTCCAGGCTCAGGGTGGCCCTTGCCTGCCAGAAGGGCTGTGGCCGGCAGAAGTGTGGGCGGCGCTCAGTATTCCCAGCACACGGCTGCCGGTGCTGCCTTCCTACATGGAGAGGGATAGCTCATTGCTGGCAGGACACAAATGAGGAGCAGACAGGCTGAGGAACCGCCTCTCCCCGAGACCCAGTGGTGGCAGAAGCCCTTTTGTGATCACTGGCTGTGCGGTAGGGGGATGGGTGCCATGACATCTCACGGTCCTCTGGCCTTATGAGCCTGTTTCCGGTGTAGCAAGTTCACTGGTGTGTTTGTGGTGTAACATGGAATGAGGGCCTGAGAAACTGACTACTCTGCTCAGATCCAGAGTGTTTTCTGGAAAGGCTGGTCTTTGAATTCAGTTCACAGGCACTCTTCCCTGACGTTCCCTTGAGGGATGCTGGGCAGACCCTGTAGGCATGCCCCGCCGTCTCCAAGCAGGTGTCAGGAGAAAGCCAGGGGAGGGGACCCCTGAGCTCACTCCTGGACCCTCATTATATTCACCCTGTCCCCTTTCACCATGAGAGAGCTGCCCCTCGGGCTCCTAGGCTGCAAGCCTGGCCACGGCTTGGGCCAAAGGACAGTTACTTGCTCTCAAGTTCCAACAACATACTTGGCTCAGCTCTGGGCTGTGATTTCTTACCTGCAGACAGAAGACATGTGTCTATGGGCTTGACCCTCAACCGACTGCTTATTAAGTGATACAAGCATTGCTAATACCTTTGTGGCTTGAACGTGTGGCAAACGATGGTTTAATAAATTCTCTGAAGGACACAGCCCCGTTGCTGCCCAGGCTCCTCTTGGCCAGCAGCCGAATCTCTAATCAGAGGCTGGCGGTCCATTCCTAGCGGTCAGCTTCACCCTCCCAAAACCTACTCTAGCTGCTGTGACAGCTGCTCTTAGGCTCAAGATCTCTCTCCGAGGCTAGGTACCTTTGGTTTCAAAAACGGATTAGGTGGTGGAGGGCGAAGGCAGAGCCTTCGGTCTCTGAGAACTGTGGTCTGCGAGGGTCTCCATCTGGGGCGGTGGCTGGCGGGATGCGTGTGGAGCTGCTGCTTCCGGTTCTGCTGTGACGCTTGCATTGGCCGCCTGGGTCTCCTTGAGACAGACGTTGCTGGAGGCTTCAAAGCTGGCAGGGAGGGGCTGGGAGCCGGGGAACTGCGGGGCCGGATCAGAGCTGTATAAGGCATACGAAGGGCGCGGAGTCCCCAGGCCAGGCTCTAACAGCACGGTCAGCGCGGTGTTCCCGCCTGCTCCTGATATGTAAATACCCCAAGGAAAGGACACACGGGTTCAGTCTGGGGGGCAGCAGGGCCCCATCGACACACTGTGTAAAACACCAGTTTCAGCGTCATACAGAATTGAGTGAGGAGACGCTATCTGCTAGAGACGAAAGGGGGGACAGCACCTTTCACCCGCAAACACACCAGCAAAGCCTTCGCGTCACACGGTCCATCTCTGCGAGGTCAGCGGCACAGATCTCCGACTGGGTGGAGGGGGGACACCCTCTGCTCTCCACGCAGTGGGCCTGGTCCTCTCTCCCACACCCTGGGTTTCACCGATGGGGAGGAAGGAAGTTGAAACTCAGCCCTTGTCTTCTCTCTCGAGGTGAGCGCACGTCCCCAGGGACCAGACGCCCGATTTTCTTCTGCTTGAGGTACACAGTCACTGGAGTTGAAGTCCTGCCCATCAGCGCCCACTCCTGATCCTCAAACTCCTTCTTCAGAGTTAGTGCAGCTCTGGTCTTGGACACTCTGGAGGAAGGGGCAGGGTGAGAGCGAGGAGCAAGAGGTAAGCCCATCTCCCAGCGGGACCAGAGCAAGGCGAGGCGGCCTGCCCACTCACTCCCTGCCAAAAATACTGTCATTTTCCAGAAAGGCGCCAAGCCCAGCTCAGCAACTAACAAGGCCAAGGCGAACGGGCTGGGGGCAAGGGGAGGCATATGGCGAGAAAGGCATCCTTCGGAAATGCATTGGCCCAGTGGTGATTTGAATACTACAGCTTTTCTGTATGTTCTTTTACAGAACGATCCTTCTGCCTATCTGTGTAGGTCAATCCTTCTGTCTATCTGGGGGAGAATTCACCTATTCTTTCCTTGTCCAGGGACATTTTTTCAACAGGAAAAGAAAATGGAGACGCTGGGTCTGGAGGGGAAGATGCACAAAGCAAAAAATAAAGACAACGCAAAGGGCCATCACCAACAGAAACTGGTGAGTGTGTATGCCAAGGTCAAGGCTGGGCAGTGGGGGGTGGAAGGCTCAAGGTGGCTGTGAGGCTGAGCAAAGGACTGGGGCCCTTCCAGCTGAGCTTAGCCAGGACTCTAGCTCTCCCACATGGCGGCACCTCGGGGGTGCGGGGGGGGGCAGTCATCGGGAGAGGGTTTGTGGTTGGCTGGGTGGGGGTGGTCACCGGTCCTCACAGCTTGGCAGACCCCCGTGTTGTACCCTTGTCCCTGAAGGTGGTGGCGGCTGTGTGGCAGGTCTGCAGTGGCTTTCATCTCCCCCTCTCCCCTCCTCCCACTTGCAAAGTAGAGGCTGTGCTCTGGGCGGAGGTTCTGTTAGGCCAGAGAATAGATGGCGTTGACAGGCGACGTGGCCTCTGAGCTTTCATTGCCCTCCGTCTCCTCCTTGTCCTTTTTGACTGTGTACTGGCCAATGAAGGAGCCATCCTCATTGAACTGCCCCTCGCCACCCTCGCCATAGTCCACCAGGCTGTCGTCACTCTCCTGTTGCTTGATGGTGCCATCCAGGGACGTCTGGCTGCCCTGCAGCGGCTTGTTGTCCTCGTCACTGGCCAGAGAGAGAGACAGAGAATCAGGGCCCCGCCAGCCGAGTGTGCCTTAAACCCAGGTAGGGCGGAACGGGGCCGCTGGCCTCTTGCCAAGCATATGTGCTACCCAGCTCAGAGAAGGTAGGACCTCAGAGGCCATCAGTCAACCCCCCCGGCCCTCCGCTGCCTGGCTGGTTTACCGGAGGGAACCTGGGGCCTGGAGAGGACAAGCGTCCCCCATGGTGAGGCAGCAAGTTGGTGCAGAGCTGGGCTTGGAGGAGCCCACACTTTTTTTTCCCCGTGGATTATGATTTTAATTTTTTTATGGAGCCCATGCTTGTGGACTCCTGGTCTCTTCAGGAGGCTGCGCTACTCTCTGGAGTAGGAGTGGGCAGGGAACATCCCTCCCCCCCATTCCCGGAGTGAGGAGAGCCGCATGTCTGTGAGAACAGGGAGGGCCAGAAGGTTCAAAGCGCTGGGGCACCAGTCCACGTGCGTCACTGTGTGGTTTGGTGGTCTTGGGAAGGCCTTTCTTCTCACTGGGCTTCAGTCTCTGTCAAGAGGCACTGAACTAGCTTTGACTCTCTGTGATCTGTGTGGCTCTGTCTAGAAGGCTCTGCCCTTGACAGAGAGCACTGGGCCCGGGCTGTTGAGAAACAAGCCTCTCCCCTGCCTCTGCCCTCCTCGTCCTGGTGTGGTTTCTGTCCGCTATCTGGTTTACCAATGAGCAGGTGCTCTTGCCTGGGGAAGAGTGAAAGAGGGCACAACGCAGGGAGGGGCACGCGTGCGAGTGTGTGATGCCAGCAGCTTGAGACGAAGACCAGCAAGGCTCAGAGGATCTTACCCAGCCTCCCTGGAGGCCCCCGGGCCTGCCCTTCAGTCCGTCCTGTGCAGGGAGAGCTGTCCGGCTGGGGTTGGGTAAAGTGGCATCTACCTGCTGGGATGCCTGCTGTGTGCCCCGGAAGTGAGACGCCCCCAGTGGCCACTGTCCGCTCGAGCTCCACATCCCCTCTCTTGGCTGCAATACTCTCTGCCTTTTAAGCTCAGAGTGCTTAAGCCAGGTGCTGCTGGCTGCACTTCAGAGGGGAGACGGCCCCCACGCAGGAACAGCCGGGCCAGCAGCGGGAATCCGGGTCCCAGCAGGCGGGACCACAGCGGTGCCAGGCGGTACGGGCAGACGCACAGCGTCCCCTCCCTGGCCTCCGGGGCCACGCTTAGCCCTTCCTGGATGTGTGTGGAAACAACCGGCTGAGTTGCCATTCGAGTCGGCAGTGCGCGGTGGCTTCTAGCAGCAGTGCTGGGCAGAGACAGCTGTCAGGGGAGGGCCTGGAGCCAGAGCCTGAGCTGCATTCGTAGGTGGAAAGCTATTAGCCCACTCCCTCTTGCGCCCCATTAGCTCTGCCTGTGTTCCCCGCAGGCGGCGCTCTGGGAGCGGCGGGCCGAGCGAGGCAGGTGGGTCTGCAGGGCTACACTGAGTCTGTGGGGAGTGGGGCTCACGTTTTGAAATGAGCAGCTTCTAATTAGCAGCTTCCGGCCTCCACTCACCGATCTTTTTCACATGTACTCCTTCCCAGGAGCATGGGGATTAGGTCTACATGATTCTAGAGGATTCCAGGCGCCTAAGCCAAAGGCAGCCGCTGGATGGGAAACGCCCAGCGTGGGTGGGAGTAGAGGGAGGGGTCTTTAGTGTGTTGGGTTCTTGCGGAAAAAGAAGATCTCGGTCTGGAAAGAACAGACCTCTTCTAAGGGAAACTTGAAAGGAACCAGAATGACCAAGGGGCCCGAGTCTAGACACCGGTCAGCCATCTTCCCCGAGACCCTGGAGGCTCAGGTGGACACACAAGGGAGAGAGAAGCAGAGAGACTCAGGAGAGAGGTGCTTTGCTGCTGAGCCAACACTGAGGCGGGCACGTGTGTGTGGTGTGTGGGCCCGTGGACGCATCTGCGTGTGGATATCCAGCCTCAGTGTGGGTGGGGCAGGGGGTGGGTGGGCAGAAGGCAGGTGTTCTTGCCCCACAGCTTTGGTGTCTGGGGGAGGAGAGGCGCCTGAGGGAGTAGCTTCTCACAGCACAGGTTGCCTGGCCCTGAATTTAAAGAGGGCCTTACCCCTGCTCTGTGGCTGCAGTGAGGGTCTGGGGTGGGGGGAGTTCTATGTCCTCTAGAACTGATGGCCAGGGAATAGCCCTCTCCCCATGGGGAAGATGGGCCCCACCAGGGGTGCTAAGGACAGTCAGGGGAGGGGCCTCTCGTGTTTGCCCTTTTGAGAGGCTCTTGGAGATGTCGGGACTGGACGGATGGACGTACGTAAGCGTCCAGATGGGCTCTGGCTGGGCAGGGGCCCTGCTGCCTGTTGAGCTGATTCGGGCTACCAGGCTGCCCCTGAGCACAGTGGGGGAGGCCGACGATAAGATAAGGAGCCGCCGGGGAAGGCGGGGTGATCTCACCCCAGGGAGTAAGAGGGTGGAGGCGAGGGTACACTGATCCGAGCATTTCCTCCTGCCCGTGTTGGTCTGGGAGGGAGACTCCAGGATCCACCCAGCATCATTCCTTAATTCAACATACATTTGCCATCAAAATGGAGATTACAGCTTTGGTTCGCCTGATATGAAGGCCCGTCCAGACCTGAGGGCGATCGTGAGGTTACCCACCAGCAGCAGCTGGGAGTCGGGCCCCTGCCTTCTCTAGCCGTGCCACGAGCTCACTGGGAGGCAGATGTGGGTGGGCGTCCTGGGCAGGTCACTTCCCTGCCTGGGCCTCTGTCCTCTGATTCGGGACAGGCACTGACCAGAGGCCTCTTCAAGGCCTGTTCTGGGCTAGAGCCGAGAGAGATCATTCAAGTTCATAAGGAAAAGGTCTAGAACCTCCCCACCCGCCACATCTCACACAACCCCTCATCCCTCACAGAGTTGAGCCTTCAAGACAACACAGCCTCCTTGGGTCACTCTCTTCAGGGTCAGGGTCGGGTGTGGACAGAGAGGAAGCCCGCAGCTCATTTCATAGCAAAGGGGTTCCCAGCCTTTGCTCTCACCGTAGAAAGGTGGAAACATACAAACAAGGAGCTCAATAAATGAGTTGTGCAGTTGAATGAATGAAAGGCTTTTCCTCAAATCCGTGGGAGTCTTGCCTTCAAGGAGGCAGCCTCGTCCAGCACAATCAGGACCAGCAGAGGCTGTCAGAGAGGCAGAGGTGACAGCCTGATGGATGAAGAGGGGGCAGGGAGGACAGCCTACCCTACGGGAGGGGGACCAGGAGTCAAACAGATCACGCACCTGTAGTCAAAGGAGCCATCCTCTTCCTTGGGGTCTTCAGGGCCAAGGGGAACATCCTTCTTTTCTCGCACTTGGTCAAAAAGAGAAGCAAAGACAGAAACGATGATTATGCCTCTGCTCCTAAGGGCCCTGACTGTACATTCAAGACACCACCTCTGGGCTCGACAACACTCTCCCTCTCGACAAGGCACCATCGATGGCTCCCTTGCTTCCGTGGTTCAACCAGGAGTCAAGTTGATGGTGCCACTGCTTCCCCACGGCTGTGGTTCCTGCACATCTCCACTGGCAGCTGAAATGTCCTGCCACCTGGCTCCCCACCGGCTCTCCATGAGGTTGGCCGCAAAGACCCAATGGATGTGACCCTTTCTTTGCCACCTTTCTTGGTCTGCCCTCTATCATCATTATTTGTGCATGTTTCTTAAAAGCCCCTAGCAGAGTGCCCTGGGCAGAGAGGATGCTCCATATTCACGTTCAGCATGGAAAATGCTCTCACGTCCATCACCTCACTTGTTTGTGGGATGCCCTGTCCCCACAGCTCCTGTGTGATCTGTACACACCCCTCCAAGGCCCTGTCTCAATGTGCTGTGACATTCCTTATGTGCCCATGGCACTGTGTTGAGGAAGAGATCATCTTTCTTCTGGTGTCCTGAGCACCCAGCACAGAGCCTGACACACAATGGGTACTTATGCAAATGGCTCTTTATGTATCCTTCCTGAGGTACAGGGCAGAAGAATTGCTCCATTTTAGGAGAGGGAAACTGTGCCCTTGGGAGATGAAGAACATGTCATATATAAAGTCCGGAGCCCAAGACTAATGGTTTGCTCATGTTTCTGGTGGACCAAAGCCTTACCTTGTAGCTGGAAGGAAGGTGGTAAAGCTGTGAGAAGAACTTTCTGGAATGGAACACTTTCTACATGGGCAAAAGAGGGCTCAGAGTTTATCTGAGGAGTGGGGGGTGGGGGTGAGCTCAGTTAGGCCACTCTTCTCCCTAACTCTAGGGCATTCTCTCTTACAGAAGAAAAACAATCCGGACACATGACAAAGTGAAAGAAAACATCATGTGCCAATGAAGAATTAGAATTTCTTGCCCTCCCTCACCTACAGACATGTCCCTCACTTAAAGGAGATTCCTTAAGAATCTTGGGGTCTGAGGGTATATGGGCAAAGGAAAGAAATAAAAGAATCTTCTCCCTGAGTTGAGTTTTAGGGGGACCCTGGAGGAGGACTTGTTTAGAGGCCGGGAGAGGCAGGCATTTGGGGAGCACAGCTGTGCTTTGGGGGGCAGAGAGTAATTTCATTCTGCAGCCCAGCAGGATTTTCACTCTCTGGGCCATCCATTATCCTGTCTCCTGTCACCCTACCCACCCCGTCACAGACAGATGGCTTTCTTGCCCCTGTTTGAAAAACAATCAATATTTCCAGAAGCAAGAATGCCAGAGGTCCTTGTCCTTGACCTTGGTTTGTCTGGGTGGGTGGTTCTTGAGGCCTCCAGAAGAGAAACGGTTCTTTAGGACTCTAGGGAAGCCGGAAGCTCCATCAGGACTGAGGGGATCTGTATCAATGCAAGGCACCCCTCAGCCTCTGCCTGCCCTTCATGCAGGAGCCCCCGAGCCCCTGATGGGGTATCTGTCATTACAGCCCGGTCACCGCGAGCCTCTCTCATGGGAGTGCTTCCCTCCAGACCTTCCCCGCTCCGTTCTCTCTCTCACTGAGAAAATACCTTTCTTCCTTTCTTGGGACACAGGATCCTAATGAGATTTAGGCTGAAGAAAGTCAATTTACTAAGCAGATAGATGGTGAGTCAAAGGGAGGGAAGCTCATTCTTATTAGGAGCCAGGGCTCCTTCCGGCCCCTCTCTGGAGCTGCCTGGACTGCGCCGTCCGCCCACCTCGGGCGAGCTTAATCACCCCGAGTGCTCTCTGGCACTTCTCAGATGCACAGACCAGGCAGAAGGACTGTACGTCCGAGCTTGGCAGGGGTTGGGCTCACGGGGAGAACGGAGTGCCCCGCGTCTGGGAGGGGACCTGGTGGTTCTCAGGAATGCTTGCCGGCCCCAGCCCCCTAAGCCCACTCCTCTGATGCGTCCTACCTGGGTACTTGCCGCCTCGACTCCTCTTGATGAAACAGACGATGAGCAGGATCAGTACCAGCAGGGCGATGGCGCACATGAGCCCGATGAACCAGCCCTGGGTAGCGATGTCTGCCTGGTTGTTGGTGTAAGCTGGTGGGGGAGGGCCAAAAGCAAACACATGAATGATTTCTCACGGGAGGAGGGGAGGAGGGAGAGGTGAGGGAAGAATGGCTATTTCACGTCGATGTTCCTCCTGGAGCCTCATGCTACCACCTAGCAGCCCTCTGGCCCAAACTACCCCGCAACAGGGACAAAGAGAAAATAATTCAAGAGCCAAGGTCAAAAGGCCAGAAAAGAGGCACAGGAAAGGGGTACAGGGAGCAGAAAAAGCAGCAGAAGGCTAAACAGGTCCTTTAGGAAGGGGAAGGTTCCTAAGGACGGGGCATGGCATTCTTGCAAACCAGACGGCTGGTCAGAGCCCGGTGGGGACTGAAGGAAGGCCAGGGGTGGGCCCCAGAGGTACAACTCCCCACGAATGAGCCTTCGATGAGGGACTCTGCTACCCATCAGGGAACGGCAGTGGTGGTGGGGGGATGGTTAACACCGCAAAAACCTGTTAGAAGAACACCTTTGCGGGCCTGCACAGGCACGAACAGGAACCTTTCCCGCCAACATGGCCCCAAAGCTACCCGTGCTTCTGGGCAGTGGGTCTGGGCAGCGAGTAGTTCATGGATGTGCTGTGCGTTCTCACGCTCCCCCAACTGAATCGGGTGCTCCCTGACAGCAGAGACAATCCCTGTGCGGGTACCCCGGATGGGCTGGCGGCAAGGCTGGGGCTGGGGCCATGCCTTCAGTGTACCTCAGGCCACTTCCAGACCAACGCATGGAGACCCCCCTGCCTCACCCAATGACCGTGAGTCCCTCTCCTTCCCTGCCTGGAGCTCGTAAAGACAGGTCCCCATGTGGGCTGACCCCTTCACAATCCAAGGGATGCATGGGTGGGCCAAGAGACAGCAGCTCAGGTGTCATCTGATGGTATCCTGGATGACACAATGGTTGGCATTAGGGTTTGGGAAAGGGTGTGGAGAGGGCGGGACCCACTCACCCTACTCCTTTCTGTGGATTAGAACAACAGCAGCTCCCAGATTTCCATGGAAACAAAGACTTGGGAGGAGAGGCAGGATCCAAGTGACCGAGCTGACCCCAAAGTAGCCCTGGGGCCAGCCGGGTGACCTGAGGGGCATCTCACAGAGCCAGTTGACAGCAGGGTCCCAGAGAGCCCACGGAGCCTGGGACAAGGCACAGGATCTCCTCCCAGCGAGGAGCAAGAGGAGCAGAGGGGTGACCAGGAGCCCTTGTGCTCCAGGGTCCCCATCACATGCTTTTTTTGTGGGTCAGGGGTCTGGGTGCGACCCTACCCTTTGCTCTTCTTGGGCAGAGAAACTGTCCTTATAGCCTTCTCCATGCCTGGGCGAGGGAATGCACCAAGAAGAGTCTGGACGAATGCAGAAGACTGGCAAGCAAGTGCTTTCATGCTGTCTGTGTCCTGGCTGCCCTGGGTGTGTTGTAGGGGGATGGCCCATCCCTCCCACCCCTACCCCTTCAGGCTGTTCCCTGTACGGTGTCAGAGAGATCCTCCCCAAACCCCACTAGGAGCAAATCACATCCTCGTGTCAACCCTTCGATGCTTTCCATTGTTACTGGGTGAAAACCTACATTCCTGCCCTGTCCTGGCAGGGCCCCCCCACCCCCGTGCTGGCCCCAGGCACTTCTCCAGTCCTGTCTTCCACCCTCTCTCCTCGCCCTCTGGACTCTAGCCACGCTGGCCACTCACGTCCCTCCCTCAGAGCCTTTGCATCTGTTGCTCTTTCTTCAGATGGATGCCTCAGCGAACATCACCTCCTCTTAGAAAGGCCTTCCCAGACCTTTCCAGCTAAAGCCAAAGCCCCTCCCCCAGCCAGCCACTCTGATCTCTCTCTCATTGCACCAGTTCCCACCTGATGTGGCGCCACTATCACAGCACACACTCAGAAGTGCCTCCTGTGGGCTAGTCACTGCTCTGAGTACTTCACCCAGCATTTAATTCGATCCTCACAATCCCATCAGGTGAGTTTTATTGTCCCTATTTCACTGATGAGAAAACCGAGGCACGGAGATTTTATGTGATTTGCTCAAGTTCAAAGAGCTAGTAAGCTATGTGTACTTTGACTAGACCTTTGCTGCTGCCTGGCAATCCCTACACTCCCCTCTCATTGTCCTCCCACACTGCTCCTCCCTCTTCTCACTGCTCCATGCTACCCTCTCCCCTTCCACTTCACCCCTTCCACTCGGGTGACCACCGAAACCTCACAGCCCCCACAGCTGTCCCTTCCTCCGTGGTAGTGGTAGCCCCTCTCCCTTCCTGGGTGGCTCAGTCCCAGAAGGATGTCGAGCCCTCCAGCGTCTTCCTCTTTGCTGCCTCCTCCTTCTGCTATTAAATACATCACGGCTTCCAGCATCTTAAAAGAAAAACTCGACAGGAACCCACTAGTCTTTTCAGCTCGAGCGCACGCACTGTCCTTCACAGGTGAACTCCTTCATCTTCCAAGGCCTCCAGTTCCCATCAACATCTTTCTACGATCCCGATGGGCAAATCTCAAGACCCTCTCTACTCAGTGTTTCAACTACTATCACAGAGGGGGTCTTTCCCAAACCCGCCTCTATATCCTTGGCTCCTCCCTTCACCTGTCCTCCGGTCCTGACTTTCCAACTGGCAATCCCTTTATTCATGTCACATTGTCCCTTCAGCCAGTTCTTCAGCTGCAAGCCCAGTGCTCCCAGCTAACATCCTCCCAGCATCTCCGGTGGTCTGCTTGATACATCGTGTATTAAGCTCCCAGTCATGCCTGGCCTTCCAGGCACTCGGCTCTTCCCCTCCCTGAATCTCCGGCCGCCCCCTCCATACTCCCCTACTCCTGTGCGCTTCTCGCTCTCCACCTTTCCACATTCCACCTACCTTCCCGAATCTCCCACTCCAGCTTACACCAATCTCAGAATTCACCCGTTTACTTCATGAAACATAACATTCAATTGCTCTCTTTCCCGCGTCCTGATTTCCAATTGTACAGTTAAAGGCTTGAGGCTAAGGGAGTCTTTGAGCCCCCTAGGGCTTAGCACGATGCTGGTCCCATAACAAGTAGGCAGTGACTACATAGGAATGGTCAGTTTAATCCATATGGTTAGCCTGGGATACCGAGTTCAGGTCACAGGGATATTGGATTGACCATGGGCCACACCCCGAGTTTGGATGGTGGTTCCCATCTTTTGCAGAGCATTTGGTTTGTAGGTCTGCAGTGACTGCTCCCCTTCTATGTTCATGATGCCTGTTCTGATACATCCCGACAAGCCACCTCCACAAGACTCTCTTTCTCTTGGGAGAGAGAGTCCCAATGCCAAGGGCAGTGGCCACATGGGCAATTAGGAAAGCAAATAAATGTGACTTTCCATTTCTGATAGGACCCGACAGCACGTGTAGTTCAAATGTTACCTTCAGTCCTTACCGAAAGAAAAGCTTAAAGAATTTCTTGCGAGGCTTGGACACAGAAGCCTGCACAAATCCAAGTGGGTTTTGTAACTATGTCTAGTGCTGGATGTTAATTAAACTTATTGTGGCAGTCATTTTGCAATATACACACATATCTAATCATTATATTGCACGCTTGAAAGGAATACGATGTTGTATGTCAATGATATCTCAGAAAGAACCCAAACCCAAACCCAAAGCAAGTGGGATCTGAGGTAAGGTGGGTTCAACTGGATCTCATCAAAGTGATTTAGTTTCTCAAGTACCAAGAGCAATTTATGGACCAGATGATCTCACTGACAACATGACCTGACAGAGTGGACTCTGAGAGGCGGAAGGCACAGTAGGGAGACGTCAGGCTATTACATTTGGCTGCTGACACCATTCTTAATCGATCTGTTCAAAGAGTTTCAAGATTCCTCATGGACACAGTAATGGTAACATTCAAAGACCAGGGTGCACTTACACTTACCACCTTGCGCTGGAACGGGGAGCCATAACAGCACCTGCTCATCCGGCCTACAAGGTCTGGCAAACTCAGGTCCAAATGCCTCTTATTCTAGACCAGAAGCCATATTTTGTGTGCATTCCACACCACACCCTACAACACCGCTCAGAAACGGGGCCATTCATCTGCAAGGCAGGCAGTGCTCATGCCTCAAAGGCCAGTCACTACAAGTCCGTGGAAGAATTACATTTCAGAAATTGGGGGAGATGAACAAATAGACCAAAAGGGGCGGACTTCCTTCAAATGCATTTAGGCTCAGCTGTCATTACTTAAGCACCATCCGACGCCTTTATATCACCACCATGCCCCATCCCGGGTTTCTTCCAAACACAGCAGAAAGAGGCTGACCACAGTGCAGTCCCCTAATGTCCCTCCTCCTGTTTCCCTGAGGTCTGAGGCAGTCTGCTGTCTGTCCTGCCAGCCCACCGTCAGTATCTGCCTGCTGCTGCCTCACCCCCTCCTGCCCACCCCAGGACAGAAGAGCTCATGAGCCCCTTGGAGTCCAGGGTTATGTGTTTGTGGACCCTTGGGTCTCTTTGACTTCAAGGAGGTGATTAACTTTCCATGTGGGATCTTTCCAGTGAGGGTCAGAAAGCCAGTTAGTATTCCTAGTGGTTTTCTTCTATTTCCCCCCCAAACCACTGCTCGTGTTTAGGTCTGTGGACTAAAGTGATGGCCTGCGGTCACCTAAATGACCAGTGGTCAGACCCAGAGATGCTCATAAACTCTTGCTTTGATGAGACCCTGGGAATTATGTGAACTTGGCTCTGGAGTCTACCCGCAGGATACACAGTGTGCATTTTTGAAGAATCTGGACACACATAGGAATACACAAACTTAAGAAAGTGAACATATTTCCTTTCCCTGTGTGGTTTGCACATAGTAATTTCTAGCCAGCCAGTGAGGTAAGTGAGCAATATGTACTCAGAGCTTGGGTCACAAAAACGCCCACCCCGGCTTGCACCGAGAGGAGTCTGGGAAAATTCACTCACTCTGAAAGCAATCTATCAGGATCAGTCTCTCCAGACCAACCGCAGGAAAAGAGAGAAGAATATTGAGTCAATGTTCAGAAGTGTATTATCCATCATCTTTTTTTTCCCTCCCTGTACTGCATGTTTGATACCTAGAGGCAGACTGGGACATCCTTGAGGGTAGGGACTGGTCCTTTTCTCTCTGGCTCTTTTTCTTCAGCCCTCACTCACAGCCCCAGAACTTAGCCCTGGGAGAAGTCATACTCTGCAAGCAGTCTGTACTGCCCTTTGTAGCCTTCCCCAGGAGGAGACTCCAGCCTCGAATCTTATCTGTGCTTCCTGCCTCTGTGCTGGACTCAAGTTGATAACAAAGCAAAATTAAATGCATGCGCCAATGAGCAACAGCTTGGGACCCCAACTGGGTCAGGCAGAGCCCAGCCACCTGCTCTACTCGGTCAACTGTCCAGTTCCCTTGCCTGGCTCCCAAGCTGTCCTGGCCACTCACTCAGACATCCTGCCTTAGTTGGCTGGGCTGGCCTCAAGCAGGTAGCTGGACTCAGACTCCCTGAGTCTTGACGGCATGAATGTGGGCAGGATAGGGGGAGGCATGGGGAGGAGGATGGAACGTCCAGACCAGGAGGGACCAGGCTAGAAGGGGTGGAGTGAGACATTTATACATTTACACAGTGAGACATTTATACAGTGTCTGTCAAGATGCAGGCTAGCAGAATCAGCCTGGCCAGGAAGAGTAATCAATATCTGAGTCAACATTCATGAAGTCATACGAATCATTGTGTGTTTTCTTTCCCTCTATGCTCATATCACCTAACCGGGATCTGATTAGGACATCCTGGGGGCAGGAAATGGTCCCTTTCTTTGGCTCTTTCCCCCACCCTCACCCTTCAGCTCAGGACTTAGCATCACCACCTGCCCGGCTGACTGTGAAGATACACACAAACAGATGAGCAGGTGGCCTCAAGTCTCTAAACTGCCTGCCCGGCCTGACCTTTCACCATTTATTGAGCCTCTACTGGCCTGTTCATCTGGCACACAGAGGTCGCTTTTCTAGCTACAGCCAAAGTCCCTTTCGAGCCAGAACCATTGTCTTCCTGGAGACCTTCTTCCTCTTTCCTAGCACCACAGAAGACCAGCTACTTTTAAGCCATGACAAACTTGGGACAAAAATTAAGCCAAAAATAAAGTCCCAAACAATGCGCGTCACACGCTTTGGAATTTTTTTTTTTTTTTTAACACATGACAGTGGCAAGGCTGTGACATACATGCTGATCCTGGGAAGATTTCCGGGTCAAGACCCTTGGGTGGCCCTATCCCTTAATTCCACATGCAGGAAGCAAGGTCCTGTGTGCAAGGGGCAGGCTGCTGTGTACTCCAGCAGCCTCCAGACCCACATGTGGGGTCCACATTTGCACATACGTCAAGCCCTCTTGTCTTTGGCATGGCCAAGGGGCCAGGCGGCCTCCTCTGCCCTCATCCTAACATCCTATTTCCTTCTGACTCCCCACGCATGGCCACAGGGTCAGACGGGTGCTTTCCTTTCCACTGAGCATGCACTCTGGCTTCTCTGGCAACTGTGGACTGCCAGTGACTTTCTGGCAACTGTGGACTGACATCTAAGAAGAGCCGGGACACGCCATGCAAGGTGGGGAATGGGTGCGATGAGTCTTCTTTCCAAGGAGAAGAGACAAGCAGGAAGCTGAGAATGGAATGAAATGCCCCATGCTTGTAGGGGATGGCCAGGCCAGGTCCCCTCTCACCTGTACTGGTCATAAAGGTGATGACGGTACTGCTGATGCCCTCGTTGTCCCGGGAATAAACGCGCAACGTGTATGTCATCCCGGGATAGAGGTCTGTCAGCTGTATAGGCTGGGCCTGAGCCTTAACAGGGACAGTTTTTTTCGTATGGTTGCCTGGGGAACAGAAACCTCAGTCAGCCTAGGGCCAGGCAGGAGGAGCTGGGGAGGCAGTGCTTAGGTTCCTGGTCACCTGTCAAAGGCAGAAGCATGGGGGAAGGGGCCAAGCCATCGCGCAGACTAGGAGATCACCAGGCAGCTCCACCAGCCCTTCCACGCGAGGCTGACTCTCCTACACAGCAGGCACTATTCCTTCTCGAGTTTTCTTCCCTCACTACAGTCTTAGCACTAAACATGATGACCTACTTCCTGAAACCGGCAGAACATGTCAGTCAATGCTCTGTCACCCTGGAGGTGACAAACTTCCTGCCTAGGAGCTTTCTGGTGAGGTTGAGAGCCAGGTAGCATCTCTTATGGTAAACGGAGGGGAGGCAGGACTCTACTTCTTGGCTCTCACTCCTAGCTTCCCCTCTCATTTCTTGCTGTGTGCAGAATTCGCACCTCAGGAGAAGGGTGGAGGGTGAATGGTGGTTGTAGGAAGCTGAAATAGTAAGGACCCAGCTGGGGATGAGAGTCGGTGGGTGTGAACCCTTCCGACCACAGAGAACTAAAGGCTGGCTTTGCTCTCTCCTTAGAGATCTTCCGGCCGGGTTAGCTGGGTTAACTGCTAAGGACAACAACATGGTGGGGCTGAGTCCTCAGCAACAGGGGCCGTCTCTCAGAGAAGGCAGATATCTTGATCACACACCACAACATAATGGATATGACCCTTGGTCCCAAGATCCAATAAAGAGTGAACAGCTTAGCTCAAGCCACCAGCTGTCTGCGATGAGTGCCCCTGGTCTGTGCCTTGGACTGTAGGCCACTGGCATCCCTCTGTGAGCAAAACACAGTTGTACCCAGAGTCTGAACTGGCCTAGCCTGTCTGGTGGAGACACCAGAAACATGGATTCTGAGTTCAGGAAATGCACACAGAGTGAGATTTGGCTCATGTGGGGACTATTCAGAACCCTCATCTTGGGCAGGAAATGGATGAAGGTCCCCATTACCCAGGTCCTCCCCAGCACATGCAACCCTAGACCTCCACTAATGGCTTCAGAAGCCCTCATCCTTCTCCTTTGACTGTTCTTCCCACCCCACTGCCGCCTGAGCGCGTATCGATTTCATTAAGTCATAATTAAGCCGGGCTAACAGGCCCCTCCGAGCCTGGGGGAGTTCACAGGATCTCTTTAATGGCATCTACGCTACCCGCCGCAGCTGCCGCCACCCCCCCCTCGCTCAGCAATGCTTACTGTCGATGTACTCAACCACAAAGTCAGTTCCGGGCCCGAAATTGTGCTTCCAGGTGATGTTGGCCCATTTACTGTTGGGGAGCACCGTGACGTTCCATATGGACTGGCTGTCGGGGGCTGGTGGGCAGGTTAGAAGAGGGGTTAGTGATGAGGAGGCAGGCAGCGCTGGAGACACACACGTGCACACACACATGCACACACACATACACACACGTGCGCGGCTCGGAAAGGGAAGACTCAGAAGTGGCTGTGCACGGGGCCCAACAGCGCTCCAAGCTGCAGCCGTGGTGGCCAGGCCAGAGGTCGCCATCCAGGTACGAGCGGGCACGGACAAGAGGACCTGGACATGAGGGAGAGCTGGAAACTGTGTGTCCGCACAGGTGGGGGCAGGAATGAAAGAATGGGTCTCGATCCATGCCATTGGAGGCTCAGACCTGAGCTCTTTCCCTTTTTAGATCCTTTGTCATGGATTGGAAGGGTGCAGTAAAACCCAGAAGCTGAGAAAAGCTCTCTTGGCCATCATCTAGACAGAGGGGCAGAGATGTGCCAGCCTCTTTCCCTCCAACCCCAGACATTCTACAGGAAGGAGAGCAGGATCTTTGAAGCCCCTCGAGAGTCATGATGTGTAGGAAGGTCAGGACCCAACGAGGGAAAGCCTTACAGGGCTCCTGAAACTGGAGAACGGTAACCCAGACAGGTGATTCTAGAGTCCCTGCAGTCATTCTTGGTCAGCAAGATCCTGGATTACGTGGAATATGGCCTGGGATTGTCTAAGGGGACCTGGGGTCAACTACCCCAGGGTCCCAAGTAGAGACAGTAATGAATCCCTCCTCTCCCTCTCACGGACTGGGTAGGAACCAGAGAAGAGAACTCCTTTTTTTTCACCCAATTCTCAGAGGTCCAGACACCGGAAGAATCCAATTCTTTTGGCTCCTTAGCACTAAATTGTCTTTCAGGCTTGATCTCCATGCAATACAGAAGACATTAATTTTCTAGTTCCTATGAGCTGGGAGCCACTTTATCAAAGCCACCGCACTGTCTGAAACCATAGCCTGTGGACAGGCGAGTGGCACTAATCTTCAAACGTAATAATTTTTCAAGAGTCCCAGCAGTCTGATTACCCCATTTCCCAGCAAAGATTTAATAGTGGAGCACTAGCATGAAGCCTTGTATTTCAAAGACTTCACAAGTGTGGCTCCTGTATATTTTATTAGCATGCAAGGGGGCACTGTCACTAACTCACTTGTCAAAAATAAATGAATAGAGTACATGGGCGATGCATTTATTCATTATCTATTTGACATGTAACTGAATCTGCAGGGCTGGGGAAGTGATAAAAGATCTCCTGGTCTTCACTTCAAAGGGGTGCCTTCTCTACTACAGCCTTGTCAGTTGCGGGCTGCCCCAGGTGAATGAGTCATGTTAGGTGAGGGGCCAAGAAAGAGATTCCAGTAATGGCACCACAGGGCAATCTCCATGGGGAGGGCAGACGACAGGCTTCTTTACTTATCTGCCAGGTATTTCCATTGTACTGGCGGCTTTAAGCCACCCCACATCCCAGCTCCTTGGGATCTCATGGCTCTTGCTAGTGGGAGTGAATTATGAGAACTCATGATTTGGGAGCTTGAGTTTCTTCCTCCTCAGCTCTGGGGCCTGAAAATAGCCAGAGAATTTGGGTTTAAACAGTGTGGCCACCAATAAAATACAGACCCAAATCTGACTGTCTTAAAGGTAGTGGAGACTGCGGCACTACTGAAGAGGAATGACATGGATGTGGGAGCTTGGGGGAAGGCAGTGCCACCGCTAAAGAACTGAAAAGTTCAAAGAAAAAGACCAGAAGGAGAGCTATCAATTACTATAAAACACAAAAAGCGTGAGAGGAAGCATGGATTGTTCTGCTGGCTCCTGGAAAGGGGGAATTGGGGGGTGTCCCTTGAAATCTGAAAGAGACAAGTTAAGGACAAATAAAAAGTCCCATTTCAACCTAAAAAAAAAGTAAATTTAGGAGACATTTGGTCCTAAGCTATAAGACATGAAAAAGATGAAAGATCGTTAAAAAAAATCGTGGATAGCAGAGCCACTCTGCTGCATCGAGGGAAGTGAGGATGCTTGAGGGGTGTCCCCAGGCTCTAAAGGTAAATTCGGGGGCACAGGCAGGTCCCCTGCAGCGTCTCAGGCAGTTGGAAGTCCACGGGGCTAGTCCCATGTGGCAGAAAGGCCAATGTTTCCAAAGGACAACTCTGCTGGGAAGCAAGATCCAGTCCCCTTCATTCTCTGTGCACCTGTTCTGTGACCTCAAAGCATTCACGGGGACACAGAGCCTTAGTACAACACAAAGATGCCTCACTGTGGCCCCAAAGAACACCCAGCACCAAACTACCAGTGGCAGCTTCTGGTAGCCTGCCAGACTTCTCCTCAGCCAATGTCTTCCTAAAGTCTATATTGCTTAAATTCTAGATATTGTATCTTTAAAGCAAGTCGGCGTTTTCAAGGCCCGAGAAACACCATGTTACCTATGTGTCACTTGTCTCCCCTTAGGGCTCACGGAACTCCACGCAATTGAATTAAAGGCAATACTCACACGTGCATTAAGCCTCCATCCTCATTCAGGTGCTGAGCAGGGAGGCCTCAGAAGGTAAAGGGACTTGCTCAGGACCCAGAGGGGTCTACAGTCCTACAGCTGTTGGTGGAGGGTTCTGGGTGCCCCCTGCCTCCCCTGCCAGCTGCAGCACACTGATTTTACAGCTGGCCGGTGGGCTCTGTAAGCTAGAGGCCCTCCCTTGGATTGTAAGGAAAGACTGTTTGATGCTTGGTTCTTGAAGTATGGCTAAATTCCCAAGGAGGTCTCCTCATGCTGGAAGAACAGAGCCTTCTTTCTGGCCTGGTGCATAGGGAGGAACAGCACATATTCTGGGCTCAGCAGGCCAGCCCTGGAATCAATTCTTACCAAGAGCCCCTTGCACTTGATCTTAGCCAAAAGGCTGAGAGGTGATGCAGGGGTGTTCGAAAGGCTGCGATTCTCCCTCCAAGTGGGCATCTGGGGACATTATGGGGCTCCCTAGCAATGCTCTTTCCTGGAAACACTTCTTTAAAAACAAAATTTTAAAAAAAGGCTCTAAGTGTGCTTTGTCGGAAGAGGATGCAGGGAAGAGCCGGTTCTGGGAACAGAGCTGCGCGGCAGGGCGGGCCACTCGCTACTCCTTAGCCCTCTGTGTAGCAGCGCTGGACGTGACAAGGCCGCGGCGGGGAGCCCTCTCGGGCCAACTCTCCAGTGTCAGGCCCCTGTCTTCTCTCCCTTCCAGAGTGCTCAGCCCTAAGCTGCTGCTCAGCGTGGAGGTGGAGGCAGCCTTCCCACCCGGGACCCAGGGGTCTTGCCTGAAGAGTATGGCCAGCTGTTAACACGGATCTGAGGCTAGAACGTGGGGGTGGGTGGGGGGTGGAGCGGTGGCGAGCCACCCAAGGGTGGGCGGAGGTGCTCTGTGCCCCTGGGCTACCAGGCTGAGACTCCTCCTCATGTGTGCCTTCAAAGTAGAAACAGAGGGCGGTGCTGGCCAATGGCATCCCAGACCCGCCCTGCCACGCGGGGAGCCTCCCGCGGAGGGATGGGCGCGCAGGGACAGTGTGCAGTACCGGATTCGGGGATCTTAGTCCCGGAGGTGGTGGTGGGAGGCCTCTCCGTGGTGGTGGCGGCAGTGGTTGTAGTAGTGGCGACGGTGGTGGTGGCGATGGTGGTAGGTGCGACACTTGGGATGGTGGGGACTGTTGTGGCTTCGGTGGTGGTGGCAGCGGTGGCAGTAGCGTCAGTACTGCTCACAGCGCCCGTCGCACCCACCGGAGTCGGGGGCAACGTGGGAGGAGCTGAGAGGGAAATGTAAAACAGCCGGGTCTGGTTGGTTCCGGCGCCCCCAGGCCTGGACTCGCGGCCCCCCCCACCCCCACCCCCCCTGCAAGGCAGGCAGCCCGGGGAGGAGATGGGGCTTGGTCACCGGAAGCCTCCCCAAGCATGACGGACCGGGTCGGACGGATCACGGTGAGAGAACACAGCCATGGGCGAGGAAGAGAATGAAGCCCTGTGTTTCATTTTCTTCTCATGGTCTGTGCGGCTCAAAGCACCCAGCATGCACCCTGCCGAGAGTGAGGATGAGGATGGGAAAGGACCCACACCGAATCACTCAGGCCCCAGACCTGGCTCGGGGTCCCAGGCCAGCGCCACCCAGACACAGGCCAGGCAGCAGCACTTGGATCCAGCCCTGGAGCTCCAGCCTTGGAGCGGGGCAGGTGGCCGGCTGTGTCCTGCAGGAGCACAGGGAAAGCCTCCCATTCCCAACCACTCACTCCAAAATTACCCCCTCTCATGGCTGGTTTCTAACACCCCCAAACGCTACGAGAGAGAGAACAATCCCCACTCTGTAGGCCAGCCCCGCAGCGGGGTTTGCATCTCCCGCCTGACTGCCCGCCCCTCCCCAGCCACTCAGTGCCAGTCCATGGCCCTGCCTCTCACCCCTTCCTCTCTGCCCACTGATGGTCCTTCCTGCAACTACCCGGCTCCACCCTAACGTGTAGTCATCCCTCTCTTCCTAGGACATTTGGGGTTTCCTCTCACACGAGGACGTGGGATGGTCACTGATGCAGCCACAGCATAGTCTGTGCTCGGTAGACGGAGAAATCCCAGGACGCAAGTGAGATACATTTATGGGTTTCTTTTTTGCACAGATCTGCAGGGGATTGGTTCCGATCTTACGTCTTCATCTCCCATCCAAAGCTACCCTTGACGTTGGTCAGCCCAGGGGTACTAGGTCTGTCTACGTGACATCATTTCCATAGGCTCTCTTTCCTTTTCCAGGAAAGATCATGGCAGCTACCAAAGGGCTGCTCTATGACTCTCTAGTTCCGATATTGCCAAAGCCGAGGTATGAGAATGATGGGGGCAAATCAGAGACAGAGGCCCCCTCCTTTTTGCCATCTCTTGTAATCTGATCAGGGTCAACTTTATGGGGCAGAACGCAGGGATGTTAAGATACAAGCTACCTGTAACACCAGAGAAATAGCGACATCCCAGCCCTATCTCAAATCTCCAGAAGTTTAGGAAGACAATATTCTTAACTGCTCAGGAGGGGGCCAGGGCAGGGAGGGAGCCAGAGAGACAAGTGCCAGAGAGCTTTTCTCAGGGGAGAATTAAGACCCTGGGCCTTTTCAACAAGAGCCTGACCAACAAAAGCCCTTTCATTCCCCTGGGTGTCCAATATTACAAGTCCCCATAGAGAAGGAAGGGCGGTTCTGGGATCCCAACAGCTTCCCTACTGGTGAGTTCAGAGGCGGTGCCGGGCCCTGAGGCTGCTGACCACAGAAGTCACACTGGGTAGCTGAGTACGTCCCAGGCATTCCAAAGATTCCTGGGCAGGGTCAAAGCAGACAGTGCTTTATTCCCTATACCTCCTGTCAACTCAGACATCAAGAAGGTGTGGGGTGAGGGCAATTCTGCCTCTCATAGTCACTGTCCAAGGAGGTATTAGTCCAAGGTGGCCCCAGGCCTAGAAAGCTCAGTGCTGTAAAAGCTCAGCATGAGGGAATTCACCTATGACACTCCCCAAGACAGACAGACACACAGAAAAGCCCGAGAGATCCACACGGCCAAGGTCAGCTCTCTCGCAGAGCCGGCCCCTTGCAGATCCTGTGGCGGCGGACACACATGGACTTTTCCCTCTGCTCTGAGCTGCAGGAAGGAAACCTGGGAGGCTATTTTGCCCATCTGGGCAGGTCTCGCTCCGATCTGGTTCTTCATCAATAGTGTATTTTCTAGTAATTTCTGGCAAATACAGTGTTCGCAGGCCTCCTTTTCTAGGACTATTTAAAAGGCATCATCTAAAAATTTTGGGAAAATACTCCCTCTGAGTTCTAATCATCCCACTCAGCGTAGTGCAGACCTGCACAGTGGTATTGCACTTCCCGGGGCCCCCGAATCAATGTCCTTTCCTCCCCAAAGCTATATGCACTCATGTGCCCCTTAGTTCTTGTGTAGTGGAGACACACACCACATCCCACAGACCCACAGCTAGGCTCGCACGTGCTTCCCTGGGCCTTCCCCCGAGCGGCCTTAGAGACAGATGCTGAGAGGCTAGGCTAGTGCGAGTGCTTTCCTGGGCCCTGCTGGTCAGACAAGAACAGGAAACGATTCTGAAGATGCTTCACCGTCTTGCCCCTCCCCTCCAATGGCTCCCTCTGCTAAGCGTGACAAGAAGGAAGCATTACTGATGACGGCCACCTAAATACTCTTCCTTCAGCTCAGCGGCAGCAGCCCCAGGGCATTAGTGAGAGGGGACAAGAGGCGAGGAGTGGCTTGCCAGGTGCCCTCCCAGAGAGTGCCCATCACTGGAGTCACCATGGACGAGGCAGCCCCAGCTGGCTCAGGTGACAGCCGGCAAGTCAGTGTTCTCTCTGGCTCACTCATTAGCTGCGTCTATTGTCCCATGGCTGGACAGGGAGGGCAGAGGCAAAAAGGAAAGGGTCTGGGTCAGGTGAGGGAGTTGTTGGAGGCTCATATAGGTGAGAGGGGGAGGCGGGTTTTCACGGGGAAACTGTCCAGTGCTCAGATCAAAGGGGATCTAGAGGATTTCATCCCCCAGAGTGGGGTTCGGGTAGAGGACAGAAGGGGATGAGGGGCTTGTAGACAGAGCGGTCCACAGGCTGAACAGGCATGCGGCTGGGCTGAGAGGGCATCTCCAGTTACAGCAGGAATCATGGGCTGGAGGAGCACAATTCTATACACTGTGTCAGTCAGTGATCGGTGGAGAGCACCAGCCTGGCAACTGAGAGTAAGGCGGGAGGCGGGGGGCAGGGAGGACCTAGAGCTGGAGGCACAGGACCCCGACCCAAAGGCTGTGTCAGCCTCGCAGGTTACCTACTGCACAACGGAAGGTACCCCGGCCGTGGCTGGGGGTTTTTCACCAGAGTGTGGGGCAACACCGGTAAGAGATAAGAAAAGTGAGAGAGGCCTAATCTTATTATCTTTCTGAGAGCAGAGCCTGCCATGGGGCTGCCCAGCAAACATTTGCAGATCTGAGTCACAGACGAGGGCAGCAGTTTCCAGACATTCCATGGTGGAAGGTTCAGTCCAAAAACGTCCACATGGTGCGTGGGCTACCCCGGCCAGATCACAGATGGCCAGGGCAGATAGACGGCAATCCTTAGAGACTGCAGGCATGGGTGCACTAGAGGGGTAATTTTCAGGGGGTAACATAGGAACAGAGCAGTCTGGCGTAAAACAAACAAACAAACAAAAACCACGCACCCAGGTTTGGGGAAGACGAGAGGGAAGGGAGCTGTGGGCTGGACAACAGACCCGAGTCAAAAATGTGGAACCTGGGCTCCATTGCTTGGCACCTGCAGATGGTGCAGAAGGTTCTTATGGATTAAAGCTGAGAACAGCTGATGCCACCAGCATGTCTCATTTACAAAGAAGAGCAACGTGCCTCTACCAGCATGTCCCGTGGAGGCTGGAGCCCAGAAAACACATTTGACAGAGGGACAGAGCCCCTGAGCTCATTGTGCCCACCACGGTGGGCTTGGATCTTTTCTAAAAGGGAGGCAGAGTGGGGCGGTTTGGAACGATCACTGTCCCTCGCATGAGACACTCGTGAGAGGGGCAGTCCAGACTGGCACGGGTGCTCGCTGAGCAAGGCAGACCCCATGCTACCAGACCCACCTGCCTTGGGTCCCAGGGTGCCAGACAGGGGCGCTGGGAGCTTTGGCCAATGAGCTTCAAGCTAATTCTCTCGGTGCCCTGGATCTCTCCTTCTATGTTCTCTAAGCCTGCTAGGCCACCCTGAGCACCTGCTAGAACACTTCCAGAAGACACCCTTGTGCAAAGGTGAGTCAGAAAGTCAGGACAACGCCCAGCGTACAAGGATGGCCCTCTCCACGGTCCCTGGGCCCAGGACCTCTCTCTGCCTCCTATGCCAGCAGAGGAGTTCCGACCTCGTGCGGAGGCCCTGGGACGCACCAGCCTGACTGATGATGGGGAGGGAGGTAAAGGGGCCTGGAGGAGAAAGGATGATGGCTGCACGCCGCCCACAGATCTGGTAAAACCAACACAAATGGAAGGAAGCGGGTGTGCAACAGAATTAGAATCAACCTAAAATGGTGGTGGGGGATAAACGAGTGAAGGTGGGGAGGAAAGCAAACCCAGGAATCCTCTTCATAAGCCGACCCTCAGACTCCTCACCTGCTTCCGTCCTCCTCCCTCCTCCCCCTTCCTAGAGCTTAAGGAGGCTCTAGTGACCCCCTGCCCCACAGCCTTTGCTCCGCCAGGGTGAGCTGTGTCCTCAGCTTCTGTCCTCAGCCTTGTCCAAGCTAGCCTTGGGGTCCCCTGCCTAGCTTCTCCAGCTCGAGGGGAGTCCTTCTGGGGTGGTGACATGGCCCTTGGTGTCCTCGAACTCATGCCGTGAGGGCTCAAGAGGGGCAATGTGGTTAGCGGCTCATTTTCTAAGCTGGGCCCTGCCTTCCCGTTCCTCCCTTCTGCTGTGCACTGACCTCCCAGACCCCGAGAGTGGAGGCTGTTCTTAGTGCTGTCGACTCTGAGAAGCCAGGTTTCTAAGGGGCCAGGAAACAGTCAGCCCGTGGTGCCCACTGAGACGCTGGGTCCCGGAGCACCTGGCCGTATCCAAGGAAAACTTGCTCGCTGTCACTGACCAGAACCCATGGTAGATGGCAGAGCTGGTGCTGGGCCCCCATGCAGCGTGCGTGGTCAGCATGCACAGCGTGCTCGCCCGTAGGTCACCCTTTCAGGGCATGGCAGCCTGGCCAGAAAACGGGAGCCAGCTGCTGGCATTCATGGTACAGCATTCCTTCGAGGGCCACAGCTGGCCACCCAAGGACCGTGGTCCTTCTCTCTGCATTCTGAGATGTCAAGCCTAGGCAAGGGCCCAGGTGGGTCAGGGGAAGTAATCACTTAGCTTCTAAGAGACCCACCGGTGCAGAGACTAGGTCTGGAGCCCGTGTGTGGGGGGCCCTTCCTAAGCCATCCCAGGAAGCCACGAGTAAGTGATGGGAAGAGGGGGTGTTGGACCTCCTCTGACCCATCCTCCACACACATCCTCCGTGACAGTCTGGCGGCCCAGCCACTGAAAGGGTGAGTGTAGAGCATGCTTTCCTCCCGAGCCTCTCCCTCCTTCTCCACCCTGGCTGGGCTGGGCTTCGCCTGCACCGTCCCGTGCCATGCCCGTTACCTCCGCTGCTGGTACGGTACCTGCGGTTGGAGTAGCTTCAGAACACAGCGCCCGAGATGGCCAGAGAGAGGGAGAAAGGATGAGAGAGGGAAGACAAAACAGAGCACAGGTGAAACCACAGGGCAAGCAAGCAGAGGAGCGTCTGGCTCAAGTCTGACCCAGACAGTGTGGCCAGGTGCTGGCTGCTGCCCTGAGGATGCCAGCTGGTGTCCTGGGCTCATGCTCAACTCCACTGGGGTCTGGTATGTGCCTCCAGAAAATTTCCACCTGGATCTTGGAGATCTTTCTAATGCACTCTGATTCCACCTCCACTCCCAGACTACCATCCAGGAGGTGGCAGTAGGGACCGTCTAGAGGGCTTTGTCCCCAGCTCTTTCCTCAAGGGTACATCCTTTTCCCTGGCTGAGCTGATATTTCTGAGCAGGGTGACCCTCCATGATGCCAAGGATTGAAGGCATAAGGTGTAGGTGGCATAGGAGGCCCTCAACTGCAGTTGAAAGGATGGTTCCTGCATCTTTGGGGGAAGACGGTGTATAGCGTTAGGGTGGATGGAGGAGGGGTGAGCATATTTCACGAACCCTCCCCCACACCATCTCAGACTTGGAAGGCCAGGGAGCTGTCACAGATCGTGGCCCTGAGGCCCTGCCCCTGTCCTGAGGGTCTGCTGCTCTAGTTTTTCCCAACAGCTGTATTTTATGAAATAAGAAACCCAAGTGTGGGTTGAGAGCCCTAAAAGGAATTCCTGAATTTACTGCAAGTCCCTACATTGAGAAGAAAGTCTCTCTTTGTTATCGTGTCCCCTGAGGCTGCAGAACTTATCCTGTGATGGTCACTAGGGCTGGACAATGGGGCTTTGTTTATCTGAGGTTCTGTATTGGGCTGGAGATGGGGAGGTTACAAGAGGCTCTCTTTATGTCTCTCCTTATAGAATTAAGTAATCAGGAAAGTGCACTATCCTCTGTCTGGCCAGGCCTTTGGTAAGAGGAATACATGGGCCATTTGCCCAAAGCCCCCCAGCCCTAATAAACTGCCTGAGTGCCCAGAGGCTTTGGTGAACACACTAGGAAGGGGACTCATTGGGTGGCTCACTCCTGGTTTACAAGACCAGAGGGGGACACAGGAAGGATTGTCAGCCTTTCTCCAGTCTGTCCCCTCTCGGCTTGCCTCAGCGCCAGCCTACTGGCCTGGGGGCGGGGCTGGGGAGGAGCGCAGGGCCGCTGTGAAGCTGAGCTAAGAGCTAAGCAATTAGATATCCTTGTGGCTGTCACCCCTTCTAGGCGGTAGCCCTGGTTTTTGGCAGTGTCTCGCATCTCATGTTGCATATGCTCAGGAAATGGCTGTTGAATACTCCACTGCACCTCTGGAGAGGCAGGGGGTCCCCTCTTTCTGTAGGGGGTCTGCCAACATCAAGGTTTCTGCACCCTGGCATCCCTGAGGTTCCAGGAGCCGGCGTGTGTACAGGTGGGCCTGGAGCCCCCTCTAGTGGACGTCTCAGGCAGGCGCACTCTGCGGCTGGAAGCCGCCAGGAGCCAGGAGCTGAGAGCATCAGCCCTTCAGGAAGCTGGCCTGGCCAGTGGTTGCCTCCCCATGTCCCCCACGCTCCCCACAGCCTGACAACTCACTCAGCTCAGACTACGCCTCCTGCTCTGCTCATGATCCTGGAACGTAGCTTCAGTAAAGGCTGCTTCCCCTCCCTCCTTGGCTCCACATGCGTGCCCTTGGGAGAAGGTGTGTCCCAGAGCCTTCCCGGGGCACTTTCAGTGACACTGCTGCCCCTCTCAATGAGCAACACTTTCACCGTTCTCTGAGGTTCATTAGCGTGTTTACTTGCACGTGTTTTCCCTCATCTCATGTCCACTGATCCCCCGGGAAAAGGAAAGATGATAGATGTTAAGAAGCTGAGAAAGTCAAGGCAAAGTTGGGATCATCTGACTGCAACCATCTAAGAAGATCTGAGTTTTCCAGATACATCGCCAGCACCTACCTCTCAGTACATGAGATGGGCTCTCTTGTATCCTACTTGGGGGCTCGAGAGCCTTATTTTCTTTCCACCTCGGGAGGTCGGCCAGCCAGACGGCCAGGTCAGGGTGTTTCTCTAGGCATCTGAATTAGCTGGGACCTTTCATCCCCAAGGCTGCCGCAATGTACCTACCTTCATTCGGGGGTGCTGGTGACTCCTCTGTGACTGCTTCCCCAGAGCCCACCTGCGTCCTGGCACTGAGGGTAAAGCGGTAGCGCGACACGGGGTCTGCTCTTTGCATCGTGAACTTGGTCTGGTTGGGAGAGAAGTTTTCCACTATCTGCTTTCCTAATTTGGTTCCATTAACTGGGGAGAGATAGGTAAACGGAATTGAGCTTCTGCAACATTGACCGTGGTGGGTTATATAATCTGCAGCTGGAAGGAGAAAGCCTTCCCGACTCTGCCGGAAAGGGCATATGTGGAACCTGCCCGGGAACCTTGATGACCTGGGGGACAGGGGATTTGGGTTCAAGGGCAGAGTGCTGGGCAAGAACTCTGTGGCTCTCTGATAACTACACCAGGGTTAATGCTTTTTCACTGATCTCATTATCTCCAGCTCACTGCAAAGTTATGTGGCCGATGCGGAAAGATTTAGTTTATAATCCCCAGGCCTTTTCAACAAGGACAAAACTTGAGTTCCTTTCTTCCTTTCAAACAGAACTAGGGCACAAGCACTAGAGCTTTTGATCATTAATGCCTCCTTTGTAAAAAGCCTATTCAATATACCTCAAGGAGGGACGGTCAGGTCCAGAGATCGATCCAGAGTAGTATAGAAGCACACAGTTGGCTATTAAAATTGTCAACAACACAACCCCTGGCCCTCTGAACTTCCCAGTGAGGTACAACATCACCTACTTTAGAAGGATTACAGCTTTTCAAGTGTAATGACACCCCTGTCTTTGCACGATGACACTGAGCTCTTAAGGTGAGGTCTTCCTTACTCAGGCTCTTGATGGAGTCACTCTATATACAGCTGCCGTACCATAAATGACAGCTTGTTTGGTGTCCCCTAGTGTTGTGTGGATCCCTTGCATGTAGTCTGCCCCATCGGATGAGGTACAAAACTGTCTCTCCTAGCCTTTCTGGTAGGTATTGGAGACTCTAAGATCCCTTAGGGGCCGCGGTTGAAACCCGCGGTTGAATGAGACCAGGACTTCCCTTTGTCTCACCTGCCTCTCCTAATCCCACGGGGAACTCCTCCCAGGCGCCCCCATCCCTCTGCAGTGCCCTTTGCACCCATAGGCTTTTTGCCTCGATTCCTCAGTGGGTTGGTGAGAATGGGGTTTCTGACTCCCAGGTTAAAAAAAAGAACGTACAGGCCACATATTTGAGAGTGTATCCGATCAGGATCCCATTGGGGTGTTCTGGATGATCCCATTCCAGGTTGATTGTCTCCAGGTTGGGCTGCCGGACTCGGAAACGCCTGGGGGCACTGGGTACTTGGGGAAGGAGGAGAGGGCGGGGGAGATGAAGGGAAGGGGAGAGGCACGATGAGGAAACACACAGAAACAAAGCACAAGCATGAAGGTGTTGGCCTCTGGGCAGCCCCCATGCTACAGAGCTGCCACGCTGGAACCCACTGGGACCACGAGGGGGCCAGAGCCCACCGCCCCATCTGGGATGCTGCTGCCCCCAGTTTAGGACAAGCATGGCTCAGACTCCATTTAAATGGGGAAGAAGTCAGTTGAGTTTTCCTTTAACAACTACTGCGGATTCAGCACACGTTAGGCTCTGCTCCTGCAAAGATACCTCCAAGCTGGCGGGGGACCAACCACGGCTCTGTCTGGCACAGAGGCCGCGGTTCCTACTCTTCAGATAAGGATGCTCACTGCTGGGTCCCAGCAGCAGGCCCAGGCTCCGCTGAGCTGGGCATGTGGGGTTCAGGGGTGAGGAGAGAGAAACCCAAGATGGGACCCACGGGCAGGGCACCAGGAGCGACGGGGAGAGGCCGAAAATCAAGAGAATATGAGGGGCCGGAACAGATAGGAATAAAGAAAACGAGAGAGAAGAATGGAGAAGGAAGAAGAGAAGAAAAATGGTGGAAAAAGAGCAAAGAAGAGAGGGAGGGGGGAGAAACAGAAGAGGGCAGAGCAAAGGCCCAGTGGATAAGCTTCGCAGGTGTCTGCCTCCGAGGAGCAGGCGGACAGTGATCCAGCGTCAGAGCTGCAGGCAGGGCGCCCTCTGCGGGGCCACTGCACACACAGGCCAGCTATCCGGATGGAAGCTTCTGGATTTTCGGTGCTGAGAGAACTCTGAAGGTCCTGGGTGCTTCCAGTGGTCGGAGTGACAGTGCTTCAGCCTCTGAGGTGGGGGTATCCTGGGCTCCCCCAGCGCCCTTGGCGGGGGTCAGTCTGCCAGCCCATCTGGAATGCTGTCAGCAGACGGCACAGGTCTTCTCTTGAGACTCAACGTCCTGTCAGGGCAGGCCACCTGGAGGTGTGCAGTGATCTGGAACGGCAGGAGCTGCTCGGCTCGTGGGACATCAGCTCTTCAGAGTCGTGCGGTTGGCCCCTTGTACTGTCTGGCCAAGTCCCGCAGGGGCTGCTCCAGGCCCACCTGGACGTGCTACCCTGGTCCTGCCCCACCCTGAAGAGCTGCGGGTCACACCTACCTCCTTCTGGGGTGGTGAACTCCTTGATTTCACTGCGAGGCCCATCACCTCTCCCATTGACCACAACCATCTCCAGCTTGTAGTTACTGTAGGGGAAGAGGCGGGATACCACGCCACGGAGGCGGTCACCAGGGAAGCTGACTTGCTGCCTCTTCTGAGACACCCACAAGTTCTTCAGCAAGCTGCTCTCCCTCCAGAAGTAGGCCTTCGGGACAGAGGCAGGCCGATGAGGGGACGGTCAGGTGGACTGGGTTAGTTGTTAGTGCCGGTGGTAGTGACCGGTCTTCCCTTTGCTTGCCACGGGCTCCGAATCCCGAATGCCCTCATCAGTCCCCCCTAGGGCCAGGGGAGTGGCCTTAGAAGCCCTGTTGATTAGCCACTAGCAAGTAGGAGTTGACGCCAAACAAGAAATGGGTGTTTCGGGTTCAATCATTTTCTGAGCCACATCGCCTCTCTGGGTTAGGCAAGTTGGCCAAAGTTACCGATGGAACTCCTCCATCGGGAGACTTATTTCCAAGCTGGGAACAAGTTGCTCAGGGAGTCCGTGACAGAACCACAGATATGAGCCAAGGGTCCCGGCATGGAAAGCTCTCTTCTGTGCTCAAAGACCACATCACCTTGAGTTGGATTAGTATGGTTTAGATCGGCAGTAGGCAGGAGTTGAAAAGTAACAGGTTACCCCCCAAAGTCTGAATATGAGAGTTGATTTAATCCTTTGAAGTCAAATGGTTTCTTTAAATACTGTTTGAAGACCTTTAGAATGGGGATAGACACGTGTCCAAGTCAGTGGACGCCAGGCTGTTAAGAGCTTGGATGGGACGGCCTTCAGAAAGGTGGTAGTGTTGTAAGTAGAGTCGAGAGAGTTTGGGACACAAGGAATGGTTAGCAGTAGGTAAGAAGGCCCAGGTCAGGCTGCCACACCAGCGTCACCTGGGCCTCCAATGGCAAAGGAGGAAATCCATACTTAAGAAAGGGGACCAATGGGAACTTTAGCCAAGGAAACCTCCAGGCAAGTAGGTTAAGGGTACAAGTCAAGTGCTGGGAAAGAGATCATTCAAGTGTATATATCCTCTCGCCTTCCAAATTCATGTCTGCAAAAGAGACTGATTCCCTCCATTCTGCCCCCAACTGTCCATCAGCCAACTCTCAAAGACCTCAAAGTCACAGAACGTGCATGGTCCCATGCCAACAGCCTCCTTCACTTCCTAGGCCACTTTTAAATAAAGTAAGGGAGAGCCTGGGTCTTCTCTCTCCCTTTTCTGCACCGCAGCTCACCCTTTCAAGGAGAGGCATGCGAGCAGAAACTGCTCACAGGCAGGGAGACCAGGAAAAGCCAAGGACCTTCATAATCCATATGCTGGATAATCCAGAGTTGGCTGTGACAACAGGGAAGGTCTGTACCCCTTTTGGTGGCTCTGCCTGTTAGCTGAGGTTTCATGAAGGCAGACTGGGTGAGGCAAGCAGCCTAGCGGGGGCCAGCAGGGGAGGGGAGGAGTGTAGCTCGGGGGTGCCTCGACACTACTCCTAAGATACATGTGTGCCTGCTCACACATGTATGACAAGCATAATGTGCTACGCAGGGCCCACCCCGACCCACCACCCTTTATGTGACTTTCTGCTGAGCAGAACCCGGACACACGCAGTAATTGTTTCCTGAATATATTTTTGAACAGCTAACACTAGACATCATCTTCTTGAATCCACTCTGGATTGAATAACTATCCCTAGGACCCCTTCTGAGGATCTCATGGCCTGCGTCTGCTACCCCCTTGCCCTGGTTAGCAAGCTGGGTGGTTAGGCAGGCTGAGAGCGGGTTTCCTCACTCGGTACTCTCTGAGTTGGCCCTGCACCGTGTCCGGGTAGACGCGGTTCCATTGAAGGCTGATGGCTGTGCTGTTCAGGACTCGGATTTTAACATCAGTAGGCGCAGCCCTGGGATCTGCAATGTGTTGGGACAGAGAACTGGTTATACAAGAGGGCTGGGCCCTGGAATCTAGGGTCCCCTTGGACTTGTTCTCTGCTGGCCTGTGCCTCTACCCCGCTCTGGACACTGGGTACTCCATGAGGGCAGGGGCTACGACTACTCCATGAACTTGAACTTGGGGGAGTGGGGGAAAGGCCAGGGCAAAAAGGTGGCCATCTGGTTAGGAGGGTCTGCCTAGATGGTTAGAGGGCAATTGTTTGCTACCCTCACATGCTGGGTACCCCCGTTTGCCCTTTCATCCCATGTGCCACCCTTCCCCACCCTGCTCTGTGTCCCAGCAGGTTGCCCTCTCTGGACTGTGTCAGCTGGTCCCCCTGTCCCCAGGCTTCCGGAAGCGTTTGCCCAATAGGAGAGCTCAACAGGACACCCCAAGGCAGGCAGACAGGGAGGGTGGGTACCTAGTCCCCTGGCTGCCTCTCTGCAGGGCTCAGGTTGACAGTGTTGTACTTTTCTACCCAAGGGTAGTTCTGGTTGTGGGGACTCACCTGTCCCCTGCCCCTCCAAGGCTCAGAGTGTTATACTGGGGCCCTGCTGTTGCTAGCCCAGCGGGCAAGGTGGTTCCTGATACCTTGCAGCCCTCCCTTAAACCCTGTCCTCACATTAGAGACAGTCCCCTTTGAGTGGCATTCGTTTCCTACCAGGACCCTGCAGGAGACCTCACCCATAGATGAAGATGCCCTAACCTAGTTCAGGAGGGGATGCTGACCCTTGGCTACCTGAAGAGGAAGACCCTCCCCCGTGACTGCCTCCATTCTCTGCCTGCTGCCAACGCTGTTCTGCCCCACCCACCTGGTCCAGCACACAGACCTTGAGGGTGGGCAGGTGCAATGGAAACCATGGGCAGGTCCATGAAGTTCACGACTAGACACTGCTCGTTCCATACTCACCAGCCAGTAGTTCCTGCCAGTCTCCTGTCTGGAAGTGTCTGCCACCATAGAGACGAGGAGCAGGATGGACAGAATGTGCTGATACCCTCCACGTATTCCCAAGTGGGTCCGGGAAAGTGGGACACAGGGCCCAACCCTCACTTCCTTCCATCTGACCAGGACACACAACACTGGCCCTACTCTTGAGCCCAGTATTGGCCCTTGCAACTCCCCAAGACTCTCCTCTTCCTATCTTTCTGGTCACCCTGTCCACCTACATGATCTTTTCTTGGATCAGACGCAGACCCACCAGGGCATGGATCACTATGACCCCCCTGCTCTGCTCCGCAGACTACTGAACTGATGTGCTGTGGACAAGGAGGCCACTACTGTCTTAAAAGCCAGCATATACTTCCATGTACATGCCCAGAATCTTGTTGATTCACTTCTCTTTGTAAGCCAATTCCTAAGGTTAAGAGCAACATTGAGGATGCCAGCAGGTAGCTGGTCTGCTTCATTCCAGACTGAGGGCTCTGGAGACCTTCTCCATTTCTTGAGGTCTGCCCTGGGGGGCCAAGAAGGAGTCTGGCCTGTGGCCCTGCTTCCTGTGGAGGAGTCTAATTATGGCTCTTTGGGAGGGAGAGTCCTGAAGTCTTGGCACTAGCAAGGCTTGGCAGTAAGGTAGATTAGAAGGCCTGGTTTCTATTTTTAGGCTTGACGATTGCTATTGTGTACTATCGGCAAGGTTTTTCCCTTGCAAGGCCTCAGAGTTCACATCCATAAGATGGGAGCATTGGACCAGGTGATGATGTTCAGGAATTCTAGCTAGCATTTGTGTGATGACATTTCTGCTCCTGACATCACCACAGGGGAGTTCTCTTTCCTGGGAACCTACTGTCTTCCCAGGGTGTTCCAGGGTGTTCTTGGAAGGCCCACAACCCACCCTGAGGTTCCTGGTCTGTGAGGATAGCCTTGAGCAGCCTGGCTGGGAGGGTCCTTGCTAGGGGATGAGAAGGGTACTCACAATCTTCCCCGGAATAGCCGATGACAGTCTCTGGCTCCGGGCCCTTCCCAAAGTCATTTTCAGCCTGGACCCGGATCTCATAGGGGACGTAGACAGGCGTCTGGCCCACCACGTGGCGGGAGCCCCACACTGTGACATTGTTCCATGTCTCTCGGGTTTCTCTCCGCCGCCACTTGACGATGTAGCGCAGGTTGGGGCCAAAGGCGGAGGTGGCGTTCATGGGCTGAGCAGGGAGAGATTGAAGGCAAGGGTGGAGCCCAGACCCACGCACAGCCTGCACTCTCCTTCTGTGCCAAGCACTCTGCCCCAATCTGCACAGCGAAGGGTCCCTCGCAGCACCGGGAGAGTGTGCCACCCCTACACTGAGTCCCCCAAAGCCAGAGTCCTACAAATTCAGTGGTATGTAGACTTTCTGTGATATCACACCCAAGATTGAGTCACTCTGACTCCCAGAGCCACTGACATCTGCAAGTGCACAGGGAGCCAAAGTTTTATCTTCAACAGGACCCTCCTGTTGACGGACCAGTGAGAACAAAACAAGAAAACAACATGATATTCTCTAAAGTTGGAGAGGGATGAGTTGTGAGTTAGCCACAGCGTGCCCGCTGCCAATGAACTCAAAATTCTGCAACTGACTTGGGTTCTACCAAAGCCATGCGTGCCCATCCTGTCCCTCCCAGCACTGTGGTGGGTGCAGCACTGTTCTTTGTTTCCTAAGGGCACGGTCCAGGAAGCAGTCCCCTGGGAGCCCATGCTACAGAGCTGTAGACCAGGAGCCAGTCCTTGCAAGGTCCTGCAGATGAGCCCCAGCGTCTCGAATGTGGGCTCAGCCTGGCCGCCAGGGCTGCTGTGAGGCCGAGCCCTCCGAAAGATGGGGATGGCCATGATCCCCAACGCTGTACTCCCTGCTTCTGTTACTCAGGGTGACAGCACAGACATGCTCATATTTCAATGGTTGAACGCGCACCTCTCAGACTTGGAAGTGGTTTGGAAAAAAGTCGTTTGGAGACCACATATCCCAGTTATGGTTTGGAGAATATAGTCAGTGAGCCAAGATGAAGATGGGGTTTATTTATTTATTTTTTCAACCTTTGGCCTGGAGGGAAGCTTTTATGTCATCTAGTTCATTCCTGGACTGAAAGGAAGCTTGCACTGAAACAACCTTGGATGTTGGTCTCCCCTCTACCCCAGCCAGCTCCAACGGAAGGGCCCCAGAACACACCAAAGCTAGGTACACAAATCTCTTCTAGGGTTCAGTGTAAGCCCCTCCTTCTTCTAGAGCAGTCCATTTTATTTTTGCTGTCACTCTCTCTGATTTTGCCTGACGAGCTGTCTGTGTTTCTTGGTCACCCCTGCTCCTGCCTCCTGCCTTAAATCTTGCTCTTGGACATGTCCTGTCTGGTTTCTGGATGTCCAGTGCAGACAGTGGCCTTGGGGTCTCAGGCGTGTAGAGAGCAGGCCCATGGAGAGGGGGGCTGGGAGGGACCCTTACCGTCCATGTGATCTCCATGTTGTTCTTTCTGGTCCCTTCTCCCTTTACGTCGGTGGGATTGGACTCAGGGGCTGAAACCCAAATGGATGCAAAGTTCAAGTCCAATTTGTTTCACCAGAGTGCAGTGAGCAGCCTCTCTCCCTCCCCCCACCCCACTACCAGTCCATTCTGTGTTCCGTCTTTTCTTAGCATCACTCTGCACACTCTGTCCCACAGGCAACCAAACTTGCCCAGCTGTTTTCTCATGTGTCTGATGTGCCTTCTTAGCTAAGACTTAACCCCCTGCCCCTACAAGCAATGAAAATTTCCTTTGAATTTTAATCCCTAACCAGACAGCATTTATCATAAGGCTTTCCATACTCTGGATGGTCCAGACAGCTAACTCAATGTGGATTATCCCCTTCATGGATTATCTACTAAATAAGTTTAATACCAGACTGAGTTTATCCCTGGAATTTCACATTTTGGGGAAGCAGTTCTATTCTCAATGAGCTGGTGTATTTTCAGAAATCTAAACACGACCCAAGTAGGACAGGAAAAGAAATCTGACCTAACACTGGATTATCTATTTTTACTGCCAATCTCTGGCGTGGCGCTTCCCTTCAGAGCAGATCACCAAGAATTATTAAGGATATTAGTAATAATAAGGAATCGCAGCTAACATTCACTGTGTGCTTACTGTATGCCAGGCACCACGGGAAGTACCCAAACCACGTTTTCAAACGAAAGCCTCACAACGGTCCCGTGATGGAGGCGATGCCGCTATCAGAACAGACAAGGAGGTTGAACCTTGGGGAGGTTAAGTAACCCGCCCGCGTTCGTTCGTGTGGCCTGGAACTGGGGGAGCTCAGTTTGTCCTCAGGGCACTGGGTCTCAGCGCCTGGTCCGTCAGCCCACAGGTACTCACGCGCCCCACTGGTTCGGTAGCGCTCGGAGGGGAGGCTAGGGTGGCTGCTGCCCACCTCGTTGATGGCAATGACCCGGAACTGGTAGTTGACGTATGGAGACAGCTGGAGGACGGCGGAGTTGACGCTGCCCGGGAACTTGGAATGGTCATGCCAGACCCCTGGCTGGAATTGGTCCTCTTCGAACTGGACGACGTAGTCTGAGTGGGCAAGAAGACAGCGCTGTTTGGGAGCGGTTAGCAGAGCTCTGCAAAGCACTCCCTCGTGGTCTTTACAATCTCCCATGGGTAGGTAGAGGCACAGGCGGGATTCTCCCCAAGACACTGAGAGGGGAACTGAGGCCTCCGTGTGCTCTGTGAACAGCCCAGGGCACGCGTCAAGCGGGACAGAAGCGGAACCAGAGACCCGGGCAAGGCGTCCAGCTGCTACCAGAAACCAGGCTGCCTTCCATCCCTCACTTCTGGATGGGCGCGCGGGGCCCCTGGCTGACCTGTGATGGGGCTGTTGTTATCGTCCCCTGGGATCCAGGTCAGCCTCACGCTCCTCTCGGCCAGGTCGGTGAGCTCCAGGTCCCGGGGTCGGTCCGGCCGTCCTGACAGCAGGGGAAGAACACAGCATGCGGGACTCCCCAGTCAGAGCCGGCCCGTCCCCGTGCTGGCCCCAGCTCTGGACCCTGGCCTGTGACAGGTCCCTGACGGGCCGTGGTCACCACCAGCAGGAATCAACCAGCAGGGCCAGCACCGGGACCGCCCTGCTCCCTCAGGGGACCGAGGTAGAATAAAGAAGAGACTCCACATTTCACCTCGCTACCCCCTGCCCCCCGCCCCCAGCCCCCCTCCTCCACCAAAAGCATCAAAGGATGTAGGGCGCTGAAAGAACTGGGACTGACCCATCCCATTTCTGTGGATCCTCTTAGGTGCAAGCGTTTGGAAAATGCTGCCCTTTGCAGGAGACCCATGCTTGCGACCTTTAGGAAAGCTGGTGAGAAGTGTGAGATTTTGTCTCATTTTCTCAGGATAATTACTTCTACTCTGCCAAGGCTTTGGGGGGCAGGGGCCTGGGAGGGTGTCTGGAGTGTTGAGCAAGGCAGATCGGTTAAGAGCAGGGGAGGGACAGTCTAGAAGTGTCAGTATTGGATAGCAGGACAGAGGAGCCCCACAAACATCCAGACATGGGTGGGGAAGGCACCTTTGGGGTCTCCAGTCGCACTGGATTTCCTCAGTGGGTGTAAGGGCCATCCTGGCCTGGGGATAAAGCCACCTCACCACTGACTGGTGGGGTAGGCATGCTGTTTCCCCAGCCTGGCTCCTTGAACCAGTCATTTCCAGATTTGGGGGCTGGTTTCTGGGAGATATGGAAGGCGAGTCCACGTTCGTGTACGTGTGCACACGTGTGAATGCAGAGTGTGAATGGGTGTAGAGCAGCCGATGTGGACAGGCCGCAGACAAGATGGGCCGACAGATAACTCAAAGCAGGTGGGCTTTCCGGACGGGAACCTCCACACGTCCGAGGCCAAAGCCGTGGGGAGAGAAGAGGCCACCACCAGGAAGCGGTGAGCGTGGCCAGAAGTAGGGGATGGAGCAGAGCAACAGACGAGGACTTCGAAGCCCGGCGTGTGAGAAGCGTGGGAAGCCCGGGATAGGGCTGCGGTGGGGCTGGGAGGTGCGTGCGGGACCCTGGGAAGGACTCAAACTTGGCAGTGAGTGGGGAGCGTGACCCACTTGCCTGAGCACCGCACACCCTGTCCTGTAGCACCTTCCTCCTCGGACTCCACCCTCCCCACTATCTATAGAAGGCTCTGGCGAGGGTCCCATGATTAGTACGAATTACCTTTGGGCAGGGCAGCCAAACGGTTAGTTGGAGTGGCCTGATCAGCTGCAAAGGTAAGACGGGTTATCCAGGTTAGCAAGTTATCCAGGGTTACAGGTGTTCTAGAAGGATGGGACTAGGCGGCCGAGGCTTGAACAGCTGCCCTGGGCTAAGGTGTTCGAGGCCCAGCTTCACCTTCCCTTCCACAGAGATCCCCCACGCCTTCCAGCGGTCTTCCTGTGTTTCCTCCACGGCTGGCGTGGGGACAGGGGGACTCATCTCCTTCCCATCCCAGTGCCACTGTGTGCCTAGAACCTCCATCCCCAGCAACTGGGTGCCACCGCCACAGAACTGAGACAGGGTGTGCCAACAGTAATGGCAATGGGATGCCCAGAGACAGGACAGAGGTGATTAGGGGACACCAGGGGATGTGCCTCCCTGGATGGGAAAGGCCACCTTCCCCTGGGGTTAGGAAGGCTTAGTATTTACAGTCTGGCCTGGACACAGGGCAGGAGGTAATGGAATCATTTTGCTCCGTGCAGAGCGTCCTGTGAAATCCCATAAGAAGCAGGAGCAGGTGAGAGGGGAGGCAGGCTAGCAGAGGGTGTTGGCAGAATAAAGTCAAAATCCAGTCTTGCTTCAATGATGGGTTGTTTTAACTGATGGGGTGGTAGAGAGGTAGCTATGAAGTCAGTAAAAATGATCACAAGAAGAACCCCCCTCTCCACCTTCCCTCTTTTGCTCAGGAACCCTTCAGCTGAGGATTTGGGTGGGTTAGTGATCGCACTCAGGAGGTAAGGGGTCCAGCTCAGCTCGTTCTGAAAGGAGAAGCTTCCTAAGCCATAGATCAAATGGCAGGAGGTCACTGTATCTAACCAGCCCGCTGACCACAGGCAGGGCCTTGGGAGCCATCCGGGGCCCACCGTTTCTCTGGCCTCAGGAAGGGGTGGGGAGCGGGGGGAGTCAGAGCGTGAATGAGCAGGGCAGTTACCTAGCACAGTAAGGTGGGCCTTGGCCAGGTCCTGGTCCAGCTCAGTGCTGGCAATGCATGTGTAACTCCCCTGGTCGCGCTCAGCCACACCAAAGATGGTTAGGGAGTCATCTTCCTTCTTCATCCTGCAAGGGCACCAGGGTGGGGTTGGGAGGAGGGCGAGTGGGCAGGCAGTGGGGGCGGGGGGTGCTGGGGGAAGCTCTGGGCACTGTCTGCTTTCTTCCTGAAGGGGGGATGGCAAGTCAGAGAGGGAAGCGTCATGCGCTGGGCTGGGCAGCCATAGCCCCTCCCAGGAGACAGGAGGCCCCCTCTCAATGCTGCGAGAGAACCATGATCTTCATTGTCACCAGGAACCTTGAGGTGCTTGATGGAGGGGGAAGGGGAGGTGGGTAGAGCAGAGGTGGTCCTGACCCAGGTTCTCTGAGCTCAAGTTCCCCCGTCTATAATCTCTGTGCCTTTCTTGGGCTGTGCTCCCCTCCCAAATCAGGACACAGTTAGGCTGGTACCCCTCCTCTTCCCCTACTTCTGGCTCTCGCTTCAGCCCAGGCCAGTCCTGGCACCCAGGCTCAGGCCAGGTGCCCCTCTGAGCTCTCTGCTGCTGAGGGAGGTGGGCACCACAGAGCAGGGTGGGCTGGTAAGCTGTGAGCATTCTCTGAGCGCACGGATGCCTGCGCCTGCCTGCAGGGTACACCCCTGGGAAGGCCAGACAATCGTGGAAACAGCTGTTCCCTAGGCTCGGCCTCAGGGCTCTGCACAACTGCCCCAAGATGTTAGAGGGTACAACATAGTGTCCCATGGAGGGAGGCTCAGACCAGCCATTCCCAGCACTGACTGCACCGTAGAGACACCTGTGGGGACTTTTAGACACAATTAATGCCTCCCCTCCTCCTGTATCACTTAAATCCGGCCATGGGAGGCTGGTGTGGTCTAGTAAGAGCCCAAGGTGACTTTGGGCTTAGATGCCCCTAGCACTCTGATGGCTGGAGACTTGGGCCTGCCCTGCCCTCTGCTGGAGAACAGGGGCACTGCAGGCAGGTGTGAGGATGGAGCCGCCAGCCTTGCTGACTGTGGCAGCAGGGGAGGAGAGCACAGGGAGGAAGAAAAGGGGTGAGGGGAAAGTGGAAGAGAGGAGGGACAAGAGAAAGGAGTGGGGAAAGGAGGAGAGGGAGAGGGAGGAGGAGGGGACAGGCGGAGAGGTTGGGGGGGAGGGAGAGAAGGACGCGGGGTGGGGGACTGCCTGATGTTGCCACGCCCCTCTGCACGCATGACACAGGCTCTCTGTCCCTGGGTTCCTCCGTGTGTCACTAAGAGCAAGGGGGAAGGAAACGGTCCCAGGCCCGCGGCAGGGCGAGAGAAGGAAGGAGCAGAAACCTGTTTCCAATGTAGAGGGGCTCGTCATCCTTCAGCCAGGAGACCGTGAGCTTCAGGGAGGGGTCGTGCTTCACTCGACACTCCAGCTGCACCGTGGTGCCCCTTTTGACAACCTGGTCCTCGGGCATCCGGTAGATCCTGGTGGGGTCTGTGGAGAAGCCAAGGGAGCCCGTCATCGTCATGGCCTCCACCCACCACCCCAGGTGGCCTCACAGTGTGGCGAGCTTGACCTCAACGTTAGACCGACCACGGAAGGCGGTGGAAGTAACATCTGGTTATACGAACGAGTGATTCCAAGTAGTGAACAATCCCCACGTCCTTTCTATCTTGCGTGGGGATAGATGATGCCCTTTCTGGGGTACAGGGGGCGCTGGTGGGGTCTCGGGCTTCCCTCTTTAATTCCACACGAGCCAGGCTGAGAATGACTTGATGTTGCCAGCGCCCAGGCCAGCGGGAAGCCCTGTGAGGACACACGGGCGCACAGGGAGGGCCCCACCATGACTAGACATTGCGGGTGGTACGTTTTCCAAGGGCGTAGCGCACGGGGACCACTCTGAGGAGACGGCTCCCACGCTTGCCCCCTCGCTACCTCTACCTACCAACCCTCTCCTTTACCTTTGACCTCCAGGCGGACCTGGTTTTCAGCTTTGCCCAGGATGTTGGTGGCGACACAGGTGTAGATGCCTTGGTCCTCTTTGCGGATCATCTTGATTTCCAGACTGCCATTCTCATAGACGTGGTAGTTGCCACCATCCAGGTTGCTCCCTTGCCCGTTCTTAAACCTCACAACAGAGCGGCACAACACGCAGCACACTGAGAGAGGACCGGCCCAAGCGAGTGGGGCGGCCACCCCTCGAGAGTCTGTGCGGGCCGCCTGGAGCCCTGAGCCCCACGGGGTCGGCCTCCAACCACTGGGCGGCCCTGGCAACTCTCTGGCCCTCTCTGGGCCTTGGTTTTCTTCTCTGCACAATAAGGGAGGGCACCTGGGTGGCTCAGTCGGTTAAGTGTCCGACTCTTGATTTCGGCTCAGGTCACAATCTCATGGTTTGTGAGTTCAAGCCTTGTGTCAGGCTCTGTGCTATCGGCAGAGCCTGCTTGGAATTTTCTTTCTCTCTCCCTTTGCCCCTTCTCCCCCTCTCTCTAAAACTAAATAAATAAACTTACAAAATAAACAGGGGGCTGACTTCAGTGATCTGCCAATTCCTCCTGGCTTCCACCCTTTAAGGTTCCCAGGTCTTGCTGAATACCTACTGTGAGCCTGATGGGAATGAGTACGATAGAGGACCCCGGGGGGAGGCCTGGTCTCCTGGAACTTACCATCGGAGTGTGGGGATGGGGGACCCAAAGAACGGGCAGTCCAGCCGCGTCCGGTTGTACAGGATCACCCTAATGAGCTGGTTCCGGGGTGACAGCATCCGGGGTGGCACATCTGTAAGTCCCAGAGAACGGATCTTGGCTGGGGGGGCCCAGCTCTTCCAGCTCCCGCCCCCCACCCCCCGGCTCTTCTAGGTGGCTTGGTGGCACAGTAGCCCTCCAAGCCCCAACACCCCTTCCCCCGTTAACTCCCCTCCTTTAAGAAGTCTCTCAGGGTTGGGTGAGGAAGAAGGAAGCCCACCATCTGCCCTCAACCTATGCTATGTCCAGTCCAGCTTTCACGAAAGGTCTCCCCAAATTATCCAGCAGGTTCTATAACCCCCCCTCCACAACCTCCAGGCATCTCCCAGCCGCTTCTGCCCTCTTCCTGCCCTGGGGGTGACACTAACGTATTCAGAACCATTTCCTACCCTGAGGCCACTGAGAACATAGGCAGAATTGACTTGGAGAGTGGAGAGGGTAAGATAGGTGACCCCCCCGGGCCCTGCCCCGCCATCTGGAGAGGGAAGGAGCTCCAAACCAACTTCTAGTATGGAGCTAACTGTCCACACATCCAGCTCCATGGATTTGAAGTCCCCCATCCTCTCCAGAAAATTCATCTTCAGTGTCCATGCTTCCCCCACCCCTCCGCTCTTACCCCACCGGCCTGGCTGACCTCTGAAGAAGAGAGAACACCATGAGGTGAGTGAGCCCCAGGGAGGCTCCCCTGAGGGCGAGAGGCGGGGGGTGCACTCACCCAGCACACTGACGAAGGCGTTGGCCAGCAGGTAGCCGTGCTCGTTGGATGTGTTGCACTGGTACACAGCCCTGCTGCTGATCTGGGTGTCCCGGAAGATGATGGTGTCCCCAGCCACCTCACGGTTTGGGTTGGGCGGCGCCGCTACAGAGAGGAAAGATGGTCCACATGAGCGACAGGAAGCGCAGACTGAAGGGCGCCTAGGGCTCCGGACCGGGTTCCCTAGGACGACTGGGGTGCTGCCTGGTGGCTGCCGGAAGGGCCGGCTTCTGGCTCGACTGCTGCCTAGCTGTGCGACTTTGGGCCCATCATCAAACCTCCTGGAGCCTGTTCCTCAGTTTGCCCCCCGGGACTGTGAATCTTGCTCCACCGAGCTAGCAGCTGGGCAGATGTGGCTGACAGCATAAGCCGCGGCAACAGAAAGGGGTTTGAATTCTAACCACCCCATCTGCTGGCCTTATTTAGTTTCTGTAAGTGCCAGCATCCTTGTGTGCAGAATGGGGATGACAGGTCACTTTGCGGGACTCTCAGCAGGGTGACCTGAGATTTGATGCATGTATAAACTCATCAGCAGATGCCCAGCACACACAGATTATTATGGTCACTATTGTTTTAATCCAATGTATGTATACTTAAATGTTTGGAAAAGGACAGAGGAATACACATCTGGATGGGACCCACTGCCTCCCCATCCTCTGAACAGAGCATTTGTCAAATATTCGGAGTTAAACCTGTAAGCCCACGCCAGGTGAAACTGATGAGTCCCAAGGTTTGCCAGAGCTACCCGATTGTTCCAAGAAACGTATCCTAACCGAGAGCATTTCCTCCCTCAGTTCTTCCAGGATGACTGGCTTGGGAGGCAGAGCGCAGGGGCTGGGCCAAACCAATAAATCTTCCTGGGCCTCATTTCCCTTATTTGTCAAGTGGGGGAGAATTACTCCAAGCAGTTTTTAATAAATGAGAAAGATAATGAGCCGCGCGAATAGAAGGGTAAGGAATTGCCACTTTCCCATCTTTCCCTAGAAGGTGACTTTCAGCTCAAAGATTTTGGGGCTGGGCTGGGTGCCTTGGCTTGGATGGTCTGTGAGCCCATCCAGGATCGCTCAGACCTGCAGCAGCAGTGGGCCGAGGGCCACCCCGGGTCTGGCCCCCAAGGCGCCACTCCACAGATAGCAACGGTCAGCCCAGAACTGGGGAATCAGCAGGAGGTAAATGAAGACAAGGTCAGCATCTTTATCACCCATCCCCAAGTCCTCACTCAGCAAAGAGGCACAAAGAAGTCAACGCCAGCAACTTCAATGCCTCCTTCCCCGGAAACTGTCATGGAGCCCACTTTCCTCTCAGTCACTCCCCTTCAGTGACTGATGACCTTTCCAGGGCCGAGGCTCAGTTGCACGTCCTGGGCTCTGTATTTATTTCATGGGGCTGGGAAGTTTGGTGCCTTGTTCCCAAAGTGCTGTCAGGACACGACAGCAGAGGGCAGGCAGCGTCCGTAACTCTTCTCGGGCCCAGCGGAAGGACGCCGACTGGGGGGAAGCTATGTGCTCAGCGGCAGATGATGCAGGTGTGCTGCGTTCTCAGAGATCCACATGGGCCTTTTATAAAGTAAACGCAACTGGAGAGAATATGATGGCAAAACTTGACCAAGAGCCCCGCTGGAAGGGATCCCGGAATCGCCTACCCCAGCCATCGGTCAGAACTCGATTTCCCCAAATCTCGGCATACTCATTAACTGCATTGGTGCATCTCTGCTCTCATGGAGAGGTTCCACCTCTATTTGTCCTCAGCAGAGAGCGGGGACCTGGGTAACTAACGACAGGTTTTCTGTTGTCTCACACAAAGATGAAGCAGATTTCCTGTCTCCTGAGATATCCAAAGGGATAGAATGCTCCAGAAGCAGCAGCCAAGCGGTTGTTCTTCAACTCCACTTCTGGTACAACTGGGGCTGGCCCATCGGGGTGGGGATCAGGAGCCTCTAACAGGAGACAGCAGAGTCAGGCTCATTACTTACATTGCAAAGGTTCCCCATTCACCATCCACTGGACGGTGGGCTTGGGGTTCCCATTGGCTCGACACACCAGCCTCCCGTCCTCGCCAGGAGCCAGGATAAGGTTCTTGGGCTCGTCCAGCCAGTAGGGAGCAGCTGGAAGACAAGCACAGTGCAGGCAGGGGGGTCAGATGGCACGGGGCAGGCAGAAGACACCAGACCGGCTCCCTCTAGGAAGGCGGGAGCCCTGGGAGGCCAGCTCCAGGCCCTCACCACCTGCCCAGGGCTCGTCCTCATGGGATGACTCAGCCCTGCCTTTGGCTGGCTTGCTGCCACAGAGGCTACCGGTCTATTCTGAGTTCACAGAACAGTAGTTCTAAACTGGGGCTGCTTGTCAGAATCCTCTGAAAAGCTTTTAACAAATATGGACACTGGGGCCTGTCTGAGACCCATTAAAACAGAACCCTCATCGGAAGAGGCTTGGGCAGCAAATGCTTTCAGAACAGGTGTTCATGATGTGCACCCGAGGGCATGAGCCAGGGAGGGTGGTAAAGCGCGCACCGGGCTGGCCCTCTGGGTTTCTACTGCGATTTCCGCAAGATCTGACCATTGAGAAAAGACCTCATATTTATTCTTTTAGACACTGGGCTCTGGTTAGGGCAGAGCTGGCTAGCCCTTGTCATTGTGAATCTGTGGATATGTAGATTTTTTTCCCCTGGGAAGTTCCTTTGCATCAGATTCTCAAAGATCTTGATACCCCCAACAAGGTTAAGAATCCTTGGTCTGAGTGTAGTGCTGAGACCAAAGTCACAAGATCAACTGAGCATGTGCAGTAGAAGTTCTTGCACTGTTGGTGTCACACCTCAGTGTCCCAACTGTCCGTTCGGCCCCGGGGCTGAGAAGTGACTGGGGTACCCCACCCCCTGTGGCTGGGACCCATAAAGGCATGTGCTCAACTGCCTGCGATAGCTCAGGTGGGCCATCTGCGCTTGGGGGAGAGGGAAGTGAGTTTTTTAAGGTAAGTTGAGTCATGATAACTCCCCATGCACAAGTACACAGACAGCACAGGGCCAAGACGAAACACCGTGAATTGAAATGCAAAATTAAAGAAAGAAAAGGCTCTGGGTGAAATCCAAATGGACCATGGGGGTACATTCTTGTGGAGGGAACCCGGGGCACAACAGAGAGGTGGGTGATGGTCAGGGTGGGTCTCCTTCCCTTAATACCCACTGTGTACACGTGTACACACACACACACACACACACACACACACACACTCTCTCTCTCTCTCTCTCTCTCTCTCTCACATCCAGGGGTGACACCATCCCTGGCAGCTCACTTACCACTAACCAGTGTTGCTGGGTCGCCCCTGCTCACCCGGCCCTCCCCCCAGAGGGAAGGGTGGTCGTGGCATGTAGGACTGGCAAAACCATCATAATGAGAAATACACACAACGTACCCTTTACTCTCACCGAGATCGTGTGCCGGATGCTGCCCATCTTGTTGGAGGCCAGGCAGAAATACTCCCCAGAGTCTTCCTCAGAGACGTTGGTGATACGCAGAGCTTTGTTAAAGTTCTCAAACTTGGCCTTGTCAGATGGGAGGTCCCCACCTTTCTTGTACCATGCGATGTCTGGTGTTGGCCTAGGAGAGAGACCAAGCAGGAAACACAGACTCATCACCAACTGTGGTCCTGCTGTTCTTCTACAAAACCTGGGACACCCAAATGACCTTAAAGTGTACTTGGGCCCAGAAGGACTGCATGTCCTCTGAGTGCCGACCTCTCCCATACGGAGGGGATGCAGAGCACTGAGCGACTTACGCAAAGTTACATGAGGTTCTAGCTCGCGTCCAGGATGCCTACCCATCTCCTTTCCTCATTACCCATGAAGAAGACAGCCAGAGTGGGATGGAGATGACGATGTGTTGCCCCCAAACCATGACAAAAACAGAGCGTGTACAAACTCCCACTCGCGTCCTCCTGGAGGGCGGCCAGTGGTGGGGGTGCAAGCTGTACGTACACTCCAGAGGCGATGCACTCCAGCAAGAGGTCCATGCCACGCAGCACCATCTGACTGCTCGCTGTGCCCTGGGGATACATGAAGCTGGGTGTTCTTTCTGCGACTCCTCGGGCTGAAATAGGACAGAAGGAGCTCTCATGAGCCTCCTGCCCAGAGGGTGGACCCAGCTAGGCCAAAGCGGTCAGGCTAGAAAGAAGTGTCATCAAGCCCCCTGCTTAATCCCTTACCCTCAGAGGCACCAAGCTTCAGACCCTCCCAGCTGAAACCCTCCCAAGGGCCGGGACATCATTAAGAGGGGTGTTAGGAAGCTCGGGGCTCCTTGGCCCCACTGGCACGTGTGTGTGAGCACACCTCCCTGGTGAGGTAAACCCCTCCTTCCCGGGAAAGGAGGAGGGGGCTGCCTGGGCAGTGAGTAGTTTCTTCCCGGAGCATCTTGTGTTGGGGCCCCAGAGGCCAATGTGGTGGCCCCCCTGGGAGGCCGTCTCTGCAGCAATGGATGAACGAGAAGGCATGTATTGGGGCCACAGGACAGACAACCTGCTCTTTGTGACCCTGCAGACATGGAGCTGGGATGAGACCACAGAGACCCAGATGAACAGTCAGAGATGCAGGAAGCATTATTAATGGTTTAGCAAAGACATGGAGAGAATAAATGAGCAGAGATGACAGGAAATCACTCTGGGGCCAAGACCATTCTGCTTCTTCACTAATGACTCTGGAAGGGGGCTGGGAGGAGGGTGTTAATTGGATGTGAGAGACTGGGGGAGGGGGAGTGGAAAGTGGCAGCCAAGATGGAGGAGGTGATCTACAATTCAATGAGGGCTGGAGCAGCCATCAGTGATGTGCACGTGGGTTTGGATGGCCTGGTGGCCCACAGAGATCAACACAGCCAGGATGGCCATTTGGCTGTGGACGGGGTCATGCAAGTCTGGGCACACCCCCAGCACAGCAGACCCCACCTTACCTGCGCCTCACCTCTCCTGGGGAGCTCTGTGCACAGTAAGATGGAAGGGAGAAGAGCAAGGGTTTTCCCACCAGGAACCCCGAAGCAAAGGGACACTGGAGGATGCACCCCTGCTCAAAGGTGTAGGGATGTAAATAAGAAGAGTTAAAACTAGAAGCTGAGCCTCACCGTGGGGGTAATGGGTCTTAGATTCAGCTGGAGAGGTGAGAGGAAGAAGGCAGGCAGAGCTGTCAGGGGCTGGGAGCCCTCAGAGATGCCTGCAGGGGGGACAAGGCATCTTCCCGGCTGGGGGCTGTGAACGGGTGCCAGCAGCAAGGAAAGAGTAGTAGGGGAGCCCTGTCTCTGTGACACCGGGGGCTCCTAAAGGAGCTTTTAGGACAGGCTGGTGCCCGGCTGCATCAGCAGGGCTTCTGTCTTACAGGCACTCGGTTTCTCTCCATTAGCCATTGGGGAGTGCATTTCCTAGAGCTGGTGTCTATTTTATGCTTTTGTCGGGAAGAAATGATGAGAGTTAGTTAGGCAGCTAGCACACTATGTGGCACACAGCAAGCATTCAATCAATGTGGGATGAATGAATCCAAGGGGAGAAGGGAACAGCAAAGAAGGCAACAGTTCAACCCCACACGTTATTTCTCTTTCTACAGATGTCCTCATTCGTCCCACCAACACACACATATACAACAGTGGCTACTGAATGTGTTAATCCATTATGGGGTTAATTGGTTACCGTCTAGAATTCTTGTAGCAGCCGGCTCTCAGTCTCAAGGAAGCCTGATACCAAAGCAGCAGCTTCCTCCCACCCAGAACAGTCAAGACAACACAAGGTCAAGGGAACTTTGAGGAGATGGAGATTTCAGGGCAGGAGGCTCTGGTGTGAGGTTGGTGAATCTGTTGAGTGCTGGGAACCCCCGGACTATGTGGAAGAGCCAGGTCAGTTGGCATACTCCTTCCACGCGGGGACAAGACCTGCAGAATCCAGCCTGGGACCCTGTGGACATTTAATTCACACCATAGCATGCAGCACCACAAGCAGACTTGACCAGCAAAGCAGTAAGTATGGGAAGGACGAGAAATGAGCAGAGTCTCACTGTGGGGGGCTTGATAATTCTGGTAGCTGGGACTATAAAAAGGTTATAACAATACTTCTGTTTGTAGGATGTGGGCTAGCAACCATAGAATTATCCCAAAGGAGGAGAAGCTACTGGGATACAAGCCAAAGTTCAAAAACATAGGGAAGAACATCCTAAAAGTCAGAGGTAATAATCAGGGCCGCCAATTGATGAGCATTCACGATGGGCCAAGCCTGGTCTAACAGCTCTCTCTCGACATCACAGTCATGTTTCTTCCTCACAACAAACCTGGGGGTCCACCTCCATTTTCAGCAGAGGGAACTGAGACTCAATAAAGTCCATAGACCTGGCAAGGCCACAAGTCAGCTGTGTTTTGGACTCTGGACCTGTTGGCACCAAAGTGTATGCTCTGACAGCTACACCACATTGCCTCTTTAAAGATGGCTCTCCCATCTGTCCCTACTTCTGACGGTCAGCTTTGGGAGTATCTTTCTTACGCAAAGCAAAGAAAACTGAAATCCAAGGGCAAAAGAGGTAAGGGAGAAAGATATTTTTGCCTTAGTGAGCTGCTCTGGTGAACCTCTTCCACTATGTTTTTCTTAAATATTGTCGCCACTGTCTCAGCTAAGAGTCCATCCCTCCTCGGTGGCTGTTAAATAAACTCAAGCCCAAGATGGAAAAGAAGCTGGGCTGGGAATTAAGAGGCTTCAAAGGCATCTCAACTTGATTCTTAAAGCCACTGAAGTCTTGAAGAGGAGTCAGGGTGACACATGTTATCGTTAAGGGGTGGAAAGGCTGAATCCAAGGAAGAGGTAATACAGAAATGTAGTCAGCTGCAGCAGGAGGGATTTACATGATAATTTATGAAGGATAAGCCAGCTGGTGCCTTTGGGGGCCACTGCTCCCAAGGTAAGGTGGCTAATTTCTTTCCCTGGAGAAGTAGACCCAGGAAGAATCTCCAAGACACAGGTGATTATTACTGTATAGGACTCTAAATGGTGGAGGATGACTGTCCCTTAGGTTGTAAAAGGGTCTCACCTACCCTCATCGAAGTGGGGATTCAGATGATGCTTCTCTTATTCTCCCTGGGCTTCAGGGCTGGGGGCGGACCTAATACTTGATCATACTCAGAACCCAGATGCCAATGCTCATGTCGGTGGATTCAGGAAGAGTTTCCAACATGGGCCCCTCTGACCTCTAGCCCAAGGACAGTCCATCCTTTACTGCTCTCCCAAGCTGTGGTTCAAGAGTGGGCTCATGGGTTTCTGGGGGAATCTGGTTGGGGGAAGGGTGGGGAAATCTGAGGACACTGCCTCAGCCACCTTGGCTTTAAAGGGCAAATGTAGAAATGTTTTGGTCAACTCCTGCGAGAGGAAAGGTCAAGATTGCTGAAAGTCTGAGTTGCTCCCTGCCGTCAAGTGCTGTGGGTTAGCAGAAGACAGTTCAATGCATCAGATGCATCTGAGAACCTCTGCCAAAAACAGCGTTTAGGGGCAGCTGGATCCCACATTTGCTGCTTTCGATTCTTGGAACTAAGGACTCATGAGGTTGGATCTGTGGCATCTCATCCACCTCTCTGGTTCCAGGAATGGCTGACCAAACAATCCCAGAAGACAAGAAAAATTCTTTACCTGGGAACATTTGATACCTTCCACTGCCAGGAAATCTCTTCCATAAGTATAACCCAAATCCCTCATGCAATAGTTAGAGGCTTTTTTTTTTTCTTTTAAGTAGGCTTCATGCCCAGTGCAGAGCCCATTGCTGAGCCTGAAACGAGAGCCTAAACTCACAGCTATGAGATCAAGACCTGAGCTGAGATCAAGAGTCGATGCTTATCAGACTGAGCCACCCAGGCACCTTAGTTGAAGCTTTTTTCTATTCAGCTCTCAGCACAGCTGAAGATCTGAATAACTTTTGTTTTTCTAGTCTGCCCTAAAATTCCTCCCTCCATATTATGTTCTTCCCCCACTTGTGCTTGCCTTTCTCCCTTTGGCTTCTCTTCAGGTTCTCAGTGTCCATCTTAACTTGAGTCAACACTAAACCATCCCTTTCAATACTAGTAATGTGTTAACGTGTACTAATCATTGATGTGCCTGACACCATGCTGAGAACCATATGCACATTACCCTGTTTAATATTTATGACAATTCTATGGGGCAGGTGACATACCCATTTTACAGATGCGGAGATTAAATGGCTTTCCCGAGGTCACTCGGTACATCCTGAAACCTGCGTTTAATTCGAGGAAGTCTGTCTACCTTCAAGTGCATACTCTTCTCTTGCTTGTCTCCTTGCCTGGGTGAATTCTAAGTGGCAAGCTACAATCTCAGACAAGCTTCTTCCTGCCATTCAGCAGGTCAGTGAACATCTGGCTTATGTTCAGAGGATACCAAACCACTGTAGAAATCACTAGAACAAAATGTAGTTATGGGGTGTCCCTCCCGTTACAAAAGAGACACACCATATTTCAAAGCCAAGCAGACAGATGCACTGGGCCTTTTTCATTGCATTGTGTCTCTTTGTCTAACTCTGCACTCAGGAAGGACCTCGTCTTCCTTCCTTTTCACTTTCTATTTCTTTTTAGAAGCATTCAACCTAGCTGTCCTTTGTCCACCGTGTGCATTACTTTGACTTTATATCTCTTCCAGCTGGCTTCATACTTGGGTCAACCCCCTTCATTTTACCTTGGATTGAGGAGAAGGGGGTCGATCTCCATGTGAGTTCTTGGGAGCTTTGCTTGGTTTCATAGCCATGGATGGTTCTTATAACTCCCACTTGTTCACTTGTAATCATATCTACCACTAGCTACAAAATTTAAGTGGCTGGAATCACTCACACTTATCCCATTGACAAAACAATGTCTCCCTGAATAGTTTATCTTACACAAAGCAAGGAGCTTGGACCAGATGGTCTCTAAGGGACCTTCTGGCTCTGATAAACTCTAGCTTCAAGAATCCTTCCATAATAGATTACCTGAAATCCAATTTAGAGAAAGGCACATTCCATACCAATGCTCTGGGGCTCTTGACACAATGGTGGTTGGCCCCATTATTTTGAAAACAAACAATGCCCAGAATCCAACAAAGGTCCCCCGCTTCCTTGGGCAGTAAATCTCTTTGGCAGAATCTCAGTGTGGCTCTATGTGCTTGATGCCAAGTTAGAGCTTTTGCCTCTCTCCCTGGCTCACACCGCCCCCTCCCATCCCCCACTCCAGACCCCAATCATTGTTTATATTAGCACATCACAAGGCAGACACTTCCTATCTATTTGAGCTCACAATGACCCCCCTGGGGACCTGCAGCCTCAGCTTCCGAGGCATAACTGATGATGGGGGGCCAGCTGCCGCGCCAAAACCAGCAAATGAGGTTTCCTCTGGCTGCTCAAGGAAAACAAGACATTCTTGAGCCATGGTGGGGGGTGGGGGCTCAGGTGTGGAAACAGCCAATTACTTTACTAATCAGCTTGAGCAAGCAGTTGTGTGATGAGTTAGAAACAGGCCTCATGGAAAGTGTCCCATGACTCGCAACAGCGTGTGGATGGGTGAGCACTGGATTTGCACACACTGCCAGAGGGGAGAAGAGGGACAGGCAATAGAGACTTGGGTCTCATCTTCATTTCTACTTACCTTAAAAGAGAACTCAGCGCTGGACTCTTACTCCTAGTTTCCAGATGGATTTTAGAGACATGGGGCCTGTGAAATGGTACTAAGTAACTAAGTCTAGATTGCAAAGCAGCAATTCACATGCAGACACTCAGGAGTTAACTAAATATACTACAAAGATTTCCGTGTATTTTAAATCACTAAGAAGAACCGGACTTCCTGTTTCCTCCTCAACATGCGGATGCACCTATCCATCCACCACTGGATGGTACTCTCCATCCATCCACCACTGATTCCTAAGGTTCGACTGAATCCTCCAAGAGGCTCTTCTGAAGTGCTACCCTGATTTGACCGGCCTGTCCAGACTTCAGCCGCTGGAGGCTCGCACATTCCAGGAAACCACATGACCGCCTGAGCTACCTCCGACTCCCCTCCAAACCGGCCACCATCCTCCCAGATGGCAGTGTCCCGAAGGTGGCACCTTGGCACCCTGGTCTGGCCAACTGTCAGCCCTGCTGCCCAGTGTGAGTTAATGACACGGTATCAGTCAAGTTAGGCAAACTGGGGTTAGGACAGGCAAGGTTACTCCCAAGGTTACCGCGGCGACTCACCACTGTACATGTCAGGGTGGTTTCTTAAGGACGAGTCATTATAGGGGTTGTCTGCAATAAACAAAAGAGGGTGAGCAAACAGGAGGCCACGGAGAGCTCATGGAGGCATAAACAGGGAGAGAACAACAGAAATGCAAAGCCACATAAACAACCGGTGTTTTGTTTTGCTTTTTTTTTTTTTGCAAAGGAAAGACATGGCATATTTGGAAAGGAAATGTGCTCGGTGAAGAACAAGCAACACAAAACAGCCCAAAAAAGGGAAGAAAAGGTTAAATCCTGCAAAAGAAGGCAATAATAAAATAAGTTTCTTTTTTAATGAAAGAAATTAGGCTTGACCTTTAATGGCTTGATCCTACTATATTTTCAATCAAATGAGAGAAGGATTAGTGGAATCCTGTGGCAGTCTTTTGAACAACTTCCCATCAAAATCCTCAGTTCCCAGGACTCTGGATCAGGCCAGCTCTTGGGGGTAGCTGAAGAGAAAGGAGTATGAGTGAGCCCTGAGGAGCAGAGCCCTCCTCGAGTAGAAGGTAAGGTGCAGGGGTGCGAGCCCAGTGAGAGAAGTCAGTCCAAAAGATACAGTTCATCAACAGAGAGAGAGAGGGATGGAGGGGCCCTTGGCAGCACCCAGCCTCCCCACCCTCCCCACCTGACCAGCGGGTACCACCCTGGTCTCTGAGACGTCGCTGTTGGCAGAAAGGCCTCCTGCTCCAGGGAGGCAGAGAGATCCAGGCTGCGGTTCAGATTTTTGGAACAGAAAGGGAGCCTGGGACAGGAGAGAGAGGGTATGGGCTGGGAGTTACACACTTGGATGGGAAAAGCCCACTGGCCAGCTGGAGATTCAGAGCTCCCGGACTGGCTTGGGCTGAAGTCATCCCTTCTGGGGCAGATTGGTGGCCTTCGTTCCGATGGTAGGTAATTAAGACCCTTGGGCATTTCACCCTCAGTGAAAGACATTTTGGAACAGGGCACTTGAGCTCGCCAAGGCTCTGCTTTTCATTCGTCTACCGCCATTCCCGTCCAGCTACTGGGTTCAAGTTTTGACGGTATCAACAGGGGGTGGGATGGGGGGGTATAGCCGACTGGAAGCCAAGCAGACAGCCTTGAGAAGCCAGGGACACAGTCCAAGCGCCTGAGGGCGGCAAAGCGCAGTGCCAGAATATTTGCATATTCGAAGACAGATCAAATCCTGTTACAACTGATTGCAGAGGCTGTGAGCACTCTTCGCTGGGACCCTATCGCATTGCTTCCCAAATCTGCTTAACACCCACTAGGGGAGGTTCGCATTATTCAGAACTATTCCTTAAGATGGGGTATGTGGAGAAGCCGGAATCAGTCTGGAGGGTTGGCTTGGGTTCATTTGGAGCTAAGGGTAGTAACCAACCTGCCGGGGAAGGAAGAGGCAGGGTGGCAGAGGGGAGGAGGGGCTGAGGCTGCCTCAGGAGGGGACATTCCTCCTCTGGAGGACAGGGGCCCACAGGTAAAAGGGCCCTGGCGTCATGCTCCGAGGCTCCCAGGCCACCAGGTGAAACAGAACCCATCTCTTTGCAGAGAAGTGATCCAAGCTCGGAACTGACCTCACAGTGTGTGGATTCTGAAGCACAGCTGAGAAATTCGGGGAGACTTTCTGACTTCTGAGAGTGTCACTCGGACAACAGAAGCGTCACTCAGAGAGTGTCACCCAGGCAATTAGAAGGAAGCGGGGTTAGTGCTCCACTGTCTGCCTCAGCTGAGACGCCTCCTCCTTCACCATGGTCACCTCTTACTGTGGCAGAAGACACCCAAAGGGATCCATTCTGGTGCGCGCAAAGTAGGACATGCATATCTCTGTTAGCTTGACTCTGCTGTTTGTCTTTTACTGCCTCTCCAAACAAATGTGAAAAATGATTTCGGATCACCCAGTGTTTTGTATTTGATACCCTTCCCCCCTTCCTTTACTGTGGGTACTGCAAAATCAGGCATGATGAGATTGGGCTCTTCCCCAAGGGGCAAACGGTGCTGGAAGCCCATGGCGAGAAGAGACTTTGAAGCTGTCCTGGCTTGGTTAGTTTGCCTCCCGCCCCCAGACCTGGTTCTGAAGGTACAAGAAAGATCCTGTGTCCTTTCCAAGCAGGAAAGCAGAGAGAGCACAACTGTGCTATTTTAAGCAACTGTGCCCAATTCTGGGCTGGCTCAGATGCCCAGAACTTGCTCCCAGCCAAAGCTGCCCCTGGGAGAACTCCAGGAAGCAGACAGGGTTCTGTTCCCATCACCAGACAGGGGGAGGTTCTCAGCATTTGGAGGAAAGAGTTTTCAGTGGAGAAGGGGACCCCCAAAATGAAGCAGAAATAAATATCCTTTTCCTCCTCTGGTAGAGAAAAGGACGCTTCTGGAAAATCCAACATCTAAATATTGAAAATCTCTAGCTGCCTAATTCCACAGAGGAAGACTCTTGACCACCTCCATCTCCCTGCGGTGTACCCCATGTGACACTGAGGACCACAGAAGGCCACCTGACTCCCTCCCCAAACAGGAGGCTGACTTTCAGCATCGCACCAGGCCAGCAGAAAGGATCCAGGCGACGGCACTGAAGGCCCTCCGGGGACTGGCTCAGTGAGCATCTTCCTGCCCTTGCTGCCCAACGCGGCCAGCCTCCTGGCTCCAGAGGTCCTGGGCAGGCCACACTGTCCTCCTCAGCTCTGCCAGCTGGCAGCTGGTTGCTCCTGACGTGCACTGAGACACTAGACAACCCGACTTTCTTCTCTAAGGGTCCCCTCCGGGCCTGGGTCTGGAATAAGAAAGCCAGCGAGGGGGCAGCGAGTGGCATGAAGGTGGGCAGTCCCGGTAGGAGCATGCGGGGCTCTTCCCGGGGGTCCTGGCCACCCTGTTGGTTAGCAAATTATGGGCAGCCTGATGCCAACTTGGAACAGTGTCGGGAGCTGCGGAAGCGGGGGTGGGGGGCGATGGGCTGGAGGAGGGGTTCAGAGAGAAAGAAGATGAGAGAGGAGAAAAGGAGAAAGGAAGGACAGAGGAAGGAAGCAAGAAAGCTAAGAGAAGAAAATGAAGAGAGAGAAAAAAAAGGGAAAAAAGGTCCACCCAGGAGAAGGGGTTCCACCCCCTCCTCGGGGGTCCACCTTGATGCCCGGTGAAGATGGAGTGTGGGGCTGGCGGCCCTCACACCACCTACTTCCATCGCTGGCAGGGACTGCTGAGGAAAGATGACAGTACGAGGGGGCCGTACCCCCCGCTGTCTTGAATGAGGAGCGAGCTCCCCCCGCCTCTCCCTGCACCCCTTGGGAAGTGTGTGGGCTTTGGGGAGCCAGGTTCAGGCTATCTTCACTGCCCTGTGGCAGCTGCCAGCACCTGTGTGATGCCATTTGTCTGGCCTCCCCCAAAACCGCCGCCATCCATGGGGTGGAAAACAGAATTCCCAGCTGGGTCAGACAGATTGAGGTCTCCTCTAGGGAAGGCCTGTTACAAATCCACACTGCAAACTAACACGGCCCCTTGAACTCAGTGATCTAAGCAGGCTGAGGACTTGCAGTCAGAGCCCCAGGCCAGCGGGTCCCCAGCAAGAAGCGTGTCTGCAGACTGACTAGGTTCCCTCCTCTGCCGAGAGCCACCGATGCTACAGTGAATCAGGAAATGCTGACTCCCTTTGGCACCAGCCAAACAGTGTCAGGAAATAAAAACGCAAACAAATAAAACCGGAGCATAAATCTGCAACTGTCAAACACAGTCCTTCTATGAGGTCAGGCGTATACATGTTACAGAATCAAGTACAATTCATGGTGGTGCCCCTACTCATTTGGGTACTCTGTACTATGGCTTTATTCTAGAAGTACAGACAACCAACCAGTGACCAGACGCCAAAGAGATACGCAAGCAGAGCGCACGAGAGAGATGCCTGACGGCCACTCGAAGCCGTGCTTCTCCCATGCCGGTGTGTGTCCGGGGCACCTAGACAGCTAATGAAGAACACAGAGGCCAGGACCATGGAGGCAGGTTAGGGCTGGGCCTGGGATGGGTGCCCAGTTGGCCAGGTGACTCAGACCGACACCGAGGCTTGAGAGGCACTGACTAAGAGTAGGACCAAGTCTAACTCCAGGCTTCAGAATCAAGAGATGCCGTTTAAAGTAGCTGAAGTGGCTGCAGCACAACGAGCCGGGGGGATTTGTGGTTCAGTCTCGGGACAAGGGTTCCCCCAGACCCGGGTGCCTGGGGCTCCATGAGCTCAGTGGGCTCGTGCCCCCGGCTCCTGGCCCCGGGCAGGGACCTGCACTTACTGGTGAGGACCTTGAGGGTGAACGCGTTCTTCTGCTGGATGGTGTGGGTAAAGTGAAAGCGGGCATTGCAGCTGTAGTCTGTCTGCATGTCCTGCAGCATCACGTTAGAGAAATACAGGTCCCCGTTATGGCCCTGGGACACCCGCTTGTCTTGGGTGATGGGCTCCATGGCTATAAGGAAGCAGAGGTACAGAAGGAGGTTAGCAGTAATGGTGACAGTAATACAATCGTGATAGTTCTGGCGACTGAGCACCGACAGGGCGCCCCGTGGGCCAGGAATCCAACACGACTTGGTCTAGTCCTCTCAACTCTGAGGCAAGGCTTATTTGCATTTCACACATAAGAAAGCAGTGGATTTAATGGGTCCTGCCATTGCAAAAGCAGTGAGGGAAGAGCACGATTTAGATTCATACCTGTCTGCCCACCACACCCATGCCCTATGGCTATACTTTTCCATCTCCTGTTCAGTCCAGGAAAGCTCTGACTGGCCCCAAGCCAGAGGGCGGGGACACAGTCCTGCTCCCTAAATCAAGAACCAAATTCACTTGTTTTATATTTTAAGCATTTACTCCCACCAACACTCTCAATTGTAATTGTAAGCTACTAACCAATGATACACACCATCAATTTTTGGGTGCCTCCTAATTTAATGATGGTAAAATGTGAAAATGGTGCTTTTTAGAATTCGTGACATCATGGAAGTGGCTGAAGAGGCTGACGACATTATCTATGATTTTTGAAGCATCAGGTGTAAATTCAAAAGACCAGGTTTCCAGGTTATGCAGTTTGTAAAAGTATACTTAATGAGGCCGACTATTCATAGTTAACTCCTTCCTACCTAATCCCCCCACAATTGTTTATTAAGTCACTGTTTATATTTTCTTTCTGAAGTTTATTTAGTTTGAGAGAGAGAGCAAGTGCAAGAGAGAGGGGACAGAGAGAGAGGGAGAGAGAGAGAATCCCAAGCAGGCTCCACACTGTCAGTCCAGATCCCAACTGGGGACACAGTCTCATGAACTGTGAGACCAGGACCTGAGCTGAAATCAAGAGCTGACAGCTCAACTGACTGAACCCCCCAAGAGTCCCTTAAGACCATTTCTTAAGGCTCAAAGTTAATGATGCCAACTTTTCAACGATGGCCTGGTCAGTTCTACAAATCATTTATCAGAGCTTTACTGCAGGCCTACTGTGTGCCAGGAACTGTGTCAGGTATTGGTGAAAGACAGCCAAATCTAGTAGAAGGTGCAGCAGATAAACAAATCATCACAGTGCAGTGTGGTGGGTGGGAAGCCCCTGGTAAGAAGGGGATGAGCTGAGAAGATAGCACCCAGTTCCCTCCAGGGCGCCCCGATCTGAGACTTGGGGGCTGCATGACACTTACCAGGCAGAAGAGGCAGGGCCCCTAAGAGGTTTCTAAGCAGCAGGACCAGTGTGTGTTAAAGGTAAGAGCGCACAGCCAGGGCAGGGGGTCGGAGAAAGGCTGGGGAGGCAGAGGGAGCCGGATCAGGAAGGGAAAGAAGTCTGGACTTTGTCCGAGGTGATGGAGGAGCCAGTCAGAGGCTCTAAGCCTACACGAGAAACTATCAGATTTGTTTTTAGCGAGACCAAGGAGGCGGGTTATGGGTGATTAGAGGAGCCTGGGGCAAAGCAGATGGGGACCTGTGTTAGAGAGATGCCAGCAAGGGTTGAAAGAGGAGGGTCATGAGATCCACTCAGGAGGCAGCAGGGACATTAGCTGGTGACAGGAGTGATGCAGGGGATGAGGGGGTCTGAATCAGCCAACCCTCCAGCTCGTGGCCAGTAGGCTACCCCATGCACATGCGCCATGGTGACGAAGAGAGAGAATGAATGAGCACAAAGTCTACTCTCTCCACAAAACAACTCACAACTCTGCCTCCTTGACAGGTAGCCTCTTTTGGAAGCAGGACGGTAAAAACTCGGGAATGGACGGACAATGGATGATAAGCAGGTAGGCAGGCAGATCTAGAGACTGAGTGATGGATGGATAGACCAGGGAGCAGGTATGGAAGGAGGTGGAGGGGAAGCCAGGAAGCCACACACAGATAGCGGTCCTCCAGCCGCCTTTTTAATGCATGCCCCCACTTATTTTGATTGAAAACATGGGAGAAACAGGTCCGGAGTGGTTAAGAGCCTCAGTCCAAAATAGAAGCGAACAAGCTCTTGACGATGATGCTCTGTCCCTCTGCTGCAAAGACCCTGTTTCCCTATCGCTCCTTTATCAAAGGTTTCATTCCTGGCTGTGTCCTTCGAGAGCAGCGATCAGTAAATCCAGACCAACCACAGATTGAAAGAGGAGGCTTGCTGTCAACTCGCCTTCAACTGGCTCATTGACAGTTTCTCCTCTTCCTCCTCATTCCTTTTTCTCTCTCTTCTTCTTCATCATCACAAATATTACTGAGCACTTACTGTGCATCCAGCTCCATTATAACCACTTTGGATGTATTATCTCATTTATCCTAACAATGGTCCTATTAAAGAAGTACAATTATTAGCCCTACTTCTTCCAAAAGAGGAAACTGAGGCCCAGAGATGTTAAGCAACTTGCTCAAGATCACACGGCTAACAGCAGTCAGGCTAGGAATAGCCTGAGCAGCCTCTCTCACTGTGTTCTCAGCCACGCGGCCCCTTTACACCTGCTTCTCACAAGTGAAGGTCTTCCAGCCTTGGGCAAGCCCCTCCCATTTCACACCCCCACCCCACTCCTTAAGATTAAAGAAGAAATCAAATGCCCCCAGGACTTACAGCTGCTCATCCAGAAGATGACTGGGGACGGGAGTCCCGGTGGGGGGTTGCACTGGAGGGTCAAGGGAGCACCTTCTTGAACCACGACAGGGTCTAGGTTTTCCTTGGGCCACAGGGGAGATTCTGGGGAGAATCAGACAGAGGTGGGTAAAATGAGGGTGATGGCTGGGGCCAAGGCAAGGAGCAGGTTAGAGGCAGAAATGCAAGGAGGAGACAGACAAGGGGGGATGGAAGAACAAGGGACAGGGGAGAGAGGGCCCGTGGGTCTAGGTGACGTGCACCAAGAGAAAAGAAGCCATTCGTCTAAATAAATGCACATCTTCAAAGGCTTCCCCCCCCCCCCCCGCCGTCCTTGTGCCCAGAGGGCAGGAGAAGTTGTTCCAGACTCTGGTTTGGAAGCCTCCTTTCCAAGGAATCTTTTTGAGTAGGGGGAGGTGCGCTCTTGCTCAAAGGCAGAACAGCAAGCAAGATGTGCAGGGCACCGAGGCAAAGATCGATTGGCCAAGGGCAGGGGAGGTCTTTGACCCTCTAGGCTCCCCGCCATTCACCCAGAAGCAGGGCATGCTGGTCCCCCTCCCCCGCCCATGCTACTCACTGGACACCTGCAGGTGGATCCGATTGGACAAGGCTGTGCCAAATTTGTTTCGGGCGAAGCACTGGTACTCCCCCTCATATTCCTCGGGCCGCCCCCCACTGCGGAAGTCGATCACCAGGGTCCCGGACCTCCTCCTCATTGACACCCGGGGGTCCTTGGCGATGTTGAAGAACCTGCTGTTTCGAGTCCAGTGGAAGCTGCATAGGATGGGAGGTAGGTGGGGGAGAAGCAGGGCCACAAAGAGGAACAGGGTTGGCTCCGGGTTCCAGGCTTAGGGCCCGGGTCCCTGACCCTGTCCCATAACCACGCCTCCATACCACTGCGTCCCACCCTGGTTGAGCGGCAGAACTAACTGGGAAGCCTGATAAAACGCAGACTCCTGGATCACAGCCAGATGGCTGTGTGGGGGCAGGTCCCTGACATTAGTGCTCTTACACGGCCAAGGCTGGGCGTCATGGCTGGGAGTGGTAGATACCCTAGCAGGCACTGGGGGATTATGTTCTTTGCAGGAGCAGGCAGGGACTTTCACATTTTCTTTCTTTTATTATTTTTAAAAATATTTATTTTGGAGAGAAAGAGCGATAGCGTGTGTGTGAAAGTGGCGGTGGGGAGGGGCAGAGAGAGAGGGAGAAGGAGGCAATCCCAAGCAGGCTCCGAGCTGATGGCGTGGAGCCTGACTTGAAGCCTGATCCCACGAACCATGAGATCATGACCTGAGTAGAAGTCAAGAGTCAGACGCTTAACTGAGTGAGCCGCCCAGACACCCCTAGGCAGGGACTTTGGTTTTTGAAAACCAAATTCATATTTTACCCAAGCCAAGCACATTAGAGAGCTGGCTCTGCTCCCCGTCTCCTTAAAAAAATTTTTTTTAATGTTTTTATTTCTGAGAGAGAGAGACACACACAGTGTGAGCAGGGGAGGGTCAGAGAGAGAGGGAGATACAGAATTTGAGACAGGCTCCAGGCTCTGAGCTGTCAGTACACAGCCCGACACGGGGCTCGAACCCACGAACCATGAGATCATGACCTGAGCCGAAGTCAGGCGCTCAACAGACTGAGCCACCCAGGCGCCCCTGCCCCCCCCTCCCTGTCTCCTTATTCGATAACTGACTCGAAAGCCAAAGAGCAATGGCCCAAGCTGTCCATGCTCCTGCTCGTGGATGCAGACGATAAAGCAGTGGCTGCACTTTTTAGCCCAGGAGTGGTAGCTTTGAAAGAACAAGCACCCTTCATGAAACTGAGCCCAGAGGTGAAGAGACTAGAATCTTCCTCTGCTTCTGGGGATGTGCACAGCTGTCCAGGATACAACCTTAAAAGAAGCAGGACCAGGAGCAGCTGCTCACTGTCACAGAATCACTGTTACTGCAAAGTACCCATGGGGGGAAAGACCATACTGCAGAAGTAGGGCCATGTATGCCCCGCCTGACCCTTTGGGGTGACCCTGTTTCTTCCATCCTGGATGAGAGAGCCCCTCCTTGTTCTCGGGCTCACACAAACCAGGTGGGGGGTGGGCAGAACAAGGCTGCCATGTACCCGAGGCTCTGTCCTGCCTCATTTCTCTGGACAGACACCTGCATGGGGTCCTGTCGTGTTTGGTCTGAATCAGGCAGGAGGCTCCAGAACAGTCCAGGCTGTGGATGCTGCTTTGAAGATGGGGGACAAATAGCAGAACATCTCCACATCTCCAGCGTTTTCTGTTTGGTAGAAACAAACCTGGCCTGGGTTTAAATCCTGGCTCTGCCCTTTTCAATCTGGGAGACCTTGGCAAAGGTGCATAATATCTCCGTGCTTCTATTTCATTTCCTCTTTATAAGGACACGGGCTTCTCTAAAGGGCAGTGACATGGTCCAACGAGACAGTGCAAGGAGCAATATCTAACTCAGTTTGCACACTACAGGCTTTCGGCGCTTGTCTGCTGGCATCTCATTTGATGCCGATGTGTACATAAGCAGAGACGCGTTCAGAATGAAAGATGCAAGCTAGCCTACAAGATGCAAGGAACTTTTTTATAAGCTAAGCATTGAGGGTGGGGGATTTCGGGGATGTAAGGCAGTGAAAAGAATGTGTGACATGGACACCTGGATAGACGACTTAATATCTGGTCCTGGCTTTGTGGTGGGACTGTAAGTCACTTAAGATTTCTGGCTGCCAGTGTCATCAGCTAAATTTCCTAGTACCTGAACTGTACCTTCCACCTAGTAAGTACCCAGTAGGGGCATGCTGGATAATTTTAATTTTTTAGCTGCCTCCAGTATCATCAAAGCCAAGGCCAAGAGCATGGTTTCAATGCCCTCTTCGTGGGGCCCCTTGGATTTATCTGCCAGCACACTCACCTGGGGGCAGGGTTGCCCTTTGCTTCACACTCAATTAGGATGTTATCACGGGGATCCACGATGTGGTCCTTCACTGACTGCTTAGTGATGGTCGGCGGCTGGGACACTGCAACAGCATGAACAGGGAGCTGTCACGGCTGCGGGGACCTGCCGCGGTCCCTGGCATGGGGAATGGCTGAAATTAAGACCTTCAGGAGCCCCACGATAAGCAGACACACCAAGGGCAGCCAGCGCCTCCGTCTGGGGAGCCAGCTCCTTCAACGGGGCCGCAGGAAAGGGGGTTATGCCAAAGGCGAAGCATAAGAAGAATCCCTTTAAGATCTCATGGAATCCCTATGAGAAACTTTTGTTTTGCCCATTCTTCTATCCCAACACTTAGCATGATGCATCGTGCACAAGTTCTTGATATATGTTTGTTGAATGAATAAAGGAACACAGCGCAGGTCACTTTCCCGAACCTAGCGGCCATGATGATTCTGAGCTCCTGGAGGGTCAACAGATGGCCAAACTGTGTGGAGGCTGCAGCTCAGAGGTTTAAGTTCCCAGGGACTGGGGCCAAAGAACTGGCTCCTCTCACGCTTGGTCCCCACCTCCAGTGTTCTCTGCAGTGCTCCCGTGCCAGCCACCAGAGGATGGGGAGCAGAGGCCCTTCTTACCTACTGCTCCTCTGCCCTTCCCGGCAACACGATGCCCCAGGCGATCGGCTGCCCTCCCCATGCGGTAAGGGACCACACTACAGGGCTCTGGTGTCACGAAGCCCAGGCAGCAGAGTGGAGAGGCAGCTAAGCCTCCCCGCGTCTCCTCACTTGGCCTTCTCCCACCCTCTTTACACCCCTCCTACCTCCCAGAGGCATAAGTGCACAGAGGCGCCAGGGGGACTTACGCTCATTCTGAATGCTTGCTGTTAGTTCCGGTGGGTTAGCATTGTGAAGGGGAGAAAAGAAGACATTGGTTATAGGTTATCGTACATGACTGCTCGCCCAGGCGTCCTCGCACCCCAGCCTGCAGGGGGAGTGAGTGGGGCTGCAGAGCTTGGTGTGAGAGCCACCTACAGGCGGGGACAGATTCAGCGAGTGCATCACGGAGGAGGTGGCATTTCCACAGGGAGCTCAAACCATGAAGTTGAGCAGAAAGACCGGCTTTTGATCAAACGATGTTGCCAGGAAAGCCCAAATATCAAATGTGACAAGGCTGCTTGAACGAGGCTGGGCTCTACAGGCGCCGTCTACCCTCTCTGGACGCCAATGAGGAAAGTGGGCTCCCTGGCCGACGGTGCCAGGGCGAGGCTGAGGCTGAGAAGCCTGGGTGGCAGCAGATCTGAACCAGGGTTGTGGGGTGAAGCCTACGCGGTCCACAGGTCTCACTCCTCCCGCTGCACCTTCTTCTCTGTCCCAGCTGCACGTACCTTCTTGCCTATCCTTTGGAAAACTCTAGGGACCTATGAATCACTGTTGCTCTGCTCCTGGCAGAAATACACTGCCCTATGGAGATCCCTCTTCCGAACAACTGCAGGGATGAAGCAGAGCCCACTGCTCCTTTCTGTGCTTTTTATGAAAGGGATGAAGGGGCAGGTAGTACAAATCTTCCCCAGTCCCCACCTGGGATGCTCAGGTACTCGTGTACAGGTATGTGCATGGTTGAGGTTGGCCTTCTCGAACTCTGACAAGTATATGAATCACCTGGGCGGGTGGCGGGGTGGGGGGGGCCAGGTCTGGTTAAAATGCAGATTCTGATTTAGCAGACCCTGCATTTCTGACAACCTGATGAGCTGTGTACCATGCTTTGAATAGCAGGACTTTTGACGGTAATGTGCTTTCTGGGGAGAAGGTCTTGGTTAAAATTTGTAGAAAGGACATGTAACTGTAACTTTGTGAGATGTCTCTTCTTTATGGCTCTATCATGGAGTAATACGCCATTCGTGTTTCACACTGGTGCAGATATCAGATACGTGTTGGTGTTGTGGGCTGACTGCTTCAGAGTGGATGCCTTCCCAGGAAGCAAAGGCTGCGGGTGAGCCAAGGTGACCTCAAGCTCTCTGACTCAGCCACAGTGAGTTGTGGAAGAGGAGTTTAGGGGCCCCGAGAGGGGGCGCTGTGGAGACGGCAGAGTTAAGGCCGCACCAGGAGGTACCAGAAGAGTCATGAGAGAGAAGACAGACATGAGAGAGGAGCGGTGGAGGGTGGCAGGAATGAGTCCCTGGCTATCCACGCTGTTGGTACATGAGAGTCTTGAGTTAAGATCCACATAAATGTTCAAAATAATTCTTTCAAGTGGGCCAGGGTTGTGTGGCCTGCTGGGGCACTGGAAGATTTTATCTGCTTTACCATTTGCCTGAGTGCAGGCTTAGCAGGAAACAGGAATGAAAAGTCTGGGGAAAAGCAGAAACCTGTGGTTTCTGAACACATGCTCCTTGGACCTCTCCACAAGGGCATCTTCACCCATATAAAATTTTCCTGCCAGGGGCTCAATAAAGGTAATTCTGGAAAGCCAGTGTGGTTGGGCGTGGGGGCGGGGGAGGAGGGGAGGAGGGGCCATTTTCAGGAGAAGCGGGCCCTTTGACCACTAGCCCAGGCCTGCAGTTTCTTCATCTCATGAGACATAGCTGATGTCTCTTGGGTTTTCACACACAGTGGAGGGTTCTGTCCGTGTCCTGGCAGGGGATCTGCTTGGCCCACATGGCCTTCAAGCCTCTCTTTTATAAAGTCAAAGGCTGGCTCAATGGAAAGAGCCCCCGACTTTATCTAGGGAATCTCAGATTCTTGGAAGGGAAGTCACTCAGTCAAGGTCATGTAGCAAATGTGCTGCAGAACTGAAAGAACCAGTTCTCCTCGAGTCTAGTCCAAAGCTCTCTTCACAAATCCATCCTTGGCCAGAGAGGTGGGTAGGCCAAGTAGGGCCCCAACACTCTCTTCTCCTTGACATTCTGGACAAAGGAGAGTAAGGAGGGAGGTCTGGGGGGAGTGGAGACCCTCAGAGCTGGTTGGATGTTGTCCCCAGCTCCATCCCCGACATCAGGCCAGGGGCCTCTTGCAAATCCCTAAAGAGGTAATGACATCTGCAACCACCTCTGTGCCATCAAGGGATTCATTACAGAGACACAACCAAACCAGAAGACAAGCCATCACAGGGAGATGACCGTGAGGACCGCATGCCTGGGGACAAGGACAACTTACTTAGTCCTGTGACATTCCCCCCGAACCCTCTGTCACACCACCTACCCTTCTCTCCATCTATAGAACTTGCTGGTGATGTCAAGTGGAAAATGAGTTTGCTCTTTTGCCTTCCAAGGGGGAAGGAAAAGTCTTCCAATGAGCTCTGCAGGGGATAAGGCAGATGCCTGCCCAGTCCGCAAGGTTCCTTTATCCATGCACTTCTTCTCTTTCCCTGGCTGGTATTTACAGCCCCTGGCACCCATCCCATTGCTGGAGGATGGAGTGAGAGTGAGTGAGAGAGAAAATTTGTGTGTCGAGGTCATCCTGTGGCACTATTTGGGATGACAGTGAGGAGGAAATGTTTCTCCCACCCCGCTGTCCCCTCTGTGGGCTCCCAGGAGAAAATGCCCAGTCCTTTGACGTGGGGAAGGGGACAGAGGGGCCAGCCACCAGTAGACTCACTTTTTGGCAAACGATTCTTGTTGATGAGGCGACCCTTTGCTTTCTTCAAAGGTCACGCTGTTCTCCTTGGGGCTGGAGGGGGGCGAGGTGGGTGCGTGTGACTCTGCTGGCACAGCAGCGGGGGCTGGAGGCTGGGGCTTCAATGAAAGATTGTGTAGCAGCCCGGGCTGTTCCAGGAAGCCCGCTGTGCCCAAACTCCCCAGAGCAGAAGCAGTGTCCTCAAGGCACAGATAATGTCCCCTGAAGGGGCAAGCGAGCGGAAGGGCACCTGTGACAGGCCAGCCTTTGGCCAGAGCCCCGCAGCCTCTCCCAGAAGAGTGCCTGGTCCCCACTTTCCCACATCTGGGCTATTGTGAATAAGGCTGCAGTGAACGTGGGGTGTAGGCATTTCTCTTGCCTTTTGTGACAACATGGATAGCCCTTGGGGACCCAATGCTAAGTGAAATGAAATCAGAGAAAGCCAGATCCAGTATGTTCTCACTCTACATAGAATCTAAAAATTTCAAACTCAAAGAAGCAAGGTAGAACAGTGGTTGCCAAGGGCTGGGGGGTGGGGTAGGGAAAGCGGGGGGTTGCTGGTTGAGGGGTACAAAGTTCCAGCTGTAAGATGGATATATTCTGGGGACCTAGCGTACAGCGCACAACTATGATTAACAGTACTGTATCATATTCCCGAGAGTTGTTTAGAGAGTAGGTCTTCCAAGTTATCAACACACACACACACACACACACACACACACACACACACACACACACATATACACGGTAATTATCGGAGGGGATGGATGTATAAACTAACCCATGTGGGAATCATTTCATAATATATATGTGTAGCAAATCATCAAATTGTCCACCTTAAACTTACAGATGTTGTGTGTCAAGAAATACCTCAATGAAAAGACAAATATCATATGTGTGCACGTATAGGAGGATTAGGAGGAGCTTAACAGAGGACCAAGGGAGAGAAGAAGGGCGGAAATGGTGGGGGAAAGGGGGAGAGGCAAACCATGAGAGACTCTTGAATGCTGACAAAAACTGAGGACTGGTGGATGTGGGGGGGAGGAGGGGGGGCATGGAGGAGGGCACTTGTGGGGATGAGCACTGGGTGTTATGTGGAAACTAATTTGACAATAAACTATGTTTAAAAAAAAAAAAGAAATACCTCAATGATTCTGGGGGAAGAAAGGAAAAAGAATGTATGGTCTTTCCCCAGCCCATCCCACAGATCCTCAGCCCAGGGTTAAGGAAGGGTGGGCCCGGGTAACTTGGGCAGCACCTGGCGTGCTGGACCCAGCAAGAGGGGAAAACCTGGCTGAAGAGGACCTCTCCCTTGGGCAATTGGGTCCCCTCTGAAGGGCTGGCCTTCTCTTGTCTTGCATTCAGCTTCTGTAGGCTTATTCTGGACATGTCACCAAAGCCACTGAGCCTGTAGCCAGTAGGGATATATAGTGCATAGGGCACATGCTTCAAACAGGCATCATGAGTTTCCTGTTGTGTAGCAGCCCAGGGCACCCAGCATGGTGTCATGAAAGGCCTCACCTCCTCATTCAGAGAGGGGCTGTAGTCACATGCTGGCCCTGCCACCGACGAGCTGGAGAGAATGGCTTTATTTCTCTGCACCTCAGTTTTCTAACGAGTCAGTGAAAGATGAGCTGTGAGACTCACAAGAGATGCTTCTAAAGCACTTAACTCTCTGCCAGGCACATGGCAGTTGTCACTCTGGTGAGTTCCAAGAACTAAAAGAAGGTGGGATTCCCAGAGGTAGGGGTGGGGCATGTTGAGTACCAACCTGGTGGGAGGTCAAGAGACCCGGGATCTATTCATGAATCCACCACCCATTTGCTGTGTGACCCAGAGCAAGCAAGGGACCGCCTTTCCTTCAATATGATTCCAGAAGAAGGGGACACTCTAGGCCCTCCTCACAGACAGTGAGGTGGGGAGATGGTGGGTGAGGGAGCTTGGGGCACCTGTGTCTCCCTGCCCCACACACGGGACCTTGGAGAGTCTGCTAGGTCACCTGTCCGTGGCTCTGGAAGAGCTTTAGAAATCCAGATTCCTAACAAAGATGTCAAAGCCATCTATTTATAAGTTCTTTTTGCAGGAACCCCTCACCCACTAGCCCTAGGGATCAAAGTGGCAGGTGAATGAGTGAGGAGAAGCAGCAGAAGAGAAATGAGCCTTCACCACTTCCTTGATAACCCAATTTCCTCTGTACTCCCCTCCTCTCCAGGGCCATGGCCTTATCGTGCTCCTTATTAGATTGTCTGACTGGGATTGTTAATGAGAGACTCTTCCTTGAGCTGGCAGTGGAGACGGTCTCCATGGGAACAGTTCCCTTCATATCGCCCCCTCCCCAGTGAACACACATACATGCACACACACACATACACTTGGGGCTATTGGGAGAGCAGCAGGGCCTTGCCCATCTCGTTTCTGGGTCCAGCTTAGAGTTTCTGCTGGCCTTCTCTTACCCGGAAGTGTCCACTCCTCTGGGCAGTTATTATTATTGGTAGGGTCGGGTGGGAGGGGCTGAAGTATGTGTAATTCTTCTCTAGGCTATGCTGATTCCCGGCTCCAGGGTCTGGCTCTGGAGAGCTCAGTGGGGCCTTCCTGGAGGCTGTATCACTCTCCCAGCCCGGCTCCAGGGTCTGGCTCTGGAGAACTCAGTGGGGCCTTCCTGGAGGCTGTATCACTCTCCCAGCCCTCCCCAGGCATCTGTCTCCCGGACAGGGCCCAAGTCAGCACCAGCATCATGTGGATCCCATCTCTTTCTGGAAGCAGAGCACAGGGGACAGAGGTGGCATGCCCACATCAGAGCATTAGAATGCCAAGATGTCCTGGTGGAGGTGTCAGAGTTGCGGCAAAGGGGGCACACAGCTAAATGCAGGGCCACGGAACGTGGCTTCCAGTCAACGAGCCACTTATGAACGTCACAAAAGATAGGGCTGCTAGAGATGTGGCTGTTGGCATCTCAAGCCCCTTATTTTATGATCCTGATGGCCAAATAGTGTCCCCACTAAAGGAAACAGAATGACATGGATTTTACTTTACAACTTTGCCATGGGAGAGGTGAAAACAAACAGAAGAAATCAACGCCTGGTTTTGACATTGGCGTTAAAATGGAGCTCTATTTTAATGTTTCATTTAGACCCAGTCTTTTGCAAAATAATTCCCTTTCCAACTCTCGCCAGGCCATCCGTCCTGATTAGTCCAGCCAAGAGAGCCTAGGGTCCAGCTCAGATATTAAAAAGGCAAATAAGAACAATCCACCTCGGTCCTTGGAAACTCCACCCTGACAGGCAACTCAAGACTGCAGAGATCTGAGGGAGGAGAGTGGAGGGAAGAGCTCCTGACTGACACGCTGACTTTCAAACTCTGCCACCTCCTGTCCTGCTCGGCAGGCTCCAGGCAGCCCAAGCACCAGCTCAGCCCCAGTCCTCAGAGATCGTGCCGCACAGTTAGTCTCACATTCCCAAACACAAATCTGCTTGCGTCAGTTCTTTGGAGGGAAACCCAGCTCTGCATCTGGAATCGCTTCCCCTCCCCCCCACCTCTTCAAAAGTTGGTCTTAACTACCCACTGACCTCCCAACCCCTCTCAAATCCCCTGCCCCCAAATCAGGAGAATCAAAGAAGAGGATGGAGCAGGACTCACGGTCCATAGGGATCTCGATGGCCCCGCTGAGGCTGAGGAGGCAGAGCAACAAGGCTGCGTGGACCCAGGGCGGCGGCTGCTGCCTGGCCATCCTCGGCACTGGGCCCCGCTCCCTGCTCCCCGGCCCGCGGGGTCTTGCTGCCTCCAGCCGCTCTAAATGGGCCTCCTGGACAGAGTTCAGCTGTGGAAAGAAATACAATGCCAAGTGAGTTTTTCTCGAACTTGTGGTCTGTTCTAGCAGTCCTCTGGGCCTGAAGAACTCTAGGGTCCTCTTGGTCACAGACCAGTGTTCTAGAATAAGATTTCCTAACCTTGCACTATTGTCACAATTTTCTGTGTGGGGAATAGTCTTGGGTTTTATTGCAGAATGTTTAGCAGCATCCCTGGCCTCTATCCACTAGATGCCAGTAGAGCCCACTCCTGTCCCCAGTCAAAAATGTCTCTAGACATTGCTGACTGTCCCCTGGAGGACAAAACCACTCCCAGTTGAGAACCACTGTTCTAGAAGGAAGGGCAACTCTGCTTGGAATAATCCTGAAAACAAACACTGTCCCACCGGTCCAGCACCTAGAAGATGCCATGCATTGCGCCAGTAAGAAACACACCAATCTCATAGCTTTTAGGAACACTGTGTGCGCCTGGCTTTGAATGGGTCTGGGGTAGAGCACAGAGAAAAGATCAAACTGATATTCTCTGATCCAGACGGTGGGGTGAAGGCGCTGCACTGAGGGTTAAGGGGTTAGACAGGTGGAAGCTGGTTGCTCAAAGGAGTTTTTTTTTTTTAATGGATTTCTGCAGATATTTTGTGCAGCAAAGGTATGGTGGTCCCCGATGTTGTCCCTTTAGAGATAATGGCAGTGCTGAGACTATGACCCAGAAGAAGGGGCTTCTAGAGTGTGGGTAGAATGATTGATATTATGACCACTCTATGTTCTCATTGTCAAGCACAATAAATCATCCCAGGGCCTTCAAGGGGAAGGATTAAAAATGGCCGTCCAAGGGGCCTGGGATGAGTCCTTAAGAGATAAACCCTTTTCCCCTCCTCCTGAGAGAGAAAAGCAAGAATGGCCTACAGAAGGTGGGTGAGAGATGAGTGAAATAGATAAAGGGGATAAAAGTATACTTATCATGATGAGCACTGAGTAATATATAGAAGTGCTGAATCCTTAAATTGTACATCTGAAACTCATACAACACTGTATGTTAACTATACTTGAAAAAAAAAGAGTAAGATACAGTGCTTTAAGATTGCTGTGGGTCCTAGAACATCGAATCTTAAAACTGTCCAATTTGCTGGGAAAACTGGACAGTGACATGCAGAAAAATGAACCTGGACCACTTTCTTACACCATACACAAAAATAAACTCAAAATGGAAGAAAGACCTAAACATAAGGCAGAAAGGCATCAAAATCCTAGAGAAGAAAGCAGGCAAAAACCTCTTTGACCTCAGCTGCTTCAACTTCTTACTCAACACGTCTCCAGAGGCAAAGGAAACAAAAGCAAAAATGAACTATTGGGACCTCATCAAAATAAAATGCTTCTGCACAGCGAAGGAAACAATCAGCAAAACTAAAAGGCAACCGATGGAATGGGAGAAGATATTTGCAAATGACATATCAGATAAAGGGTTAGTATCCAAAAATCTATAAAGAACTTATCAAACTCAGCATCCAAAAAACGAATAATCCAGTGAAGAAATGGGCAAAAGACATGAACAAACACTTCTCCAAAGAAGACATCCAGATGGGCAACCAATACATGAAAAAATATTTAACATCACTCATCATCAGGGAAATGTAAATCAAAACCACGATGAGATACCACCTCACACCAGTCAGAATGGCTAACATTAACAACTCAGGCAACAACAGATGTTCATGAGAATGCAGAGGAAGGATCTCTTTTGCACTGCTGGTGGGAATGCAAACTGGTGCAGCCATTCTAGAAAACAGTATGGAGGTTCCTCAAAAAATTAAAGATAGAACTACCTTACGACCCAGCAATTGCACTACTAGATATTTATCCAAGAGATACAGATATGCTATTTCATAGGAGCACATGCACACCAATGTTTGTAGCAGCACTATGGACCAAAATATAGAAAAGCGCTATGGCCAAAGTATAGAAAGAGCCCAAATGTCCATCTATAGATGAATGGTGACTGGATAAAGAAGATGCAGTACACACACACACACACACACACACACACACACACACACACACACACACAATGGAGTATTACTTGGCAATCAAAAAGAATGAAATCTTGCCATTTGCAACTACATGGATAGAACTGGAGGGTATCATGCTAAGCAAAATTAGAGAGAGACAAACATCATATGACTTCACTCATATAAGGACTTTAAGATACAAAACGGATGAATGTAAGGGAAGGCAAGCAAAAATAATATAAAAACAGGGAGGGGGACAAAACATAAGAGACTCTTAAATATGGGGAACAAACAGAGGGTTACTGGAGGGGTTGTGGGAGGGGGATGGGCTAAATGGGGAAGGGGCATTAAGGAATCTACTCCTGAAATCATTGTTGCACTATATGCTAACTTGGATGTAAATTTAAAAAATAAATAAATTTTAAAAAACACACAACTTGGTCCAGTTGCTGTTCTGCCATGGGGCCAAGTCAAAGTGGATGGCAGGAGGGAGCTCCCCTGGGACTCTGCTCTCACCTGCACACCACCGCCAGCTCCCATCCATCCTGACTGAGGCTGTCGGGCAAAGGAGGAGGGCTCCAGGGCTTGCTCCTGGGAGGCAAGGTTATGCTTCTGAAGACCTGGGGGATGAGGCTCCTCCCCTGTGCCAGGACGTGGGGTCAGCTAAAGGATTCTGATTCAGATTTCAGCACTTTCTGTCCTGGAAGCTGGGCCCAGCAGCCACCCCCAACCTCACGTGTGTTTCTGGACTCCATCCACTTCAACCTTGGCTTCCGTCACCATCATTTCATGACAATGACCAGTGACCACAGCAGCTTCCTGAGTGGTCTCACCACTTCCACTCTTTTTTTTTTTTTTAAAGATTTTATTTTTGAGTAACCTCTACATCCAATGTGGGGCTCAAACTTATAACCCTGAGATCAAGAGTCACATGCTCTACCAAATGAGGCAGCCGGGCGCCCTTCCCCACTTCTACTCTTACCCCTCTGACTCATTCTCCACCCATCACCGGAGGTGTTATTTTCTAAAGTGTAGATACAAATATGCCACGCCCCAGGCAACTCACTGGCTCACAGCTGCCTGACAGCTAAATCCTTGACGTGACTCAGACTTCCTCCCCAATGGAGTCCCCTCTGCAATCTCTCCTCTCATCACCCTCCCTCTGTGTTCCAGCCAGTAGTGGTCATCTCCCAGGTGCCTTCATTTGTCATGCTCTGTGACTTCTACACAGATTAGCTTCTGTCTAGAACACACTTTGAATCTGGCCTCTTACGATTTTTGCCAAGTGTGGCTTGTGTGCCCGTCGTCTGTACTCCTGAACACCATTTGTGGCCCCCTATTTTACAACACTTGTCCCTTTGTATTCATTGTATTCTTCCAAAAGCCACTCGTCTGTATCCTCTATTAAAAAAGGAGGGCTCCATAAAGAAGGTGCCTCATCTTGTGTAAGCCTAGAATCTAATATAGCAGGCACTCATAAATATGTGATGGATGGATGGAAAATGAGCAAATAAATGACTGAATGACTGACTGAGTGAAATAAACCACATGGATCACATGGTGTGTTTTTTTTAAACCTCATGTCTCCCCAGAAAATCAACAGGTGGCTCAGGGGAACACATGCCTTGGACCTGGATGGCATACTGTGGAGGCTACCCTTCAGTGGAGGAAAAACTCCCTCCCTCCCTCCCTAGGCACTGCAGAGATCAATCAGCTGGAAAAGGGTTAGGAGAGTAGAAATCTCCCAAGGTGGAAAATCTCCTGGCTGGACGGCATCACGAGTCATCTTCGGTTCTTCCTCCTAACCCTCTAAGATGGTCTTTATACAGATCCAGGAAGGGTCTGCTAACTCCCCTCCTTGGGTTGTACATCTCCAAAGACCAAACTCAGGCTACCTGGCTGACACCTTAGTGCTGAGAGAAGTAGCAAGGGGTGAGGCTCAGCACTCCTCATGTAGGACAGTGGGGATGGGATGGCTCCCATCCTGGCTTCATGACAACAGGAAGTGATGGACAGGAGAAGGATATCTTGTTCTGGGAATCTTGATGGGAATAGGAAGCCAGAGCTATTCATTAACTAGAAACACACTGGCAAAAAAAAAAAAAAAAAAAAAAGCCCAATTATTTGGGGTGCTTTTAACTCACAATTTCAAAACACAGTAGAGAAAGCTCATAGAGATGATCTATTAGCTGTTTGACAATTTCTCTCCCTCTTCTCTCTGGAAAGCATTTCTTCCCCCAATAAAATCTTAAAAGAGGAAGAGACTTTAAAGATCATTTGGCTTTATGTAATCCCCTCACTTTTCAAATGAGGAAACAAGAGCCCAGAAAGGGGAAGTGATTTGCTCAAGGTCACACAGCTGGTTAGGGGCAAAGCCTGGAAAAGAACACAGATCTGACTCCTCACCCAATTTTCCTGTCTCTCCATATGCAGGAAATTTTTTTAAAAATGTTGAGAGAGAGGGGGAGAGGGGCAGAGAGAGAGGGAAGGTGGAAGCAGATGAATACGGAAGCAAAAGTGCAGTAGGTTCTTTCCATGAACTATCACTTGGCCACAGAAGGCAGGTACTGACACATGCTACAATGTGGATGAAACCTGAGAAGTTTATGCTGACTGAGAGGAGCAAGACACAAAAGATCACATATAGGATCACCTCACTGATTGATATTAAGGATCCAAAATAGGCAAATCTGTACAGACAGAACACAGATTGGTGCTTACCAGAGGCAGAGGGGAAGGGGGAGTGGGTAGTAATGGGTATGGCTGGGGTTTCCTTTCGGTGTGATGATAATGGCGGGGTGCGGAAAGGATTGCACTGGAGTATAATAAGCAATACTTGATGGGGGGATGTTGCAAACACTGTGAATGCCCCAAATGCCACTGAATTGTTCAGTGTAAATCAGTTAACTTGATGATATGCCAATTTTACCTCAGTAACAAAGAAATGTAAGTATCGGTGTCTATAATGCACTCATAAAGATTAAACAGCAGAAGAGGAGGGAGTGTGTTATTCCACATGGGCATATAGGCACCTTCAGCTCCTTCCCATAGATTCTGAAGAAATTTTCACCCATGTCAAAGGAAGAGGAGTGTCAACTGGTGTCTGGGCATGTGGGTTCTAGTGATGCACTCAAATAAGCCAATGCAGAGTGAGGAGGGAGATGCCCTGTCTGGAGGCACCCCCACATCACCGAGGGTGATGTTCCCCTATCCTGATAACCAGGTAGGAAGGCCAAGGGCAGGGATGTCTAAGAAAGCAGTTAAGTGCTTGCTTCTAATCAAATCTTATTTCTTATGCTATCTTGTTATATGGCCCAGTCACAAAGTATCTCAAGTTCCTCTCCCATTAGAGGCAGAGAATGACATCACCCAGGGGTGGGTGTGGGGGTGGGTGGAGAATGCCATCTAACTACAGAGCATCCTGGGGAGAAATAAGGAAAATCCCATATCTGGTGAGAGGGCGGATGGGGGCTGCAGAAGAGGGGCCATGATGACTGTCTTGGAATGCTGGGAGAAGGTGTGGAATTTTTCTATTTAGCTCCATGAGGGCAAAACTAGAATCGAATGGAAGAAATTTCCAGAGAGGCTGCTGCCACTCTGAGATGTACGGAAGAATAATCTGATGAATATAGCCATCCTACAATGCCATCCATGAAAGTAAACACTACCCACACATGCTACCAATATGATGGGTCTGAAGGATCCTTTCATATCAAATCAAACAGATAAGAGGTGGATTATAAGGATGCAGAATACATTAAAGGCAGGGGGAGAGAGTAAGGAAAGGAATAAAAATAAATAAAACCAAAAGAGAAATCTTGTGTGGACTGATGGTGTGCTATAAGCCAGGGAAGATTAATTCGATGCTTGTGTTTCTGATATCCTCCTCCCTGCCCTGCAATCCCTGTGTGAAAAGAAAAGAAAAAAGTGAGAATAGAGTTACCCAACCATGAAATGTTTTGCCTTGTGAGCTACTGAGCTCACTGTTTCATAAAGAATCCAAACAGCATTTGGTCAGGTGCTGTGCTGACAATGTACCCACCCAGGAAGGAATCTGGATGCTTCTCGGAATCTTCTGGGCACTATTTAAGTACACAGATCCTTGGGCCCTCAAACTTCTAGGCAGGGACCAAATCGGGCTTGCAGATTTAAAATATTGTTTTTTTAACTTGAATGCCCTTAGAAACTTTGTTACCTTAAGGAGGATGCTTCATTCTTAGGTAACCTCCCTGAACTGAAGCTTTAAAATTTCCAGAGTTTTAAATCTGCAAGCCTTGTGGAAGATTCAGATTCAAAATGTCCGAGATGGGGCCCAGGAAGGGTATGGGAGTTGGATGACTGTCAGCCATCTGGTGCGGACTGCTGGACACGACAGCCTCTCCCGGTCAAGTTCGAGAGCATGGACTGTGCAGCATGGCTGTCTGAGTTTGAGAAGCTGCACCCATTTACAAGGTGGGGGTCATGGGCAAGTACTGAACTTTCAGAGTTTTGTATTTCCCATCTGAAAAACACACATGATAATATTCCAGAAGGCTTCTGGGATGACTTAATACACAATTCCTATATAAAGCACTTGGCAAAGCATGAGGCCCAAAGGAATGTTCGGTAAATGTTAGCTGCTGCCACTGAGTGGGCTTTGAGTTCGCAGGGAAGTAAGGTGGAAGGAAGCATCCGGTTTACCTACATGACGTTACCGGTAACAGCGGCGAGAAGTAATAATTATCCACCCAGAATGGGTCTGCTTTCCACATTTTCCTTCTTTCTGGATCCTGGGTTGCTTTCTTTCCCCAGATTGGGGGGCCCCTGGTGTTGGTACCACAAGCTGTCCCTGGCAGACGGTTGAGAGGCCCACGGCTCCCGCAAGCTGTCATCATCGAGACACCCCCCCCCCCCCACAATGTTCCCGCAGCCCTGTTCTGGGCGGGGCTGAGCCAGTGGTCACAACACATCTGTGATGATGGGAGAAAAGACTGGCAGTGCTGAAACATGCCGCACCTGGCGGCACCCCGTCTCCAGGAGCAGAACCGCCCCCCTCCCCGAAGAGACTGTTGGGCAGCAATCACTCATTTACCAGACCTGGAAGCAGGTGCTGCTTTAGAGAATAAATGCAAGGACAGGAGATAAGGTTTCTCTGCTCCGGCAGAGCCTTCTGTCCAGTGAGGGGGAGAGGAAATCCGCACCGAACAAAAACAAATCAGGTAGCAATACAGACACTGAAGAAAATGCCATGTGACCTGCACACATGGGTGTTACGGCAGCCTCATTAATCGCCAGAATATGGAGGTGACCTCTGTGTCCTTCATCCTTCAGTAGGTGAATGGATACACAAACTGGGGTGCATCGGACAATGGAGTATCAGTCAGCACTAAAGACAAATGAGCTATCAAGCTAGGAGAAGACATGGAGGAAGCTTAAATGCCCATTACTAAGTGGAAGAAGCCATGGAAAGGCTACATACAGTATGATTCTAACTATGTGACATTCTGAAAGAGGCAAAGCTATGGAGATGGTAAAAAGATCAGTGGTCTCCAGAGGTTGGTGGCGGGGCAGGGGGAGGGAGGAATGAATAGGTGGAGAACGGAGGGTTTTTAGGGCATTAAACTCCTCCGTGTGGGACTATGATGATGGACTCATGTCATTACACATTTGTCTTCTTTTAAAAATATTTTTATTTATTTCTGAGAGAGAGAGAGGCAGCGTGAGCAGGGGAGGGTCAGAGAGAGAGGGAGACACAGAATCTGAAACAGGCTCCAGGCTCTGAGCTCGCTGTCAGCACAGAGCCCGATGTGGGGCCTGATCCCACGAACTGTGAGATCATGACCTGAGCCGAAGTCAGATGCTTAACCGACTGAGCCACCCAGGTGGCCCCATTATACATTTGTCTAAACCCAGAGAAGGACAACACTGGCAGGGACGCCCAATGTCAACTATGGACTGTGGGTGATTAGGATGTGTCAGTGTGAGTTGCATCAGTTGTAACAACTGCACCACTCTGGTGGGGGGTGGCTCTAATGAGGGAGGCTGTACCTGTGTGGGGGTAGCGGGTGTACGGGAAATCACTGTGCCTTCCAACTGCGTTTTGCTATAAATCTAAAAGTTCTCTAAAAAGTAAGGCCTCTGAATAAAGAAAAAAAAGAAGAAAAGAAACCTCAATAGGCTGATATGGAAAAGGGAAGTGAATGGTCAAGGAAGGCCTCTGTAAGAAGGTGACATTTGACCAACATCTAAATGGCAAGGGGGAGCCAGCTTTATAAAAGTAGGTCAGGAAAACATCCAGGGCCAGGGGAACTGCTTGTGCAAAGATCCTGTGGCAGGAAGTAGATGGGTAGGCGAAAGAAACCAGTGTGGCTGGAGCCCCAGGGAACAACACGGAGGGCTCTGAAGGTCAAAGGAAGGAATTTAAATTATATTCTCAGCATATCAGGAGGCTACTGCATGGTTCTAAGTTGGGGGTGACCTGATGGGAGCTGTTCTCAAAGACCACTCTGGCTGCTGTGGAGGGACGTATGTACACAGGTAACAGTGGACGCAGGGAGACCCTTTAGATCTCGGGTGAGGCCAACCTCTTCACTTTCAAACACAGAAACTTCACCACCATTTCCATGAAATCACCCGATGCAGCCAGTCTCATGCCCCGGGGGTTTCACACCAAGCATTCAGGATAAGGAGGGTAGAGCTGAAAGATTTCTTAAGAACCTTTCAGCACTAGGTTTTCACATTGGGTCAGAGGAGCCTGGTGGGTTCTTTGGAAGTGCCTGGGACCAGGGCGCCTGGGTGGCTCAGCCAGTTAAACGTCTGACTTCAGGGGCGCCTGGGTGGCTTAGCTGGTTAAGCGTCAGACTCTCGCTTAGGTCATGATCTTGCGGTTCATGGGTTCGAACCCTGCGTCGGGCTCTGTGCTGACTGCCAGCTCAGAGCCTGGAGCCTGTTTCAGAGTCTGTGACTCCTTCTCTCTCTGACCCTCCCCTGCTCACGCTGTCTCTCTCTCTGTCTCCTAGAAATAAATAAAAAAACATTAAAAAACAATTAAAAAAAATAAACGTCTGACTTCAGCTCAGGTCATGATCTCACAGTTCATGAGTTTGAGCCCCGCAATCGGGCTCTGTGCTGACAGCTCAGAGCCTGGAGCCTGCTTCAGATTCCGTGTCTCCCTCTCTCTGCCCCTCCCCCCACCCTTGTACTCTGTCTCTCTCTCTCTCTCTTTCTCTCAAAAATAAACATTAAAATAAGTAAATAAATAAATGGAAGTGCCTGGGACCTTCTCCAAGAAAGGAGCACATTTGGAGAGGGAGGAGCAAGTGGGACCAGGCCCCCCACTCCCACTCTACTCTCACCAGGGGTGCTTCAGAGTCCCTGGGTTTATACTGGGCTTTGCATAAGGTTTTATTTGAAGAAAGGATTCTATTAGTGAAACAAAGGGGGCGCCTGGGTGGCTCAGTTGGTTAAGCATCCAACTTCGGCTCAGGTCATGATCTCACAGGTTCGTGGGTTCAAGCCCCACATGGGGCTCTGTACGGACAGCTCAGAGCCTAGAGCCTGCTTGGGATTCTGTCTCCCTTTCTCTCTGCCCCTCCCCTGCTCATTCTCTGTTGCTCTCTGTCTCTCAAAAATAAATAAACAAATTTTATTAAAAAATTAAAACAAACAAAGAACTGGAAATCCTTGTGCAACAGTCTGACTTTCCAAATGCAGAAACCCATCAGCAACAATGCATGGGCGCAACAGCCAGCCAGGCCCGGCTGCAAGGAAGGACACACCAGGCTGGGGCTGCGGTGGCAGACTTGGACCTGGAAAGCCATCAAGTATCCATCAAGGGCTAGTGTTTTTGTGTTGAGGGCTAGCCATCAAGTATCCCAAGTCTGTGGTGCTTTCCAGGTTCAGTGGGCTTCTTGGGACTGCTTCACCAGGCGGGAGTGGGGGGTGTCTCTGTGTGTAACGTGAGGATAATCTAACACTGCAGAAGGCAGAGGGAAGATGTGGAAGACCTGATTCTTCATGCCCCTGTTTGTGTTGCTGACGGAGCATTCCCTGAAGCAAGCCCTAACTGTGGATTTTTAAACTGCATATATGTTTACATTAAAAATTCCCTTCAAGTTTTAAGCCGGTTGGAGTTGAGTTTTCTACCACGTGTAAGGACAGTGCACTGTCAGAATCAGAAATGCCCATGGAATGTTGGTTAAATGCATAAGGTTCCAATTGCCTCCACTTCCTGTATAAAAAGGGTCCCTCCCGCCTCCTGCAGGTGTCTGCTGGGCCCAGCCCCACCCCTCCTCACAGACCTGCCCTTGACCATCCGCTATCCACTTCGCATGCTCCTGAGTTTCCAAACTCTTCTCAACTGGCTCCAGGCTTCAGGAGACAAACACCTTCCAGTTCCTCCCGTAAGAAAACCAAAAGATTATTCTCTGGATCCCACAGCCTCCCTACACATACCTGCATTTTTTTTTCCCCTTCCATCTCTTCTCATGAAAGGTTGTTTACAGAGGGGGGCTATGGCTTCTGCTTTTACTGAGTTCTCTTTCCCTCCTTCAACCAAACTCTGGAACTCTGCCTCCAGGCCTCCTGTTGGCCTCCTGGTGGCCGACTCTGGTGTCGTCAGTCTCTATCTTGCCAGACCTCTGGGAGGCATCAGCACTTGTTAATCACTCCATCCATCCCTCCTCACATTCTTTCCTCCTTGGCCTCTGAAACACCACTCCCGGCCTCCCCTTCTCCCTGGCCCTTCAAACCTCCACACTGCTGGGTCCTCTCCTTCTGCCGCATGTTCACCGCGTCTCCATTGGGGTCCTGTCCCTCTACCTCTGATCCCGTTGATGGCACCCACCCAAGTTGTCCAAGCCAGACACCTGGGAGTCACCCTGAAATCCCAACTCTTTTCACACCTCACACTAGGCACCGAGGTCCTTGGATTGCCCCTTCCCGGTGTCTCTCACCCCCACTCCCTTTCCCACGTTCCCACCCTCTTACCTTGGATACATGTCATGTCCCGTGGACTACTGCAGTGACCTCCCAGCTGGTCTCTTTCCAGTACATTCTCCATGTTGCTATTACAGTGATTTTTCGCAACCCCCATCTGAGCCTGTCGCTGCTCTGCTGAGAACCCTCCCATATCACCCCATCGATCCATACGATCAGATCCAAACTCCTGAGTGCAGCAAGGCTCTGGGGGTCAGGCTCCTGCAGGGCTCTCGGATCCCATCCAAACACTAAACGCTCCCTCACGGACACACCGTTTACAATCTCCACATTTTACACGTGCCATCCTCTGTGCTTGGAAAGGCCTTCGCTCCTTGTCACATGACTAATTCCTACTCAGTCTACAACTTTCCAGTGCTCAGGCATCTTCTGCTTCGTGAATAATTCCTGTGCTCTCTCACCCCCACTCCCACCCCACTACCTGCCTCCGTCTCTACTCTACCTTACACCTGCCTCTCTGGGGGCACTTAGTACACAGATTAAAGGTTGGAGACTTTTTCTGTAAAGGTCTAATTTGTAGGTATTTTAGGCTTACTGTGTTCCTTCCTGGTGACCTCAAGTGACTCCAACCCACACGACTTTTCTTTGAATATTGGGTAAACTTGAATCCGAGAGAGAGGGCCTGTGACCTGCCCATCACTCTGCCCATCAGGTGGCTAGTCTGGGCTTAGCTGCAGGCCACTCTCTGCCCTATAGCATCTGTCTCCCCCTGGGAGCGAAGGTTCCTCCCCAGGGTGAGCTTCCTCAGACCACACCTCCTCTGCCTCCATTCCGCTCATCTTCTCCCAGATTCCAGACACCTCTGCACACAGTGTGAGAGAGTACACGTGCAACAGGTGGACGGCTTAGTAAGTGTCCAGGTAAGGGCTGCTGAGATTTGAGGACATTTTCTGAGTTAGAATCACCGGAGCTGATGCCTGACTGGTAGTGGATGGTGAGAAGGATGGCATGAAGTGTCCTAGGTTGGGAAACTGGATTAGGATAATGTTAATGATTGGTATCAAAAAGGCAGAACAGGGAATGAATCTGTTCATGTCGGGCATGAGGAGAACATGAGCCTGGAACTGAGTAGGTCCAGCTGGATGCCTCAGAGCCGTGAACAGAGCAGTTCTGCAGCTACTTAGAGGTTCTGCTCCTGAATTAATGCCTAACGACATGCCCACAGATTGGTGCTATGAAGCACATGCCAGCAATTAGTTCTTAGAATAAATAATAAAATGACTAGAACAGTACTACAAAAACTAACTAAGGAATACATTCACACATCACTGCCGCAGGATACTGTGAGGGAACAGAGATAATAAAAGCCCAACAGAGCCTACGGAAACCTCCGCCATTCTGCATGAGATTAAAAGAAAAGAGCAGGCTTATTACTATAGCTGTCCGGAAGCAGCGTGTTCAGAAATCAGAGAGCAGCTGAAACACAAGAGGAAACAAAGGCACATCAAAGCAAGGAGTGGGGGGCCTGAACGAGCTCAGAGGTGTCCCACACTGGGCCGGAGGGTTCATGCAGATAGGCAGGTGGCCCCTATTAGCTGGGGCCCCGGACTCAGAGCTAAGGTATTTCTCAGCTAATGTGTTCTCAGCTAATGTGTTACAAACCGGTAACAGTCGCAGGTGATTTATACATAAACATAAACCAGTGTCTCGGGTTATCACTTTAATAACCACATTCCCATTCACCCTCCATCTTCCTACTTGACGAGCAAAGAGCCAGCGTCCTGCCCGTGCTTGCCCTCAATCCTATCTGTTCTTGGAAGAAAAACTAGCTGAGGAGCTGGCCTAAGAGACGCAGCCTGTGCTGTGAGCCATGAGCCAATCTGACTTCGCCCAGTGCAGCCTCCGCTCCAGCCAAACAGGCACCTTCAGCCGCCGAAAATGCTTCTCCCTCGCTTCTCTCCAGTGCAGATCCCCTTCTTTACCAGGGCCCTCGGGAGTGACCCCTCTGTGACACCGGCCCTGCTTTCCCCCTGACAGTAGGCTGCATTTGCCCAGCCCGCCACCAGCAGTCATTTCTTCCTGCCCGTGGGATTCCCACGTCTGTCTCCTGCATCGAACTCTCAGCTTCGGGAGCTCAGAGCCCATGTCTTGCCTCCCTCTGCAGTAAGATGGCACAAAAAATAGCTGTGGGACGAGTTGCTGACCAGCTACTTCCTGTTACTGGGAGATGTTTATCCATTGGCAAATCCACATATTACAAGTCCTTGGTGAATATCATGTATGATGAGACCACTGTTGTGGTGTAAAGCCTGAGTAATGAAAATAACCACAATAACCCAACAGGGGCATCTCGGCAGCATCCTCTCGGCACACATGTTCAGCTCCTTTTTTCTCCCACCTCCCCCTTCTTGGAGCTTTCCGTCCGATCTGTCAGGGCGACGCTGTTTTCTCTACTCCACAGATAGGCCCTCAGAGTCTAGGGATTCGGCTGTGCCAGGCACTAGTCCCAGAACTGCTGTCCCCTCCACTCCCAGCCTAGCTGCCCCTCATCCTGAGGACGTCAGCGTGGCTGCACAGGGTTCTGAGGTCCACCTGCAGTGGAGGAACTGCCGTGCGTGCTCCAGGGACCCTCCTCGCCGTCCCCCCTCCTGCCTTCTGATCTCCACCACCACCGCCCTTCCATCTCTCTCCTGCCAAGGAATAAACGATTCAACAGATGGTGACCCGAGCCTGCTCCACCCCCTCTGCTCACAGGCATCTAAAGGCCAGGGGCTGAGTTTCCTAGGAAACTAGAAATGTCCCCCACTGATGATCATCAGCCTGGCCCAAAGAGCTGGAGCACCAAGCGAGGAGGAGAGAGACAGAGGGATCTCTGGAGGAAGACAAGAGTTGAAAGGGAAGCAGCAGGGAGGGGCTCCCTGGCTGCTGCTTCTGGGAGCACCTGCCAAAAGATCACATCTCCACACGTCCCCCTCCCCACCCCCACAGAATGACCGCAGGTCTCAGCATCTAGAAGAAAGCGTCTGCCCACACAATCCTCCCACCTCATGCTCTAAAGGGCTGTCTGTAACCACACCGAACCCTCTGGGGCACTGGAACTTAGCAGCCTGAGAAAGCACTCACCAGCCTGCTTCTAGACGCTGGCCTCTCCCCACTCCCCGGACAGAGAGACCCAGCTTCCTCGCAGCAGCCCATGCGGGGTTGAGACAATTGTCTTGTAGGATTTCCCGATAGCCAAGGAAGCCTAGTATATGGGATTCGACTCCCCCTTTCCCCCACCTCCCTTCACAGGGTTGGTGGGGGGGTGGTCTCCATCTGCTCGGTGGCTGTCTCAGTCTTGGCTCCCTTTCATTGTCAGGGGGAGAGATCTGGGAGGAGTGAGGGGCTGTGTGTTTAACCGTTGATAGTGATCCACTTGGTGACAGTGGCAGGGGCGCCCGGCAGACCCAGCCCCTCCTCTCCCTGCCTCAGCTAAGTTCACAGAGGTCAGAGGGCTCAGTGGGAGTGGGGAGTTGGGGGGGCAACAGTATCAGGTGGCCCTTGATTCCTGCCTGGGGAGGGGGGCGGAGGGGACACTTGGGTTTAAGATTAGGGATGTGGATGAAAACAGCTGTTTTCTGCTCAACACCCAGAACTAATCTATAGATTGAAACCTGAGCCACTTGGCTATTTATTAAATTGGGGGCAAACGAGAGAGGGAATGGGAGAGGAGAAAGCGGGAAGAGGCCTTTCCCTCAAGGTGACCGCCATGACTATCTGATGAGTACCCAGTCTTCACACCAGGCTCTACAGGGGCACACAGCACTTACAGGGCACGCTGATGCTCATAAGCCACCGGGCTGGCCAGGGCCCCCAAAGAAGGATGCACCCACCAAGAGAGTGTAGCTACTTCCAGGGTGGTGAGGCCCTTGCCTCTGACTGTCATGGCATAAGGGGTTGAGTCACTAAAGCCATGGGGCTTGGATGCAGTGTTCTCTTTCATAACTCCACCACGAGTGTCCGCTGCATGGCCTTGAACCATCTACCTGTAAAAGACTTTTTTAGGTTGTTCTTCCTTATTTTTTCCCCGTTACAACAAAGCTACAATGGACATCCTCGTGCGCATAGTCTGATACTCGGAGGAAGCAGGGTTGCTGTATCGTCTCATATCTTTGATTCCAGGCCAGCTGGAGCCTGGCACATCTTAGCCTGGCCTGGCAAGGAAGCCCAAAGTATACAGGTGGCCTGGTCCAGAGCCCAGCCCTGCTGACAGCTCCCATATGGGCCAGCGGTTGCTGGTCACACTGGGAAGGACCTGCAGGTGCTCTAATCCAGCCAGCTGTCTAAAGTTCTTCGGGGCTGTGCATCCCCGTTATTATTATTGCTTCTTCGTTCATCTTCGTTCATGCTTCTTCGTTCATCTGAGATGCAGGACTAGGAAACACGCATGGAATGGAACAGTCTCTCCAATGTCACCAGTGTAGCAGAGCACTGGCTGATCTAACATGCTGGCTTGATAAGGTTTGTGGCGATTTGCGACTTTCCATGATTCAGGAATGCATGCGGCTAACTGAGCTCTGACCAGTCTTCTTCTGTATAAAGATTATCTATAAAGGAAATGGAAGTTAACACGTACGGTGTGCAGATAGCCTCCATCTCGGAGCCATCCGCATAAACCAAAGTGACATCAGGAAAGAACGCCTCGGAGGACCCCCTTGGAGAGGAATTCTGGCACCTCCAGGAAGGAGAAAGGAGCCCCCACCTCCCTACAACTCAGCAACCTAGCTTCTCGCTGTCTGGCTCCCCATCTTTTACCCTCAGGGAGAAAGTTTCACAGCAATTAGACGCACATCTTTCTTCACAGCTGGAGAGAGGGGGTTGTGAGGCTCCCGCCCCCTCTCCAAGTGGGTGGGGAAGACACCCAGGATAGCACCAGCTGCCTCCTCGGGGCCTGTCATTAAGGGGAAGTGGTTCAGTGCAAGGCTGGAGGAGAAGTGATCATAATCCTCTGTGACAGGTCTCCAAGGGCGGGAAGGGTAAGAAGGAGGGACCCAGGAGGAAGAAAAGACGAACATCGAAGGTAAAAGGCCAGAAAAGGAGGCTCCCATTTAGCATGAAAAGATCTAGGGTCACAAAGATGAATGGCAGCGTTATCACGTGACCCAGCCATGCCACTCTTGGGTATGTACCAGAGAATACTGAAGACACACATTCCCACAAAAATCTGTACAAGAAGGTTCATAGTAGCATAACTGATAATCTCCAGAAAGTGGAATGACTGCAATCAATGTCACCACCTGAAGGATGGATAGGTAGAATGTGGCCAGTCCATACGACGCAGTACCATTCAGCCATAAAAGGGAATGAGGCACTGAGGCATGTTACCGTACGGATGCACCCTGAGGACATCATGAGTGAAAGGGGCCCGTCGCAGAAGACCACATATTGTTTAATTCCATGAATATAAAATGTCCAGAGGAGGTGTATTTATAGAGGTAGAAAGTAGATTAGTGTTGGCTAGGGCTAGAGAAAGACCAGAATGGAGGGAAGAGGAGGGCCCCCTAATGGGTATGGGTTTTTGGGGGGTTGGAGAGCAAAGGCAACAAACCTGTTCTAAAACTAATTATGGTGACAAGTGCCCAACCCTGTGAATATATTAAAGATCACTGAGTTCTATACTTTAAATTGGCAAATTGTATGGTATGGGAAATATGTCTCAATAGAGCTGTTATTTAACCTATCAGAAAGAGAAAAGAATTACAGGGGCGCCTGGGTGGCTCAGTCGGTTGAGCGTCCGACTTTGGCTCAGGCCATGATCTCATGCTTTGTGAGTTCGAGTCCTGCATGGGCTCTCTGCTGGCAGCACAGAGCCTGCTTTGGATCCTCTGTTTCCCTCCCCCTCCCCTGCTCATGCTCTCTCTCTCTCTCAAAAATAAATAAACATTAAAAAAATAAAAGAAAATACTTTTAAAAAATAAAGAAAAAAAGAATTACATAAGGACTGGAAAGGCTCTGTTACAAAACTGTGGGTTTTTTTTTTTTTTTTTCATTTCTAGGAGAGAGAGAGACAGCATGAGCAGGGGAGGGTCAGAGAGAGAGGGAGTCACAGACTGAAACAGGCTCCAGGCTCTGAGCTGGCAGTCAGCACAGAGCCCGACGTGGGGCTCAAACCCACGAACCGCGAGATCATGACCTAAGTGAAAGTCGGACGCTTAACCGACTAAGCCACCCAGGCGCCCCCAAAACTGTGGTATTTTAAAAAGGAAAGTTAATGATAAAATTGACAAACATAGTTTCAAATGTTCAAAGGGATTTAATGAACTAAGGTTTTTTTTTTAATTTTTAATGTTTATTTTTGAGAGAGAGAGAGAGAGACATAGCATGAGCATGGAAAGGGCAGAGAGAGAGGGAGACACAGAATCTGAAGGAGATTCCAGGCTGTCAGCACAAAGCCCAATGTGGGGCTCAAACCCACAAGACGTGAGATCACCACCTGACCTGAAGTCGGATGGGCAACTGACTGAGCCACCCAGGAGCCCCTGAACTAAGTTTTTTAGTGGCATCAAACGATTGTTTGTCAAAATTTACGAGACTTATGAAGAAAATTAACATTTGTCAGTTGAAAGTTTAAGGAAGAATTTGGCTTGGGGATTGAGAACTTTAACATATTGGATATTGATTTAAAACAAAAGATAGAGCGCTAAGTTTTTATATGCCACCTTCAGGGAGTCAGTTTTGTTCGTTACTCCATAGAAAATTGCAAAGTGCTGTACAGAGGGGATGTTGCAGAGAGAACAGGTAGGAAACTCCATCCCTGTCAGAAGCTCTCCTTAAAGGAAGACACCTGTGCAAAGCGGCAGCCATCTTTCTTTCAAATGTAGCTTTCTAGCCCAGGCCTGACCAATGGGCTCCCAGGTTCCTTGAGTGGGGCATTCCATTTGAAGTCCAGGACACTGTCCATAGAGGACCTACCATCTGGACCCATCTGCTCACCACATTAGTCATGTTAAGCTGCTTACTATGCCCTCTCTTTGTGGGATTCGAAGCCTGGTTTCAACAGACCAAGGTTCTGAAGCCATTTGAAAACCACAGACTGAACTCAAGCAGGAAGTAAAGAGAGACAAGATTATAGGAGAAGCTTGTTTGGGATGCAGGAAAGAGAGACCTTCAGTCCCTGAATCAGACTGTGAGGTTTCTGAGGGCAAGGGCAGTGGCTTCTAGCTCTTTCTTGTGTTCTTCACAGGAATGAGAGCCAGCTCAAAACAGAACAGGGCTGGGTTTAATCAACAGAGGTGAATAATGAGCTAGCTAGGAGACCATACAGACCAGCGACACATGCTAGACATGGATTCAGAGATGTGGCTTCAAGAGAACATGATGTATAATGCCTCTGGTATGTGGAAAGAGCACAGACTTGGAGCCACATACCTGGGCTTCAATGCCACCTCTGCTGTCCATATGCTGTGTGATCTTTTTTAAGTTTACTTATTTATTCTGAGAGAGAGAGAGAGAGAATGTGATTGTGTGTGTGTGCACACGCATGTGTGTGCACAAGCAGGGGACGGGCAGAGACAGAGGGAGAGAGAGAATCCCAAGCAGGTTCCTTCCTGTAAGCACAGAAACCCAACATGGGGCTCAATCTCACGATCCATGAGATCATGACCTGAGTCCAAATTCAGAGTTGGACTCTAAACTTCAGACTGAGCCACACAGGTGCCTTCTGCTACGTGGTATTCATCATGTGTTTGCTCTCTTTCAGAGAGCCTGATGCGGGGCTTGAACCCACTGACCACAAGATCATGAACTGAGCCAAAGTCAGTCACTCAGCCAACTGAGCCACCCAGGCACCCCTAGATGATTATTAATTAAATGAACTATTTTGAGTTAGTTCATTTTAAATCAATTAATGGGCTAAAGTGTATGTATAGCATCTAAACCAAGGCCTGGCACAAACTTGTCATTCAAAAGTCACTGGTACTTTCTCCTTTTTCCCCAAATTATTGCATTGTTAAATGGCTTTGGAAGAGCTGGGCTTTGGAATACAGAAGTCTACTTTGTAGATGTGCGAAATGCACAATGCCTGTGCAGCTAACCTTGGCTCTGTGGCCAAGGAATTATTCATTCTTAAAGCCAACATATGTTGGGCTACACAGTAGTTGTCTGCTTCGGACCAGAGCGAAAAGGAGGCCCCTGCAAGATCGCAGACTAGCCAAAGTAGCCCTGGGCTCCTTTCTTTCCTGCCCCTGCCAGGGTCTTCTTATCCTAAGCCCTCCACACGGCTGGAGACTCCTACACCTTATTCATGTCAGCTTCATCCATCAATGCCCATGGCCTACGATGTCAAGTGCACCTGGCTGGAGTCAGCCCCAGAGAGGGAACGTGTTAGTTCTACAGAGGAAACTTCCATCCTGTTATCCGTGTTGGTGTAGAAGCTGATATTCCAAGGGTAGCACATATCCAGCTTCATTTTTAAAATTCCCGTTGGGCTGATAAAGGAGCACAGGGAGGAAAGGACTAAGTCAGCAGGAGGGAGTGGCATCTGTCCCCTCTGTCTCCCTCCGGCCCCCTCCATTTACATCTTAGACAGACATCAGTCTGGATCCAACTGCCAGCCCCACAGACTCCTGCAGGCTGGGGGTGTGAACCTACAGGAGCCTGGAGGAGGGGAGGTGGCACCGACAGGGGAAGGTTGTCGCCTGCCTTGGAAGATGCACCATGCATCTGGGGGTCTGGTGCAAAGTGCTGGCGGCTACAGTGCTCACACCCAAGTTTGGCGCCAGCGAAGCAGAGGAAGGCTCTGTGTCTCGTGCCCTGACAAGCGCCTACATCAGCATGTAGAAAGGGGGTCCCTTTGCTACAAACGTGGTCCTCTTCTTAGAAATAGAAACGCAGAGGTGACTTGCTGTCTCAAACTCAACAGCCCAGCTTCTTTCTGCTGAAAAGGTGGGTTTAGTGGATCAGCAGAAAAGGCTGAGGAATGGAGAAGAGAATGTATCGTTTCAGTAGAAACAGAGTGGACAGCTGACAGGGGAACAGCTTTCCCCTACCTCGCTGCTGCTACCACGTCCCCACACCTCGGCGCCCCCAGGAGAAGGTGGCTAAGCACGGGCGCTGCCTCAGGGGCCTGGGATTGGTCTTGGGGCGAAACAGTTCCTAATGAAGCTCCACGGCCCCTCTCCATCACCGCACGTCGTGTCCTGAGCCCACGTTGTCTGAGCTGGCCTGCTGGCCTGTTTCTGGAGAGAGGAGGCTCAGCTTCTCCACAATAGGCAGAGCGTGAGTGCAATTAACCGAATGGATCTGTCTGGGAAACCGGAGGCCTGGAGAACCGAGTGGTTTCTCCGTCTTGCGTCAGAGGGCAGGTGTCCACTCCAAGTGCCCGGTGGGAGCTGAAGCGCGCAAGGGTGGGGAACGGGGGGGACGGGAGAGAGGAGTCTGAGTGGGAAGATGCCTCACGTGAGGAGGGAGGAGAATGCTGAGAGCAGATGCCTGGGGCAGCTCCAGCTGGCCGTGGCCTCAGGACAAAAGGGAGGAGCCAGAGGCAAGGAGGACTCAGAACTTACCCCTGAGGCTTCCGCAATCACATTCCCACCTGGAACCTGGCTGGAGGTGGGCTGAGGAAAGGCCGCCTAGGGTTTCCAGTAAGACTTGGAACAGGCCATCCCAAATCCAGCTGTGTGGGTCCCACAGCTGGACTGCTCGGATTCAAAGTCAAGTGCTGGCGCTTTCTTTGATGTGGAACTTTGGGCACAAGACTGAAACTTCCTGTATTTCTGACACTGGTAAAATGCAAACAATAATGGGCCCTATTTCGTAGGTGTGTCGTGAGGATAAATGGAAAACGCACGACAAGTACACAGCGCAATGCCCGGTGCATATGGGGGATACTCAAAATGCTGATTATCATCATGCTGATTATCGGCACCCTCTAAAAAAGCTGGATCAGCTCCCCTTCTCTCAGAACTTATTGTTCCCTCAATAGCCATATGGGCCTGTTCGCATGTATTCTCGGCACTCTTTTCTTTTCTTTTTAAAGGTTTCTCTATGCGTCTGAAAGTCTTTGACCCTTTCACCCCTCGCGATGCGCAGGTGCCTCAGACTGGAGGTGGCAGTGCAGGGTCACGGCAAGAAACAGCCCGTAATTCAGGGCAGCTAAGTCCTTGAATGGGTTCAGTTGCTAATAAACTTGGTGGACCTTGGAGAAATAACTTCTTGGGCCTCGGTTTACTCATCAACCCAAGGGCAAGAAGACACCAGCCTTGCACGCATCACAGAACAGTCATGAAAAGTCAGTGATATAATGAAATGGACAGATGATAAAAATAAAGCTTAGAACCAGCATTAGGGATTGCTGATCAGACTGGAAGGGTTCTGAGGTGTGAGCTAGCACAAGTTTGCCTGGCATCCGGCACACGCCGCAGGGCTAGACTGCGGCTGCCAGCCAGATGTGCGTCGGGCTGGGAGGCTGCTATCAACTCACAAGGGAGGGGCTCCTCCGGCGGGGGTGTGGGGAGGCAGCCTACGGTGCTCAGGGAGGGTGTTGGGGGCCTTTGGTGGGCACAGGGGGGAGGGTGCATGCAGAGAGGGGGCGTGATAACACAAGCTGATGACCTCTGGATTCAGGCACAAACCTGGGGGTCTATTCCGATGCCGTTCTACATATCTTTACTTGCTCATGAAAATAGCCTGGTATATACCACTTGTGCAATCAGAGTCCTCCAAATACAGGAAAACAAAAGAATGGCACCTCCCCTACCCCCAATGTCAGGCAGTACGGTCAAGTTCGATACTTAGTAACAATGATTCATCGAAAAGCCCTGCGGTGCAGTGATTTCCCCCAGCGGTCCCTGAAACCTAACAGTGTGTGAAGCAAGTTGTAGCCCTCAAAAGGCCCACACAGAACCCCCTGTGAAAAGACAAGCATATCTGAGCTCCTCTGACAGGATAAATAATAGCAACTTTCATTTACTGAACACCTGCTACATGCCAGGCACCGTGCAGGGCTCTTTATACACTCAATCTTTAATCTTTCCAAGATGTTCATTATTGTCTCCATTGTATAAACCAGGAAACTCAGGCCTGGAGCAGTTAGAAATTATTCTAAAGTCACCAAGCAAGTGGAGCTGGATTGTGTCCAGATCTGAAATCCACGTCCCCAGCAATGCTCTGCTCCCACCTTTTGTCCCCCTCCCTATGTCCCCCACCAGCCCCATCTCCAACTCCTGGGAGAACAGAAGACATCTGGAAAGGGGGCTGGAATGCCATGAGGCAAAGGCCCCCAAAGCCAAGAATAAGGAAAGTTTTCTCTGTCAAGGCCTCCGGGCTGGTAGCTTGTGATCTGTCACCAGTAACTCCTCCGTTAAAACTGTAGCCTTCTCTTCCCGCATCTCCTCCCCTGCCACCCCAGCCTGAGACTAAAACAGGAGCCGTGCAGCAGCAGGAAATTCTAGCCGAGAATGGAACAATGCAGGCCGCGCACACAGGGTCTGTGCCAGTGATGCCGGCCTAGGGCTGGCTTACTGCTCTGTGTACAGGGGTCCATCTGCCAGGGCCCAATTCCCCGCCCAGAGGAGGGCTTCCCGGACTGCCCCCCATATGCTGAGTCTGTCCCTCAGGAGGCTCCCAGGTTGTGGAGGCCAGGCGAAGGAGGCGGTTGGAGGTCACAAAGCTCTTTCCCAATTTTTCATTTCAGGGGGACAGTTGGGACAATGCCAAGACTAATGTCGCCAACTGCATCTGCTGGAGAAAAGGCGTCGACGCTTCCCCAGCGCCAGCCTCCTTGCAAAGGAGAGTCTGGAGGTCTGGCTCTGCGGCCGACTCTAGGGAGAAGGAAGAAGATGTCCTTTCACAAGGCTCTCGGGGCCAAAGAACCTTGGCTCATCAAAGAGAAGGGGCACGAGGCAAGAATCTCTCCCCACCCCTACCTCTGTCCTGTGCACCAGCCCAAGCGCTTACCCCACTCACCGTCTCTGCCTCATTCAGCCTCCTTCTTGCAAAACCAGAGGCTCTCTTCCAGCCTGCAGCGGGAAGGAACGCTCCAGGGTCCCAAATTGCACATAAGTCAATCAACCTGTCACAAAGCAAGCACAAAGAAGAGCCCTAGGGTCACTCTAGGAAAGAGAGAGAAAAGGCTTTGTGGTTTGCAGCTTGTTCACTCACTGGGAAATCACATCTTTGTCCACACCCATTTGGAAAGTTTTGCATAGCATAATGACATCTTTGTTTAAAGAAATTCAAAGTGCTGTGCAGGAAATGACAGCCATTCTGCAAGGTGCCTAAACGTGTCAGATTTTGGTGGTCTCTCTCATTCCTAAAATCATTATTAGTGTCCTGACATCGGAGATCTAATTGTGGATTCCCCATCATTACTCTGTATCTTGGAGAATTTCTCCTGTACCTATGGGGGAATTTACCCAGAATTATCTCATTAATTGTCTTAACTTAGGAGAACTGTTAGGTTTTTCTTCCCTACCTACAGGTAACCAAACTGAGCCCACTGTAAATAAATCTATAACATATTGAAAGGAGAGCTAACTTTAGGGTCAGGGGATATGCATTTGAAGTTCTAGTTTGTTATGATACTTAGGGTGGATCATTTCCCTGCATGTGTCTCATTTTCTTCATCTGTAAAATGGGGAGAAGGCACTGTAGAGTCAGACCACTAGGCCATTAGTTACAATTTGCAGGTTCAAGCCCAGTGCCAGTCCTTTTGGGCAACAGGTGAACCTTTCTCAGTGCAGATAACAGATCTCACTTAATCATTTCCTTTAACATTAAAATGTGTCTGAAGGAAATAAAATCTGCCTTTGTAGAGGGGAATGTGGCAACATCTATCAAACTTTGGATGCACTCACTCACTCTTACACCTGCAATCTCAGTTCTAGGAATCTACTTAAAGTAGATCCTAGATGGGGCGCTTGGGTGGCTTAGTCGGTTAAGCGTCCGACTTTCGCTTGGGTCATGATCTCGCAGTTCGTGGGTTCGAGCCCCGCATCGGGCTCTGTGCTGACTGCCAGCTCAGAGCCTGGAGCCTGATTCAGTCTGTGACTCCCTCTCTCTGACCCTCCCCTGCTCATGCTGTCTCTCTCTCTCTAGAAATAAATAAAAAAACATTAAAAAAATATGTCCTTTCTTTAAAAAAAAAAAAAAGTAGATCCTAGGGGCACCTGGGTGGCTAAGTTGGTTAAGAGTCCGACTTCGGCTCAGTTCATGATCTCACTGTTTGTGGGTTCGAGTCCAGTGTCAGGCTCTGTGCTGACAGCTCAGAGCCTGGAGACTGTTTCAGATTCTGTGTCTCCCCCTTGCCCTTCCCCTGCTCGCATTCTGTGTATGTTTCTCTCTCACAAAAATAAATAACATTTAAAAAGTTTTGAACAGATCTTGTTTTGTGGATTTACTTTCTGAAACATGTAAATATCTAACATAAAAGCACAATTACTATTTCTAAAAGAAATGTCTAAAATAAAAATAAAATCCACAAACGAGTTTATGTGTCCAGCTGGTTGGCACTACACACCCAGAAACTAAAACACAGTTATTCGATTGTATGTCCTTGGAAAGCCATAGCTAAGAAAAAAAAGAACTGCCTCTTCCCTGTGCTCTCCCAACCCTAAACTGTTTCCAATAATCATATTACTGATGGTACTGTTATTCTGAGACTTTTGTAATATATCGTGGGATAGGCCAAATGCATAATGATAATAATACTGACATTGCTGAGAAAAAAGGTTTTCTTCTTGAAAAGTGATACAGATGTAAGATTGAGAGATCAGGTTAAAAGTCTGTAGCCCTGACAGTGAGGAGTATCAATATGAACTTCATATGTCTTATCTACACATGTGTGTACACACACACAAACACACACTCTTTAGCCCTGGTCACTGTAATAGAATCTAGATCCTAGATACAAGGATCATCCCAGTAGGATTGAGCACCCCTGGTGATCTGTTTATGAACTCTAAATACTATCCCCCCACAAAGGAATCAGGCTTCTTTGGAGAAATGTCTGAGGCAGTAAATGTGCAACGTGTGCCTAGAACATCTTGTGAAACCAAAAAAGCAAATGCAGTGTCAGAGACTGCAAGAGTCATGCCAAAAGGACTCAAAAGCCAACTAGAATAAGGTTTCCTTGGTCAAGCTGAATATCAATAAGGATCATAATTGCAATAGATTGAAACATACCAATTATGTTATGAATCCTAAGAATAACTTTTAAAACTCCAAATAACCCATTTAGAGGATGTTAGGGAAATTCTTCATTATTTTGAAAACAGGTCAATAAAGCAAAAGAAGAAGGGGTGGATGGGGATATAGCTGAGACAAGATTGGTCTTGTACTGATGGCTGTTGCAGACAATGATGAGTCGATCAGGTTCATTATATTATTCTCTCTTCTCCTTTTCATAATAAAAATAGTTTCTTATTTAAAAAATGTTTTTATTTATTTTTGACAGAAAGAGAGAGGGAGAAACAGAGTGCAATGGGTGGGGCAGGAGAGGCAGAGAGAGAGGGAGACCTAGAATTCGAAGCAGGTTCCAGGCTCTGAGCTGTCAGCACAGAGTCTGATGTGGGGCTCAAACCACAAACTGTGAGATCATGACATGAATGGAAGTCGGACGCTTAATGGACTGAGCCACTCAGGAGCCCCAAAATAAAAATAAGTTGTAAGTGTCAGAACGGATTGAGAAGCAAGATATCATTAGAATGCTAATTCTTGGAACCATAGTCATTTAATCCTAACAACAATCCAGTCTGATGATAAAGGATGCAAATACTATTATCCTCATTTTACACTGGAGGAAATAGGTATAATAAACCCATTGAGTCAGTACTCAAACCCACATGTTCTTATCCCAAAGGCTCACTATCCCACAGTGGCCTTTTTAACGTCCCCATTTGTGCATCTGGGTTAATAAAACTTTCCTTGCCTACATGAGGGCACTGGCAGTGTTGCAATGAGATAATATGCAGGAAAACACTTGAAAATCAAATCCTTGTACCAATATTTTATTGTTATTTGAAAATTAGGGATCAGACTGGCCCTATGAGGTTGCTGCAAGTATCAGATGAGAGCTATGATATGAAGAGAGATGGACAGATAGAAAGACAGACAGATAACCTTAAAGATGATGAAGTTATCATCACCAGCAGTGTTTTGATCATCATTGCTCACAGGACTTCAGGCTTCAGTGAGAAGGGAGACTTGGAATCCATGGTGAAAACTTTCCACCTGACCCAGGGGTAGGAAGTTTCCAGAAACGACACCTGATGCTCTTGGTAGGGACTGTGATCAATAAGGACACTTGATATACCACAGGCTGCAAGGAGAGTGGCTCTCAGTCACAGATGGGTGGGGACCACCCCCAGGTTGCTGGGCACCCAGGGCACTGCCTCCAGGTCCCAGAAGGCCAGACACCTGCTGGGTTCATCTGAATGGGGCCTACATTACAGGGGCCGCAGTGGGCAGTGGAACGTGTTCCCGTGACAAGGAGAAGGCAGAGTATGTCCGCCTGATGACTGGAAGGAAGCCCTGGGGTTGCTCACCAGCTCCCAAACTGTTATCTCTTGATGTCTGCCTGGGGGGTGTTTATAGATTTCTTCTTAGCAAATGTTTATTCTCAGATTGTCCTGTCCTCGGCCACAAAATAAAAGTGGGTCTGGAGGATCTCCAGCACTTTCTTGCCTTGGAATCCTATAATTCTGTGTGTCTTTCTGAAGACACACGAACTCGAGATTTTCCCGAGTCTTGGTTGATGCCCCTTCTTCCTCTGGATATATAGTCTGTGCACAGGGAATAAAGACTTACTCTGTCTCTGCTCTATTTCTGACCATGACCTGAGCCGAAACTGAGAGCAGGATGCTTAATCGAATAAGTCACCCAGGTGCCCCAAAGCTAAGCATTCAAAAAATGATTTTACTTTTTTTGAATACATAATCCCTTCACATGATATGAAACTCATAAGATGTAAAAGCGTATATAATAAAGAATATATAGATATATGAGTATATATAAGTAAATTCTCCTTCAAACCCCAACCCCCAGCCTCCCAGTTCTACTCAGTCCCTCCCCTTGGCCAGCCATTGTTGCCAGTCTCTTGGGTATCCCTCCAGGGGCTGGTGGTGTATGCATAGATATGCATTCTTTTAAAAAATTATAACATACTATACATATTTTTCTCAGTTAGCAAACAGCTTAGATATCTTTCTGTATTAGCTCATGTAAAACTGCTTTAAGCAGTGCCATAGAGTTCTATTGTATGAACACATCCTAATTATTTGCTCAATCCTCTACTCTCAGACAGTTCAGATGTTTGTGATCATTGGAAGTGAAAAATTGCTGCAATACATATCCTTGGATATATGTGATTTCTCACACTTGCAAGAATATCTTTGGGAAAGTTCTTGGATGCAGAATTTCTGGGTCAAAGAGAATGTGGCCAAATTGTTCTCCCTGAAGGCTGAGACATACTCTCACCAGCAATATTTGAGTTTCTGTTTCTCACTTCTCCAATATGGCGTATTACTAGATATTTTTTGGTCTTTGACCATCTAATGCACTGAAATTGGCATCTCTTTTGTAGTTCTCTTATTATGAAGGAAGCTGAAAATTTTCCTTTTCTTTATTTTTATTTTTTTAATGTTTATTTATTTTGGCAGGGGTCAGGGCACAGAGAGAGAGGGAGAGAGAATCCCAAGCAGGCTCCACTCCATCAGCACAGAGTCCAACACAGGGCTCAAACCCATTAACTGTGAGGTAATGACCTGAGCCAAAGCCAAGAGTCGGAAGCTTAACAGACCAAGCCACCCAGGTGCCCCTCCTTTTTTTTAACTGTTCCAATTTTTTGCCCATTTCTCTACCAGGTAGTTTATTCTTGTCAGTTTGAGGAAACTTTTTACTTACTAGGAAAATTACCTCTTTATCTGTAAGAGGAGCTTGAAATTGTCCACATCATTATTTTTATCCTGACTTCATTTGTGCACTAAATATAGACATTAGAGAAGAAGAAAAGTCTCAAATCAATAATATAAGTTCCCATATCAAGAAAGTAGAGAGGACCAAAAAAAACCAAAAAAAACAAAAAAAAAAAACCCAAAGCAAGCAGAAGGAAGTAAGAAAAAACAGAAATCAATGAACTAGAAAGCAAAACCAATAAACGAACCAGAAAATCAAAGACATGAGCTGGATCTTTTTTTTTTTTTTTAACATGAACTAGTTCTTTGAGAAGATCAATACAATGGACAAACCTCTAACAAAACTAAGAACAAGAAAAAAAAATGACACAATGGCCAATATCAGAAATGAAAAGGGAGATGTCATTAAAGACCTTCCAAACATCAAAAGGATAATAAGAAAACACTATGAACAACTCTACATACATAAATTTAAAAACTTAGTAGAAATGGTCCAATTCCTTGAAAACCAACCAATCACAACTCCCACATGTAACAGACCATTCGAATGGCTTTATAATTATTAAAGAAGTTGAATTTAAAACCTCCCAAAAAAGAAATTTCAGGCTTAGACTGCTTCACTGAAGAATTCTAACAACATTTTAAGGAAGAATTAACACAAATTGTAGAAAATCTCTTCCACACTATAGGAGAGAACACTTAATTCCTTTTATGAAGCCATGTTACTTGATACCAAAATCAGACAAAGACAGGAAAAACAGAAAAGAAAAAGAAAATTAAAGATCAATAATAACTTTCATGAATATAGATACAAAAATAATTTGAAAATATTAACAAATAAGGGTGCCTGGGTTGTTTAGTTGGTTGTCTGACTTGGGCTCAGGTCACAATCTCACAGCTTATGAGTTCAAGCCCCACATCAGGCTCTGTGCTGACAGCTCAGAGCCTGGAACCTGCTTCAGATTCTGTCTCTCTCTCTCTCTCTCTCTGTCTCTTCCCCACTCGCACTCTGTCTGTCTCTCTTTCAAAATAAATAAACATTAAAGAAAATTTTTTTAGGGGCACCTGGGTGGCTCTGTTGGTTAAGCATCTGACTTCATTTGGCTCAGGTTATGTTTGTAGGTTGGAGCCCCGCATTGGGCTCTGTGCTGACAGCTAGCTCAGAGCCTGGAGCCTGTTTTGGATTCTGTATTTCCCTCTCTCTCTCTGACTCTCCCCTGCTCATGCTGTCTCTCTCTCTCAGAAATAAATAAAACATTAAAAAAACAAAAACAAACAAAAAAAATTTTTTTAACATTAGCAAATAGAATTTAGCAATATATAAAAAAATTGTTCACTGTGACCAAGTAGTAGTTCATTCCAGGGATGCAAGCCTGGTTTATTATTTTAAAATCAAAGTAATGCATCATATTAACAAGTTAAGGAAGAAAAATCACATGATCCTATCAATCAATGCAGGGAAATCATTTGACAAAACTCACTACCTATCACAATTTAAAAAAAACTCTCAGAAAAAAAATTGAGAGAAAATCCCTCAATTTGATTTTTAAAATCTACAAAATATCCACAGCTAGCATTGTACTTAATGGTGAAAGACTGAATGCTTTCCCCCTAACACTGGATACAAAGCAAAGATGTCTGCTTTCACCAATCTTATTCAACATAGCATCTGAAGGTCTAGCAAGTGGAATAAAGCAAGAAAAGGAAGTCAAGGCCATACAGGACAAAAAGAAATAAATAAAACTATTTCTATGTGCAGACAACACAATGGTCTATGTAGAAAACTCCAAGGAATCTACAAAACAAAACAAAACAAAAAAACAAAGCACAGAACAAAAAAACCCATTTGGAACTAATAAATGGAATAATCAAGATTTTAGGATACAAGATAGGCATTTAAAAACCACTGTATCCTACATACAAGCAATGAACACAATTTTTCAAGCATGAAAATTTAAAAATACAATACCATTTACAATCCCTCAAAAATGAAATTCTTAGGTATAAAATGACAAACCATGTATGGTATTTGTACGCAGAAAAGTATGCTACACCTATGAAAAAAATCAAAATCTAAACAGAGAGATATGATCTCATGCTCATGGATTGGGAGATACAAGACAATAAAGATGTGAATTCTCCCCAAATTGATATACTGGCTCAATGGGATCCCTATCAAAATCCCAGCAAGATTTTTAGTAGAAATAGACAGATTGTTATAAAATGTATATGGAAATACAAAGGAACTAAAATAACTAACACAATCTTGAAAAAGAAGAAACATATGGGAGGGACCCATCCATCCAACTGAAAGACTCATTATATAGCTCCAGTGATACTGGTAAAGGAAGAGCCACATGGATCGATGGAAGAAAACAGAGAACCCAGAAGTAGACCCACACAAATATGCTCAACTGATTTTTGTCAAAGATGCAAAAGCAATGGGGGATGGAGGAAAAGATAGCCTTTTCAACAAATAGTGCTGAAACAATTGGACATCCATAGGACAAAAAAAGAAAAAGAAAAAAAAAGAATCTCAACTCAAGTCCTTATACAAAATGGACTCAAAATGGAAGGCGGACTTAGATGTACAATGTAAACTTATAAAACTTGTAGAATTAAAGCAGGTGAAAATCTTTGAGATCTACAGGTAGACAAACCATTCTTGGGTTTGATGCCAAAAGCATGATCCATAAAACAAAAAAAGCTGATAGCCAGGACTTCACCAAAATTAAAAACTGTGCTCTGCAAAAGAGGATGAAGAGTGGGAGAAATCACACATATGACAAAGAACTAATATATAGAATATAGTTCTATATTTAGTTCTAGAATATATAAAGAATTTCCAAAACTCAGCAGCAAAGATGCAAACAATCCAATTGGAACATGGCCAAAAGATTTTTCACTTAAGTACATACCCCAATGGCAAATAAGCACTTGCAAAGTAGTTCAACATCACTAGCCATTAGAGGAATGCAAATAAAAACCACAATGAAAAGGGGGATGGGGGAGAATGAGCCATCATTATAGACCTATCAGAATGGCTAAAGTAAAAAATAGTGCAACACCAAACACTGGTAAGATGTGGAAATACTAGATCACTCGTATATTGCAGGTGGAACAGTTTGGCAATCTGTTAAGAAATTAAACATGTAACTATAATATGACCCAGCAATTTCACTTCTGGGCATTTATCCCAGGGAAATAAAGACTTTGTGTTCACACAAAACCGTGTACAGCAATGCTTATAGTGGTTTTATTCATAATAGCTCTCAAATGGAAACAACACAGATATCCTTCAATTGGTGAATGGTTAAACTGTGGTACAGTGCTGTGGAATACAACACAGCAACAAAAAGGGAAGAATTATTGATATGTGTGGTAACTTAGATAAATCTCCAGATAATTATGCTGGATGAAAGGGGCCAATCCCCCTTCCAACCACCCCCCTACCCCCAGTTAAATACTGTGATTTCATTATACAACATTGTGGAAATGACAAAAATCAGAAATGGAGAACACATTAGTGGAGCCACAGGTTAAGGAAGGTGGGTTGTGTTGGGAGGAGATGAGTGTGGCTTTAAAATCTCAACAAGAGGGATCCTTGCTGTGATGGAAATGGTTTTGATCTTGACTGCACATTGTCAGTATCCTGGCTGCTAGGTGGTGCTACACTTTTGCAAACTACTGGGGGAAGCTGAGCAAAGTATATGAGGGATGGACTTGTATGATCTGCTACAATTGCCAATGCATCCATAATTGTTTCAAAATAAAAAGTTTAATTAAAAGTAACTTTCTGCTGAGTGGGCCTTGGTGGCTCAGTCAGTTAAGTGTCTGACTTTTGGTTTTGGCTCAGGTCATGATCTCACAGTTCGTGGGTTCAAGTCTCACATTGAGCTCTGTGCTGGCAGCTCAGAACCTGCTTGGGATTCTCTCCTCTCTCTCTCTCTCTCTCTCTCTCCCTCCCTCCCTCTCTCTCTCTCTCTCTCCTCCTCTTCCTCCTTCTCCTCCTCTTCCCCTGCTCATTCTCTCTCTCTCTCTCAAAATAAATACACTTAAAAAAATAGCTTTCAGTTGATTCTCCTTGTATTCTGTGTAAATAATTATATCATCTGTAAGTAATCATAACATCTCTTTCTTTCCAATTTTGATACTTCATTTCTTTCTCTTGGCAGATTTAGTGTGATGTTAGTCGTGCAAAAACAAATTAGGAAGAAAAACCTGCTACCACATAAAGTAATACAAACTGGACAGAAATAATTTTTAAAATAGATTCTCTTATGGGCTCTCATGGATTGAAGAATTTTGACAGTATTTCTAAAAACTCAAACACTTTCCCAGATGTATTTAAAAGTTATTTCTCCTCGGGGCGCCTGGGTGGCTTAGTCGGTTAAGCGTCCGACTTTTGCTTAGGTCATGATCTCGTGGTTCGTGGGTTCAAGCCCCGCGTCGGGCCCTGTGCTGACTGCCAGCTCAGAGCCTGGAGCCTGTTTCAGTCTGTGACTCCCTCTCTCTCTGACCCTCCCCTGCTCAGGCTGTCTCTCTCTCTCTCTCTCTCTCCTAGAAATAAATAAAACATTTAAAAAATTTAAAAAAAAAGGGGCGCCTGGGTGGCTTAGTCGGTTAAGCGTCCGACTTTCGCTTAGGTCATGATCTCGCGGTTCGTGGGTTCGAGCCCCGCGTCGGGCTCTGTGCTGACTGCCAGCTCAGAGCCTGGAGCCTGTTTCAGTCTGTGACTCCCTCTCTCTCTGCCCCTCCCCTGCTCACGCTGTCTCTCTCTCCTAGAAATAAATAAAACATTAAAAAAAAAATTTAAAAAAAGTTATTTCTCCTCAAAATAAACTGCCCAGTGCTCAGCATCATGAGTGTTCAATAATGACATTTCCAAGAAAAGAGATTTGTTAACTTTCCTTGAAAACTTGCTTCAGTGAGGGGATCTCACATTCCAAAGGTGCAAAAAAAAAATCCAGCTAAAATCAGACACCGTTATTTCAGTACAGCTGGACCTGTGTTCTGAAGCCAAAAGAGGTTCTCTAACTGTAAGGAAGATGGGCATTTGCTCTAGAAAGTTCAAGATAGATGTGAGCACTCTCACCCACAGATCCAGCCAAATTAGACCAGTCTGCACAGAACAGTAAACGAAGTGGAGAATCAGTATCTTCAGAAGGTACCCCAGGTGACTGCTAGTGGCAGTAAGGAATCCAGCAGCAAGTGTGTCTCCCAGAGGCAGCAGGGAGAATGACTGGGGGTGGGGGTAGGGGGGCTCGGTGGCCCTGCATGGCCATTGGAAAGACACTGCTAAAAGAATAAAGGACAAACCAAAGTTGGGGGGAAAATGTTTAAAAAACACAAATCCGATGAAGGGCTGGTCACATAATATACAAAGAATTCTCAATTGGATAATAAGAAAACAAATAAACCAATAAAACAGGCAAAGGGTCTAAACAGACACTTCCCCCTCAAAAGATATATTTTTGGCAAATCCACACACAGAGAGATACTCACCATCTTTAGTCAATAGGGAAATGCAAACTAAAACCACAATGAGATACCATTGTATACTTGTCAGAAGAGCTCAATAAACAAAAAGATTCATGATACCAAGGCCTGGTGAGGATGCGAGGCAAATGGAACTTGCATACATGGCTGATGGGAATAAAAAATGGTACATCACTTTAGACAACAGTTTGGCGGTTTTGTTTAGAAAGTCAAACATACAGCTAATATATGAACAAGTAATCCCACCCTTAGGTATTTATCCAAGAGGAATAAAAGTATATGTCCATATAAAAACATACATGTGGATATTTACAGTAAATTTATTCATAATTGCCAAAAACTAGACACAAGCCAAATGTCTGTCAATGGGTGAGTGGATAAATAAACTGTGGGATATAATATGACAGAGCAGTACTTACCAATAAACAGACATGATCTATCGATACATATAGCAAGTTAGAGGCATCTCAAAAGCAGTGTTAAGTAAAAGAAACCAATCTCAAAAGGCTACACTGTATGTTTCACTTATAAGATATTCTAGAAAATGCAAACTCTAGGAACCTAATAAGGACTGGAGTCAGTGGGGAGAGGATTAACCAAAAAAGGGTACCTGAGAACTTTCTGAAATGATGGAGAGGTTGTATATCTTGATTAGGGTGTTGGTAACATAACTATATGTGTTTGCAAAATTCACTAGACTCCACACATAACACTGGTGAATTTTATTCTATGTAAGTTATACCTTAATAAACTTCACTTGGAAAAAATGTTTAGGTACATGAAAAGACAAGATGTAGGCAAAGATACTGGGTATGTACCCACCTGACAAAAGATTACCACCAAGAATATATATAAAGAGCTTCTGTAAGCAAATAAGAGAATAACAAACCAACAGAAATAAAGGCAGGAGACAAACTAGAATGTATGTGGCTAATAAACATATTGGTGATCTGGGAAATACAAATCAACATCATCAGGAGACACTGATTTATACTCACTCAATTAGAAAAAATTACTAAGTCTAACCATATCAAGTGTTGAAAGAGGTTAAAGATTTCTCATACATTGCTAAGGATACAAGCTTTGGAAAACGTTTTACATTACCTCCTAAAATTGAACATTTACCAACTATGATTTAGCGAATCTACTCCTAGCTATATACCCATAAGATATTCTTGTACATGCACAAATAGCAAAAACCTAGGAAGAGCCCAAAAGCTCATCAGTGGAGAAATGGACAATTAAACTGTGGTAGAATCAAACAATGAAATATTACACAGCAGGCGAAACAAGTGAATTAGAGTGCTATGCAATAAAACTATATAATAAGCAAAGAGGGAATAAGAAAAAAATAGGATTCAAGATAGCAATTACTACAATTCAACAACAAAACAAACAAACTGGCTCAAAAATGGGCAAATGGGAGGCGCCTGGGTGATTCAGTTGGTTGAGTGTCCAAAACTTTGGCTCAGGTCACGATCTCACGGTTCATGAGTTCAAGCCCTGAGTCTGGCTCTGTCCGGATAGTTCAGAGCCTGGAGCTTGCTTCAGATTCTGTGTCTCCCTCTTCTCTCTGCCCTTCCCAGCTCACACTCTGTCTCTGTCTCTCTTTCTCAAAAATAAATAAATATTTAAAAAAATTTTTTAAATGGCAGAAGACATGAGTAGACATTTCTCCAAAGATACACAAATAGCCAATAAGCATATGAAAAGGTGCTCCACATTACTAATCATTAGGGAAATGTAAACCAAAACTACAGTGAGATACCACCTCACACCCATTAGGATGGCTACTATTAAAAAAAACAAAAACAAACAGAAAATAGCAAGTGTTGATGAGGATGTGGAAAATTGGAATGTAAAATGGGGCAGCCTCTATGGAAAACAGTATGGCCGTTCCTTAAAAAATTAAAAATAGAATTACCGTATGATTCAGCAGTCCCATTTCTGGGTATATATCCAAAAGAGCTGGAAGCAGTGTCTCAAAGAGGTATTTGTACATCCGTGTTCGTCCCAGCAGTATACACAATAGCCAAAACATGGAAGTAACCCATGTGTCCATGGATGGATGAGTGGATAAACAAAATGTGGTCTACCCATACAGTGGAATATTATCCAGCCACAAAAAGGAGGAAATTCTAACATGTGCTACAACATGGATAAACTTTGAGGACATTATACTAAGTGAAATAAGCCAGTCACAAAGGGACAACTACTGTATGATCCCACTTTGATGAGGTACCTCGTGTGGTCAGATTCACGGAGACAGAAATGGGAATGGTGGTTGTTCAGGGCTGGGGGAGGGGGGAATGGGGTGTACTTTCATGGGTACCAAGTTTCAGTTTTGCAAGAGGAACAGAGTTCTGGAGATGAGTTTCACAACAACGTGAATGTACTTAACACTACTGAGTGGTGCACTTAAGCATGGTTAAGGTGGCAAGTGATATGTCATGAATATTTTATTACAGTTAAAAATTTTAAAAATTTTGTTAAGTAATGATTCCTTCTGGTAGCAGGGAGGTAGAGAAGATGGCTTGGTGGTGATGGCAGTGAAATCTGAAGATTAGATATTTGCTAATCATGAAAGTTCTATCTTTTGTTGTGGGTATGGATTTACAGGCACTTACTGTATAAATAAATAAACAAATGGCTGGAAGGACAGAAAGAAAGTTAGGAAGGAGAGAAGGAAAGGAGATGGAGGGGAGAGGAGGGAGAAAACAGAATAAAAGAGGGGAAAAAATCCCAGCAGGACATGCAGGAATGATGGTAAAAGTGAGTCATGAGCCAAAGATTATGGCTAACCCAAGGCCATCATACCTGAGGTCCAAAATAAAAGAAAATTTGTTCCAATGGGTCAAAGGAATTCTAGATTGTCTAAAATGAAAGGGCTCTCAGAAACCTCTAACTGAAGTCTGTCATTCAATGTGATGAGAAAAGTAACACAGAGATACCTCAGAAATGTGAATGAAGCTCAGAGATGTTCAGTGCTCTACGCTCACACAGCCATCTGTATTCTAGCCCTTTCCCAGTTATGTTTGCCAAAAAAAGGCAGCAGTGACAAGGGAAAGTTAAGGCCATTCACTCCCAGAGCAACCAACCCTCAGTCCTTTCAACATCTCCTAGGGAAGGCATTATTATTATTCTACACATTAGAAACTTGAAGCCTGGTGATGTAACATGCCTCATCTAGGGGTTCTCGAATGATGAGCGGCACAGCCAAAATTCCAAACCATGTCCGTGTCCCCAAAGCCCACGCTCTTTGATGCCATGCTGAAATATACTTCACACCAATACAACTGAATTTCAACCACCACTTTGTGAATGGCCCTGTGGAAGACATGAGGATGAACAAACTACACAAGGGGTTTCTTTTAAAACTCCTCTTTGTGATTATCTCAGAAAACTGTTGTTCTGCCCAAGAGGAAAAAAAAAAAGAGCGGCCATAATTGGTTTACATATTCAATATGTCTTGGTTTTAAAATATACAATTAGTCATGGGGCGCCTGGGTGGCTCAGTTGGTTAAGCATCCGACTTTGGCTCAGGTCAGATCTCATGGTTCATGGGTTTGAGCCCCGCATCAGGCTCTGTGCTGACAGCTCAGAGCCTGGAGCCTGTTTCAGATTCTGTGTCTTCCTCTCTCTCTGCCCCTCCCCCACTCATGCTCTGTCTCTCTCTGTCTCAAAAATAAATAAACTATAAAAAATTAAAAAAAAAATACAATTAGTCAGAGACAAATTTGTGCTGATAACACGACCTGCCCAGAGAAATGTTTTGCTTTATGAAATATCTCTTCTTAAGAAAGATAAGGCAGGTAAGCCATAGCAGCCGGGCCCCCAGTCCCATGACCAGGACTCACAAAAAAAAATGATCCAGTGAAAGAGAACTCCTGCTTCAGATGGAAGAGACTTGGGAAACAGACAGGAGGAGCCAAAGAGAAACAAAGTGATAGACAGGTGGGGGGCCAAGAAAAGCACCCTACAGAGGATGAGCCAGAATCAGGGATGTGGGAAACACCTGTGATTTTAGACGATGCTTTCATTCGCAACTGGCCCTCAGTTACATCCTCCACAGAACAAGCTAACAAATGGATAGGGCTATGATGCAGCAGTCATTGTCACCAGAGCCATTCATGTCACACCTTCCCAGGCACAAGCACATGGGGAAAGAACACTCAAACCAAGGTCATCCCATACTTAGGGCCAAAGGGGAAGAGCATGGGACCCAAGGCAATTCTATTCCCACATTGTATTTTTCTCATAGATGCAACCCGGTAAAATCTTTTTTTAAAAAGATTGTGGTAAAATATACATTACACAAAATTTACCATTCTAGCCATTGTAAGTGTACAGTTTGGCAGCATTAAGTACATTCACATTAAATGACCATCGCCACCAGCCATCCAAAGAATTTTTTATCTTCCCAAACTGGAACTCCGTGTCCATTAAGCAATAAACCTACTCCCCTCTCCTTAGCACTTACAAATAAATAAATTTTAAGTACTTGTGATAAAGTATTAAATTTAGTCAAAACCTGTGGACAGACTACAGAACCAGCTAGTCAGGTTAGCTGTGAGGTCACAGCAGCAAAGACACCACCCTAGTCCTCCCAGACTTTATCAACATGATGGGCTAATGATATTCTCAATTCCTTGTATTTAGTTGGCTAAACCCACAACTCTGGGTAAATCCAGCTCTCCACCCACTCTGTGCCTGTGCATGTGCAACGGACGTGGCTGAGGAAATACCTCCACGCTGTCTGGCCTCACTAGGGAATCATGTTCTCTATCTCCAGTGGGCTCTTAATGGCATCTGACAATCAAATGCTTTGCCCCCTCATCTGCCCTCCTAGATGACAATTCATACCTTCCCCTTTCTTCCTATTTTTAAAAAAATTTTTTAGTGTTTATTTATTTTTGAGAGAGAGAGAGAGGACAAGCATGAGCAGGGGAGAGGCAGAGAGAGGGAGACACAGAATCCAAAGCAGGCTCCAGGCTCTGAGCTGTCAGCACAGAACCTGACACAGGGCTTAAACTCTAGAACTAAGAGACCATTACCTGAGCCGAAGTCAGAAGCTTAACCAACTGAGACACCCAGACCCCCCCTTTCCCATTTCTTCTTAAACCCCCATCTCTCCTTCCCCTTTCTTTTTCTTTTGTTTTAATTTTTATTATGAAGTGTGACGAAACTCCACGTGCACACCAGCCAACCTCAACAACTACCAAACCCAGGCCAACCACACACCATCTACATGCCCCTTCCCTGTCTCCACTGGATTATTTTGAAGCAAAACCCTGTCATTGCATAATTTCATCTATAATACCTCAGCATGAGATGACGCTTTTATAAACCAGAATCTCAATGACATCACAACTCCAAAATTAACAATAATTTTTTTTATTATCAAATATCCATTCAGTGCCCAGGTTTCCAATGGTCTCACAAATGTCTTGGTTTGTTGTTTTTGTTTTTTGCTGTTTGTTTGAATCAGAATTCAAATAAGGTCCTAAGGCCTTAACTAATAACATTAGTTCATATTTGTTTTAGGTCTCTTTTAATATATCAGTTTCATCTCTTTTTTCCTCTTGCACTTTAAATTTTGTTTGTTTTTTTTTTCTTTTTTCTTTTTTTGAGAGAGAGAGAGAAAGAGCATGCATGCACATGCAAGCAGGGGAGGAGGAGGAGGAGAGAGAGAGACAGAGAGAGAGACAGAGAGAATCCTAAGCAGGCTCCACGCCCAGCATAAAGCCGACTCGGGGCTTGATCTCACAACTTGGGATCATGACCTGAGCCAAAATCAAGAGTTGGACACTCAGCTGACTGAGTCACCCAGGCGCACCCACTTTATGTTTTAAATAAAAAAATGCTTTCCCATCCTTTTGTTCTTGGCCGATGGCTATGTTTATTCTTTGATAGAAAATAGAAGCAAGCAACAAAGGGAACTTCCACAGGTGCCGGCCCCCCGACCGACGGCCTCCCTGCTTCCATGGTCCTATGTTCCACCCTCTCTCCTCCCCCTAGGGCTTTGGCCCCATCCCCTCTTGCCTACTTCGAGACAATGCTCCAGCCATTCTCCTCTTCCTCCTGCCTCATCGAATTTTCCCTGCTCACTTGATCTTTCCCACCAGCTTCCAAACTTTGCATGATTTCTCCCAACCTAAAGGGCCTTCCCTTTCCCCACTCTCCTCTCTGAAACTGTCCTTGTTTCTCTTCCCTTTACAGGAAAACTCTTTACAAGACCTGCCCACTTTTAGGTCCTCCAATTTCTCTTCTCAAAACTTCTTTTAAACCCATTCCAATCAAGATTCCAACCCCACCCCCCACCAACTCAACCCAAACTGGTCTTATCAGGGTTACCGCAACAGTTTAAGTCCAATGCCAGATAAATCCCCTGTTCTTGTCTTTCTTGATCTAACACAAGGGATCACTCTGTTTTCCTGGAAACGCTTCCTCCTCTTGGCATCGAGAACAGCACAATCTGTACAATCTCCTCCTTACTGCTTCCTTATTAGCAATCAGTGTATTCCTTATTATCAATCTCCAGTTCTGGTTCCTCCTCTTCTTCTCAACTTCTGTTAGAGGGCTATGTCCTAGGATCTCTTTTCTTCTTTACTTACGCTCTCTACCTTGGTGACCTCATGGAGTCTCCTAGCATCAAATACCATCTATCTGCTGAAAACTCCCAATTTTAACCCTCTAGCCCGGAATCTTTCCACCAAAATTTGGACCCACATATATAACTGCCTACCTGGCAACATGTCACTTCCCCTGGCAACGTGTCACTCGAGTTAATGATTACTCTTATTCCAGGTGTCCATGATAAACCTTTAGCCTCATCTGTGACTCCTCTCCCTCCCTCTCATCTCACCCCTGAGGTATCAGCAAATCCTACTGCCTGTTCCGTCCTCACTTCCTCTCCTGCTTTTCCTCGGGTCCACACCATTCCTGCCTGCTATCTTATTTTTCTACCAACATTCTTTGTTCCATTGTCTTTTCTTCAGTGACTGCCTAGTCACACTATCGAAAACTGCAGACCTTTCTGCACCCAAATTCCTTATCCTCCTTATACCTCCTTTATTTTATAACTCATTCGTACTTGTTACCTCCTAATGTACCACATATTTTATTTTCCTCATTTATTGCCTGTCTTTCCCCATTAAAAATGTAAGCTCCTTGACATGCAAGGATTTTATCTACTTCCTGCTCTATCTCTGACTTGCAGAACAGTGCCCACCCCATAGAGGGGGTCAAAAAATATTTGTTCAACTAATGAATATATTTATAGATGGAGCTAAATTTAAAAAAAAATGTTTCTTCTATGCAGGCTTCCCAAATTCCTTTGAACCTCCCCAGCACTTAGAATATGAAACACAGCAGTTAATATTACTTATTACTGCCACGTTCTTAGTCTTCTCTCTCCTACTAAACTCTGAGTTTCTCTGAGCCTGAGACCTGGCTTCGTATCTATTCTTTCTCCCCCTCAGTCCTGGCACAAGATTGATCACCAATTAGCTATTCCTACTGCTCAGGATCTCAGGCCTGAGTGAACTCAATATTTATTTTGGATACATTCATCTCTTATATTTTAATGAACTTTTTGTTTTCAGATATATTTCTTTCAATACTATCAACACCACAACAATGTGAGGAGAAAGGGAGGAGTATCTATTTTCCTTTCACTGGTTATTAAATTACTTTAAAAATCTTGGGTCTCCTGGGCGGCTCAGTCGACTAAGAGTCTGGCTTCAGCTCAGGTCATGATCTCACAGTTCTTGAGTTCAAGTCCTGCGTCAGATTCTGTGTTGGCAGCTCAGAGCCTGGAGCCTGCTTCAGATTCTGGGTCTCTCTCTCTCCCTCTCTCTCTCAAAAATAAATAAAGATTAAAAAATTTTTAATGCTTTAAAAATTTCAAAGGACTTCCACATATTCACTGCAATTGATCATCATAATCACCCAGGATGGAAATATTGTCATCATCATTCCCACCTTAGAGGTAAGAAACCTGAAGCTCACATGATTTTTAAAAATCCTTTATCTGGGGGGTGCCTGAGTGGCTCATTAGGTAGGCGTCTGACTTCTGCTTAGGTCATGATCTCACAGTTCATGGCTTCGAGCCTTGCATTGGGCTCTGTGCTGACACCTTGGAGCTTGGAGCCTGTATCTGATTCTGTGTCTCCCTCTCTGGCCCTCTGCCATTTGCGCTCTGTCTCTTTCTCTCTCAGAAATAAATAAACATCTTTAAAAAAAATCCTTTATCTGAGGGCAAATAGAATCACCTCCTCCAAGGTCATGCAGCTTGGAGTAGGAGAGCTAGTAATTGAACCTGGGTCTCATGATTTCAGTTCATGTGGTTTTGTCTGTCCACCATGCTTCCTTAGTTTAATACTGATGGGAACCTAGCGGTCCTGGTACAGAGTACAGGAATGGAGGAGAAACTGATGCTCAAGGAGATACGGAAGTCATTTGCGGGACAAAGGCAAGAAGCTCCTGTTTAACCGAGCATCCTGTTCAGTAAACCTCAAGCTCTTCTTTCCTGCCTGCTGTCAGCAGTCCTGGTGTCCAAGGGAGGTGTTGGGGAGGAAGGGCAAGGAGACAGAAGGATCCCCTTTTTGCCAAGGCCAGAAACACATACCGCGTGCTAGACAGTGTTCTAGAGCATCGGCTGGAAGGCACAGCTGTTCTCTAGAGGTGGGAACTGGCAAATGTGTCACCCACTACTGGTGCCATGGGCCTTGGCCGTGCAGGGGAGTGTGAACTGTGAGCAAGGTTGGCGTTCGGGTGAGGGGAGGGGCGGAACAATGGCCTGAGTGTTGCCCAGCTGCGTGCCGTCTCCAAGAAGAAGCAAACTGTCATCTTCCAAAGTCCTGATGGCAGCGTGGGATCAGGAGTGCTGTGATTTTTTTTTTTTTTTTTTTTGAAACCTTGAGGATTGTGCTGCCTTCTGTGTCTGCCATCAGCCTGGAGGTTCCCTGGGGCAGATCTGTTTCTCCCGTTCAGTCTAGTTTTCATGAAGACAGTACCTCCCCCATCACATTTGCAGGTCTCCGAAGTCAGGTACTGTGCCTCTCCTGTTAGACTGGAAGTTCCCCAAAGTTAAAGGTCATTCCTCCCAACAGCTTTAAAAGCCCCTGAGCCCCAGAGCTCTTATCTCCTTTTTGAACCTCCCCTACACCAAGGAGAGGGGTCTGCTTTCATTCTTCCCACTCCCAGCAGTGGCTGGACCGGTCAATGTGACCTCTTAGAAATCAGTGAACTACTTGAGATCTGGTGGGTCTCCTGGGAAGAGACTCTCTGAGTGGGTGCCAGTGCCAAGTCTCACATATCTGGACTGTGGTGCACACGGCCTGTTCCTGGTCTCTTTGTCCCCTTCTGCCTTCTGGCCACATAGGCACTGATGCCCCCACCATGGCAGACAGAAAGGAGGGATGCTAGGGTTCGCTCAGCCTAGCAGCACAGGGAAGGAAACAACCCTAGTTTAATCATATTGCACTTCATCCTCACAATTCACCAATTCAAGCTTCCTCTCATAGTCTAATGACAGGAAAAATAAGGTTCTTTTTGAGAGAGCCATCTATTTGTTCAGATAACAAGATTTATCTATATGATGTACAGTGTCTCCTTTTATACTGTTATCTCCTAAGAAAGTTTTATACCATATCTCCCTCCCTCCTAAAGGGGGAAGAAAAATCTGGGCTCAAATGGAATTTATATCTTTTCTGACTTCATGAGTTTTCTTATTTTATTTCAAGTGTAATCACCTTGTTTTACTGGAGCCATTTTATTATAAGATCATTCAAATCCTAAACACTACAGAGATGCTTTAAAAATTATATCGTATTTCATCTTCTTAATAACCTGGGAAGACAAAATCATGGAGGGGATCAGAAAATGGGCTTTGGAATTACAGACCCAGATACAAATTCCAGCTTTTACTAGTTTACCAATGAGCTGCCGGCTGCATGGACTTGGGCCAATTATTCAACCTGTCAGAGCTCTGGTTTATTTCCTCATCTATAAATTGGGGACAGTATTTCTTTTTAATCCATTCATGCTGGATCTAAATTCTTTACCCCACTTTACAAGGCTTTCCCCAAGCTGGCCCGTGTCTACCACTGGCACCTGAATGGCTCAGTCAGTTAAGCATCTGGCTTCAGCTCAGGTCCTGATCTCTTGGTTTGTTAGTTCAAGCCCTGAGTCGGGCTCTGTGCTGACAGCTCGCCTGGAGCCTACTTCGGATTCTGTCTCTCCCTCTCTTTCAAAAATAAACACTAAAAAAAAATTTTTTTTTTTTGTCATTTCCTCAGAGAGCCTTCTTCGATTTGCAATCTTGGAGCAAGCTAAATCCCAGACTGCTGGCAGTGCCTCTCAAACATCTTTGCGCACACAAGTGAATCACCCACTGATCTTGTTAAAATGCAGGATATCTTGGGGTGGGGGGCGCTATCCTACATTCTCCTAACAAGCTCCAGGTAATCTGATGATGCCGGGAGGAGCACCCTTGAGAATGTGGCAAGGCACCCATACGCACTTGTTTAAGGCAATAGGTCTTCCCTCCTAGACTAAGTCTCCTCCCCAGGCCCTGGCATAGTGCCTGGAATAGAAGCACTCAAGAAGTGTGTGGCAACTGCACTTAGCAATATCTGTAATATTTCCAGCCTAGTTTCTGGTCAGAGTCAAAGAAATTCAAATATAATGTCAGCCATTTATAATAATGGGTATTGACTACAACATGTCTTTTACTTCTTTTCCACCCCCACATAGAAGAGTTTCTAGAAGGGTCTTGGACACAAAACCAGGGCCTGCAAAGTGTTGAATGGGTGCCTGAAGGACCAAAGGAAAGAGGGACCCTGGTCCGTGGCCCTTCACGAGCATCCAACATATGTAGAAATGGCACAGTGAATGCATCATCAGCCTTTCATATAAACCCAAGCCCTCCCTTCTACCAATTCCTACATGTGGTTAGGAGCACGGGGTTTAAACACAAACAACAGAGACCAAAGAGTTACTGAGAAATCCCCAGAGCAAACAAGCAAGTGACAGCCCAGGGAAGAAGGTATTGTTTTAAAAATGATTTCCTTAGTCCTCAAAGAACTGGAACAAAGCAAGATTGTGCTGGCCGCCTCCGCTGCAAGAATTCACATTCTAGGCCTGACTAAATGCCAGTCTAAATGCTTCTCAGAATACAATTACTAAACCCACGGAGCAGCAGCCCCAGCGGGGGCTGCAATGCTCCCCTTGCCGCCAATTCTGCAGCAATCTCAGGCAAGGAGCCTCAGTTCTCTGCATTCAGCTTTTCTGATGACCCCACCCCGGCTCCTCCGCCTCCATTTCGTTCCCCTTGGCCCACTCCTTGCTGTCTCCTTCAGACCAGAGAGTGGGCAGAGCTGTGTGCAGTTCAGAAGCTTCTACACAACACAAAATTCTCAAGGAAGCCAGAGCATCAGGCCATTTCCAGGCAACTTATCTCGTTTGCAGAACCAATTCCCTTCATTCTCAACCTCCTATGGATTAGGGAGGAAAAGTGGAAACCCAGAGAAGGCTCTTCAAGGCTCTGAATCTCCAAGTAGGTAATTATGGGCTTGAGGGGTCAGCTATGTAAAGGGGGTTAGAAACATTAACCCTCAAAATCAAATGTGGCATCTTAAATATTTAAGAAATGAATAAGTCTGTGAATGATGGTTTGAAAATACAGCTGTGAATAAAATGTTGTGAGGAGACAATTAAAATCGAAACAACTAGTATTTACTGAGAAAGAGACTTGGGGGTGGCAGTACATAGAAATAAATATGTCGTTGCCTTTTACACTTTACTCTCTTGTTAGGGGGTGGATAAAATATACAGGAAGTAGTAACAATGTGGCATTTAAGCAATGCCTCAAGGTTACGATATCAGAGGTATAACCAGGAAGTAAACATCAAAAAGTCAAATGAACAGTGTAAATGTTTCTGTTCAAAGTCCATTTAGGGAGCCATCTTAAAGCCCACTACTGTCAGCTGACCTTCTGTCTCAGCCATTCCAGTCACATTCAGTGTCACCAGCAAAGCTCAGGATGAATGAAAAAAGGCAGTGAGAGTGGACGTGCCATCAGGCAGCACCCCAAGAGCAAAGATACAGGGGCAGCTGTGTTCAGAGCCCTGATGGATAACAGCAAAAGCACACTGAGAGTGCAGACAAGGAAGAGATTGCAGGAGTTTATGGGCAGGGGTAGGGGCTGGCAGGAGATGAGATGGGGCTGCTGGGCAAGGTGTTAGTTAATCTAAGTCTTGGATGCTTGAGGAAGGGGCAGATATTGATTAAGTCAGGAGGGAAAGACACGGGTCATTTGATAATCAGTTGTGTCTTGAGCTACAGTTCAAGGCTGGTCTCGAGGGCTTGAAGAATGCCAATCTGAATGGAGAGGAAAGTTCACACAGAAGAGTAGTGGGAGATGAGCTGGAAAGAATGTGGAAAGCTCAGAGAGCTGGGCTAGAGGTTTTTGTTTTGTTTTGTTTTTTTATTATCCAAGTCCCATAGAATACATTCTTGCAGTAAAAGTCTCAAACAATGCAGACGACATTAAAGAAGCCCTCACCCAAGTACCCTCTACAGAGGCAACAATGCTGTTGTTGCTGGCTAGGTATCTATCCTTTTAATCAGACTCCAGACTTCATGTCATAGGCAATGGGGGCTTGCTGGAACTTTCTGAGCCAGAGATAGCATCTAAATTGCGCACGGTCAGCAGAGGTAAGCAGGTGACTTGTGGAGTGGTGTAAGGTACAAGGTGGGAGAGAGTGAATGAGGGTAGGAAGAAGGAGAGTGAGCATGTCAGCACCAAGGTTGACAGATGGAAACTGAGACCAAGGGAGACTGATCAGAGACACATAGAAGAACAAGCGGTAGAAGACTTTAAAAGGAGGGGTTGAATGAGAGACCGAGAATACAGAGGACAAAGTCCATCACAAACACAACACAGATGATAGGAATCCAGGATTTTCAAAGTTAGGGGTAACTGCAGCAACCAATATAGTGAGGGAACTGGTTTCACTATCAGGTTAGAACTCAGAGCAGAACCCAGAGGGCTGGTTCAGTATCCCAAAGAGTGAGAGTCCAACGAGAGGTGGTAGGCAGAGGCTCAGCTCTCTGGGCATTCTGGTCACAACCACCTGAAGGCAGGCAAATGGTAATTGGTGAGAGAATCTGTAGCTTCTCCTAAGACCCTGAAATGTTCAATTGGGCAACAAAATTCTTGCTGTGTCCTGGACTTAGTGAACAAGTGAAAGGAAAGGGGGAGAAGCTGGACAGAGCAGAGGAAAAGCCTAAAATTGCTAGAGTAGCCTAGGAAGTAGTAAAGTCAATTCAACTCAAATCAGTGTAGTGTGGTACCATCCAACTTAATTTAATTTAACAAACATTAATTGTGTGTCTTCTAAAAGCCCTTTGGGGAATAAAAAAAAAAATGAACAACACATAGTTCACTACGTTCCAGGAATCCCTCTTTCTCCTTTTCAATAGCAATTATAGATTAAGTCCCAGGCCCTACTGGTAGATCGTTTCTTGGTCTTCTTCAAAGGTTCTGTTTCCTTTCCCTGCCCTTGAAACACACCCATTTCCCAGGGTCTCACTCTTGGGTCTCACTATTGTCCTCTTAGTCTTCACAACTCCCCTCAAGAATCTTATCTCCACCAATAGTTTCGACCTCCTGCCGCTACTCAATAATGATTCCTATATTGATTTCTCATGTCCTTCCTTCTCTCCCATAATTAAATCCATATTTCTGGTTATTTACTGATCTTCTCCACTTAGATCTCCCATAGGTACCTTAAAAACAACATAGAGGCACCTGAGTGGCTCAGTTGGTTAAGCGTCCAACTCTTAAAGATACTAGCTCAGGTCATGATCTCACAGTAGTGAGACTGAGCCCTGTGTCAGGCTCCATGCTGAGTACGAGCCTGCTTGGGATTCTCTCTCCCTGCTCCTCTCCTGCTCATATGCATCCTCCCTCTCTCTCTCACAAAATAAATAAACTTAAAAACAACAACAACAACAACAACATAATTAGACCAGACCTGTAACCTTCTCTACTAACTTCCTCCTCTTCCTTATGGTCACATTACCAGTAAACAACACCTTCATCCAATAGGTTCTCCTGGCTAGACCTGACAGCCAGACTCCTCTGTCTCCAAGCCTCCCACACCCAATTTCTATCAAGTTTAACTCCTAAGTATTTAATTACTCGGTCCCTTCCTATTTATGTTTCCTGCTGTGCTTTAGCTCAAGTCTCAACCGGATCACTACAAAGCGTGCTAATTGTTTTCCTGCTGCCTAACAATGTTTGCCTTTGAGCTTCTGCAAGGTGTATGCCACAGTTCTGCTTTGCTGTAGCCAGGGAAGCCGCAGGCTCCCTTAGGACCTCAGAGCATTGGGATCAAAAGGCTAGGTGGAGGCGCTTTAGCAGCCAGCTCACTGACGGTCAGTAACCACATAGTGTCTACTTTTCATTCTTGGCTCCAGGTTGGTTTTGGGCCCCTGCTCCTAGCCTTATCCCATCGGGGCAGGTCAGGTGAGTGAACATCAGCTGATTATAGCAAGAGGTCACACCACCGGACTCCAACCGACTGCATCTGCTTCCAATGCTTGGGATTGAGTATAAAATGGTGGGCTGCCTGTGGCACGAAGGCATGGCATGTGATTGGGTTAGGGAAGGGCTTTGGGGTGTCTAGAAAGAGGGAAACACCTAAGCTGGAGAAGCAGATGGTTCGTGGAGAAGGCTGGGAGTCAACCAAGTGTCGCTGAAGGGCATGAGTAACTTAGACAGGGCTGAATGGCAGGAATCCTGGGTTCCGGTTCTTATGAAGTCATTTACCTCTGTGGGCTTTTGTTTCCCTTCTTCACAAAACGGAGGTTTTGCAAAACAAGATTCTGCATCCCAGCCTAGGCTTCCCAAGTTTAAGTGATTCTGGATCCTTCTCCCACCAGAAGTTCAAGGAAGGAAGAGGTTAACTATTCAAGAGGGTAAGGAAGGCTGACTGCACGTGAGCAAGAGAGGAAAGGCAGGAACATACATCGACTTCATTCATTATAAGTGTAAATCGTGAAATATAAGTTATGGATCCGTGTGTAAGACAACTACATATTTCCTTCATATGGTGTTGTCTAATAGAAATATAATAACACAAGCTGCATATGTAATTTTTTATTTTCTAATAGTTGTATTAAAAAACTAAAAACCAGTCTAATAGAAACAGGTAAAATTAATGTTAATGTACTTTATTTAACCCAAAATTCAAAATATTATTTCAACATGTAATCAATCAATAAATATTATTAAATGAGATGGTTTACATTAGACATAGTTATGAAGTCTTCAAAATCCTCTGTGTGTGTAGTTTATATTTATAGCACATCTCAGAAGAGGCCAGCCATGTTCAAGTGTTCAATGAGCCTCTTGTAGCTAGTTGTTACCATCTCAAACAGCACAGCCCTGGACCAATCAGCTGACAGCAGCACATGCCAGACAAGTGAGGCTATCTTAGATCATCCAACTCCATATGGGCCACCAAGTGACTACAGCCACATGAGTGGCTCCAGGCATGACCATCAGAAGAATGTCCCAATTGAGCCTGGCTAAAATTGCTGACCAACAGAACTGAGAACAAATGCTATGGTTGTTGTTTTAAGTTTGGGGTGGCTTGTTACACAGCAGTAGCTAACTGTCACAGTAGCAGATGGTGCTGCTACTTTTACTGAAGAGCCAAGTCTTAAGAGTTCAAGGAAGGAAGGGGTTAACTATTCAAGAGGATAAAGAAGGCTACTGTAGCTGAGCAAAAGCAACCTTCCAAGGTAGTACTGTCAGAGAATTCACTGTATTCAGTCTTTCCATTTTTACCAACCCTGAGCTACCTTCTTATGCTTAAGCAGTATTGCTTACTATGGGGTTCATTTATTTACTCAAATTAAAAAACAAACAAACAAACAAACAAACCAGTATGCCATGCCTATACCAACACAAGGCACATGCTGGTGTTCCGTAGTAACAGAGCACCACACAAAATCTTCTTCCCTGTGCTAGGTTAGGTGCAGGGCTCCACGGAGGCCAGGACTGGAGAAGAAAATGGTTTCCTCGTGGACTAGGTGAGTCTGGCCAGAGATGTGGCCACAGCAGAGTAAGTGGCAGCTGTTGCTGCTTCCTTGGGTCTCTGCTCTTCATCTCCTTCTCCCACAGGGAACCCAGTAATACTTCTTGGGCTACACCTGCCCCATCCTCTCACCCCCTTCTACACCCCACACTTTTGCCACTACTGACAGAAAATCTTTCTTGCCTCCTGTTCTCAATGGTGTGCAGTATGTGGCCCAGTGCCACTCAGCCACGTCTGTTCCCAGGGCCTTTGGCCTTTACTTCTGGTCCCAGACACTACTGTAGTGATCAGCTCTGTGAGAGCTACCCACTTCACATGGGTACCACCAACAGTGCCTAGACTAATTCCTATTTCCTGTAATTCTTGCTTCCATCCCTGGAGCTTCTTACTGGCACTGGAGAGTGAGACAATGCAAGGCCACTCAGGGAACCCGGCCACGTGTCATCCAGAAAGGCAGAGGAATGGGTGCCCAGTGGGACAAGCCTTTTACCATTGGGAGAGGGTTGCCCTTCCTCTCCTGACAGACTGTCTTGAGGAGAAGTCAGTTTTTACAGACCTGAAAGACTGAGCCACTGGTTGGGCTTGATACCAAGAGGTGATCAGATCAATAACATAACCTCACATGCTCACCCTCTTTCCCTGCATCTCTCACATCTTCTTTCACGCTGCTCTCTGAGATTAGGCTCCCTAACGAAGTTGTAGCACATAAGCCCTTGCCTTAGGCACTGGGTTCTAGGGACTCCAGGCTAAGATACCAAGTTATTGCCAGTCCTGTCTGGGTGGAGATCTTTATGTTCTACCCTCAGATATGGCTCAAGGCACCTTATGTCTAGGTGCTTCAGTGGGGACTGAAGTCAAGGTTATACTTCCCTGCCCACCCCCTGATGCTCTCCCAAGATGGCCTGGCCCGCTACCATGGTTTGAGGGGATGCATGCACTGTCATTCTCCCTATAACCACATCTTGGAAAAGAGCCCCCCACTTTCCACCATCTTTTAAGTACTTTTACTTAAGATACTTAAAATGCTTCGCTTCTCCCCCACTCCTGGTATTATATCATGTCTATGTCAGGAGCGAGAGTTTGAATTTCACATGATCCCTTTATTTACCGAGAACATGGTGGGGTGGTCGGCCCAAGGCCTGCCTGTATTTTCATGCAGAGCAGTCTGGTCTCCTCAAGCATTCTGGAGACTCTGAGATGCCACACACCAGGTGTCACACAGCTCTGACTGCCGGGCTGCTCCTGGCACAAGCACCTGAATGCTCAGCAAACATTACCTGAATGAATGCATGGAGGAAAGGATGGATGTTACCAGGCAGGCATCTCATGGCTTCTATCTGAGGGGATATAAAGCACTGAATAACTCTTCCCGAAGGTCTAACGCCCGGCAAGTCAGCCACATTTGCCTGCGTGCTCTGCCTCCCCCTAAGCGCATGTATACAGAAGGCTCTCAGAGATAGGGGAGGCCCACAAAGACTTTGCTGGTCTCGTCTGAAGACTCTATGACAGCCTTGAGGAAATAAACATTCTCTCATTTTTACACACGGAACAGCAGGAAAGGGTACTCAGTTCCCTGAGGGGAATTGCCCTTTTAAAGCAGCAGCAAGATGCTGAGATACGGTGGGGTCTGGTTATGATTATCACCAAGCAATGACGCTACTAGACAGATTTGTCCTCTGAAGACCTGCTGACGGCTCCCAGCAGCCAGACATATATCACCAATTACCACCCAGTATATTTACCTTCCCTGATTGTTCCCGGGATCTGGGCACTCTTAGAAGCTTCCATTTCAACTGAAGGGAAGGAAACAAGGATAATACACACTTAGGGGTGCATGTCTGGATTACCTCCTTCAGAGAAACTGGCCTGGAGGAAGAGAAACCTGAAGTCCTCAGATCTGACAAGCCATTTACCAATGTGCAGAGATAGGTCAGTAAAAGTCAACTGTTAACCATAAATTCCACACAGAAAGGCAGTACCATCTGCTGATACAAAATCAATTAAAAGGATGCTATTCTTGGCCAATAAGGATTCCATGGATTAACTACCACATCTGCTTCATTTTCTCTCTGTTAATTTGGATAATGGGGCACTAGAACCAAACCAAAAGAGTAATTCCTGATGACATCAATAATGGACATCTTATTGCTTAAAAAAAAAATTTTTTTTAAGTGACCCAGTCACTCAGTTAAGTGAACTGGGAAGGGTGGAAGCATGATATTGACCCACTTTTAGGAACCCCACACTTGCTTACTATTGTTTTGTTGATAGAAGGATTCTGCCAGTCAACCAGGAAAAGAATGCTGTGTGGTCTCGATTTTCCCTAACCTTAAAAATACAGTAATTTTGGTTTTGAAGTGTCACAACACCCTCTCGAGTCAGCTGAAGAGACATTTGGGTGTTTGCAGACTTGGGCTGGAGCCAAGGTGACAAGTCTAGAACCCGCTCCTTCTTCTTCTCCTTCTTCTTCTTCTTCTCCTTCTTCTCCTTCTTCTCCTTCTTCTTCTTCAGCTCCAGTGCCCTGCTGATTCCAGGAGTTGCTGCTCTAGATCCCACCTAGATGAGGGGGGGGGGGGCTCGAGGAAGACTCTTGCTCCAACCACCCTCCCCATTTCCAGGGCAGCATGGGGCTCCCCGGAGGTGGTGTGGCCCCGTGCACTGTTGGGTAGTGCCAAAAACCAAGCCAAGTAGTTGCTATTTCTTGCAAAATGCCCTGCCTGACAGCATTCTAGCCCATTTGTCACACTCATTCATTAATTCTGTAAGTATTTCTTAATCTCTACTGTGTGTGAGATCTTCCCACCCCATCCTCCACCCAGCATGCTGCCTTCCAGCTGTAGAATGGACGGTGCAGAGTGACAGGGTTGGACCCTTTTGCTCTAGACTTCATTCTGCAATGCAGTGTGAATAGTCTGTGGCTGGTAAGATTTGGTGAACCAAATATATGCCCTGGGGCATAGAGGATGTCCAAATATATGCTCTGGGGCATATCGGATGCCTGGGTTCCATGGCCGGCTTTGTCACTAAACTAGTTACAGAGCCCTTGGTAAGGGAGGCATTTCTCCCAGTTCCTCAGTGTATCATCAATCTGTACAAGGGTGTTGGATTCGATCACCAAAACCCCTTCAGTTAGGCCAGGGGAGTATACTCAAAATGCAGTAATTAACAACTCAAATTAAAAGGCCCCCTAGACCTACCAAATCAGAAATTGTGTGAGAGCCCAGACGTCTGGGTTTGAACAGGCTGAGATAGGTCTGAGACCCACTAAGACAGATGTTTTACATTTTTACGACTGGTACCGATCTGGACAAGCCACATTGCTAAGAAAATAAAAAGCACAAACATCCAAACATAACACAAACACGTTCGGAAAGGAACAGGGATGAAGAGGATAATCACTTGTTTAAAACATGAGGTGTAAATATCAAGGAGCAAGTTCATGTTTTAAAAGTCAGAATTAGTGTATCCAAAGGAGTGCTGTCCTTAAAATTACAAGACGCCACCACCTGTGTTCTAAGGAGGTGGTTCTTGCTCATAACGTTCTTAAAACTTTACTTGGAACTGACTTCCTTGTCCATTTAAAGCAAAACAAAATCAGCCTCCTTTGTTTGGAACTAAAAGTGCCTGCATTCAATTCAGTCATATCCTTATTGTCATGACATGTGTACACGATGTGACTTACTGTCCTGATTAGGAAATCAACATCCATCTAGAAGGAAGAGGACTGGTCCTACACCGAGGGTACTGAAAGAATGTGCCCAAGTTCAAAGGCAAATTCCAAAGCAGGGCTCAAACGTGTTTCGGATAACGGCAGAATTGTATGTTTGACGTCCCGGAGTGCTCATCTGGGAAGAGGCAAGGCTCACGTTCTGAGCTCAGAGCTGAGAGGCAGAGCTGGAGGTGGAGCGAGAGACCACCAGGTCAGAACTCAGGGAGTGGGGCCAGGACGGTCGTTTCACAGGTAAAGCCGCTAAGGCCAGAGGGGCCCAAAGATTTGCCTACAGCTGTCACCTACACAGGTGGAACCAGAGATGAGCTTTCCTAAACAATCCTGAACAGGCTTTGAACCAACCAGGGAGTCGGGGCTGGACAAGCAAGAATGGTAGACCCAGCCCACCAGGCTGTGATGTCAAATCAGAAAAGGAGGCTCAAGGCCAGCCGCTTTCTTCATGGAACAAAAGACTCTTTTGAATTTACTGAATATTTTGGCACCAGCCCTGGTCAGTTCTTTCTCCTTCGGTGGGTTGAAAAATATTTCTAGCATCCCACAGAGTCCAGTGAGAGCGAAAAGGGTAGAAGATTCTTCTTCCATCGGGCCATGCAGACACTCTGGTCTTTGAGAAAGAGGCTCCCAGTGGTCTCTGCCCCCAGGAGGGCAAGGTGAATGTGAACATTCCCTGGGCTACTGGCCACCCAGCCGAGGACTTCCTCCTCGAAGCCCACTGTGTTATTCTCAAGTGCTCACTTAGGGAGAAAAAGTTGGGGAGAGATACTAAAAGTGGAATATTACTTTGCATATATATCAACTTTTCTCCTAATCCCACCCTCCTTGCCTCAAAAGACCTTTAAAGTGGCCTTCTTCCCTTACGGATTTCTCCCCAACACCCTTATTTAGTTGAAATCTCCCCATTTTAGATTTGTGTGTATGTTTTGCATGGTCTGCTCTTTTATGTGTCCTTCTCTTTCTAGTTAGACCAATGCCCAATGGCTGGTGTGTGAAATTCCTTTTATTTTCTTTTTTTAAAAATATTTATTCACTTTTGAAAGAGAGAGAGAACACAAGTGGGGGAGGGAAAGAAGGAGGTGGACAGAGGATCCTAAGCGGGCTCTGCACTGACAACAGTGAGTCCAATGCGGGGCTTGAACTCACAAACCGTGAGATCATGACCTGAGCTGAAGTCGGACACTCAACTGACTGAGCCACCCATGCATCCCTTGTTCTCTCTATTTTCTGTAACATCCAGCACTGGGTTGAGCACAGTTCAGGCACTCAGCCGTCATATGGTGAGGACCAGGATGTTGGGTTACGTCATCAGGAATACCAGCTAGGGGCTGGGCACTCCGATAAACATTCTATTGATAAATATTATCTCAGTGAGCCTTCATCACAGTGCTGTCTGCGAGATGCTTTTAACTCTCCTTTTTAAATAAGGAAACTGAGGCTCAGAGAGGTAAAGTAGCATATTCAAGGTCAGGGGGAGGGGCTTGGGTACAAATCTAAGTCTCTGGGGCTCCAAAACCAGAGCTCTTCATACTCAGAGATTTCTCCCTCACTCTTCCAGATCCCAAATTAAGGAGGTGGGACAGGACTTCAGTTTATCTTCTACATCAGACATGCCCCCTACCCCATTCCCCTTCTGCCTCCACACGATCCTGTCCTCCAGGCCAGGGAGGGGGCAGGAGGAAGGCTAATTTTGGGAACCAGCATCATGATGAGTGACCCCGAAAGCACGAGGGCAGATGGAAGGGAAGCTGGCAGCCAGAGAAAGGCAGAGCCCTGCCAGGCACAGACCCCTCCCTTTCATTTCAGGGCCACACTATACACACACTTCACCTCCAGGGCTGAGTGTGCCCCAGGCACAATCCTCACGCCTGTGACTTCCACCACTCCCGACAGGTGACAAAGCCACATCACAGCCATGTGTCCAAGGAGAACAAGTGTCACTCCGGCCAACAGTGGGCTACTTTTAACCTCCCAAAGCAGACCTTAATATTTCTGCATGCAGTGTAGACATCAAGGTGCTGAGACACTGCGGCACGTATCTCACAGCCACCTGGGCCCTGTCCGAAACAAAAGTCAGCAGAAACTGCACTGAGCCGGTCTGGGTCCCAGCTCTTTGGTCACTCTGGGCTGCAGGCACCTCTTCCCTGTGACAAGGAGGTTACTACATGGTTTGTAAGGAGTGTCCCAGAGGCTCAGGTCTACAGTTCAGTGAGCAGGCTGCAGAGGCCACCTTGCCAATCACATGCTGATGGCACCAGCCAGGTTGCAGATGGTGGAGAGATGATTCGGGAGATAGGGCTTCTCCTGGCACTCTCCCTGGGAACTCAACCCTCCTCCCCTTGGCCACAGGCAGGCTCTGACAGTCTTCCAAGGAAAATTCTGACCTCTGGCCTGCTTGATTCCCAGTTCAACAAAGGACTGCAAGCTGATGAGCCAGGGCCCATCGTCCGAGGGCTGGGTCATCTTCCACCTGCCAGCTGGCTCTGGCACACACTGCACACCCCAGCTGCCCAGGTCACGACGGGGGGGGGGCCGTCATGCCAACAAGACTTCAGTGGGACATAAGTGATGGGGAGGTGGCCAGAGAGCAGGGTTTATGGGTCATCGCTCCAGTGGAGTCCCAGCCCTGCACAGCTGTCGCTCCGATCCAGGCTTGTTCACCTGGTTCATTCCAAGCTTGGACTCCACAGCAGCCAGGCAGCTATGCTGGCATCCAATGGCCCATGGGAATGTGCCCCACATGGCCTGTTACCATGACAAACCAGACCCTGAAAACAAGTCGCCCAATGCCTTTCTGTTTTGTACAAAGACCTACCCCTGTTGGGGTGCCTGGGTGGCTCAGTCAGCTAAGTGTCCAACTCTCGATTTCAGTTCAGGTCATGATCTCATGGTTTGTGAGACTGAGCACTGCATGGGGCTCTATGCTGTCAGCACAGAGTTTGGGATTCTTTCTCTCCTCTCTCTCTCTGACCCTTCCCCTACTCACATGTGCACTCTCTCTCTCTCTCTCAAAATAAATAAATAAACTAGAAAAAAAAAAAAAAGACCTGATCCTTTCTTTCAACTTGCTGCTCAAGATCTACTTTCCAGAAAGTTCCCCTGAGGGCACCTCCAATGCTCCCTACCTCACAAGCCGTATGTACATGATTTCCAGGAACTATACTCAGGTCTTCCAAACTTGATGAACAGACATCTTCCAAGGGTAACAAAAATCCCTCAACTCCCATGATTATATCTAAGTAACCCCTGGGGTGTCTATACCCATATGAGAGATACTGTCTTAGGAAATCAAAATCGAATTTTTAGAAAATGTCTTTCAATCACAAATTAGAATTGCAAGTGAGACGTTTTATCTTTACAAGTGGTAGAATAACATAAAAGCACTTGTGGATGTTCTCAGAAAATTTAGTGTGAACCATGAGCTACTGAGTTTGTCACTCATTCATCCAATATTTATTGAGTACCTCCCAGGTGCCAGGTGACACTCTTTGCAATGGGACTCAGTGCTAAATGAGGCGTTGTCCCAGCTCTGGAGGAGCGGGCTGTCCTGCAGGGAAGCAGACTAGCGGAAGGCACAAGTGCTGTCAAGAACAGTAAGACAGTCAGAGAGGCTAAGTGAGGGGCACAGGAAGCCGGGAGGGGCTGCTTGTCACAGCGTGGTCTGGAAATGACACCACGGCAGAGGTCTGAATAAGTGGCACAGTGAGGGAGCTGGGAGGTGACGGAGAAGACAGCCCCCCAACAAGGGAACAGCAAGGAAGGGCTCCGGTGCACGAGCCAGCCAGGGTCTCAGGAAGACCCTAGGGCCCAGTGTGGCAGGCAGCCTGGGGGATGGGCGGCCGTCGTGAGTTGCGAGGGGTGGGAATGGCCCACACATGCACCCCGTGCATCTTCGAGGCGTCTGACTTCATGGGAAGTGTGAAGTGACGGGGTTCTCCATCCCTGTCTCTGTCCACTCCCCTGAGTCCTTCGTGTACCTCTGGTGGTCCCCACCAGATGGGAAGCCCACGGAGGGCAGGGGCAGTGTCTCTCCCCTCATACCAGGAGGGCCTAGATGGCACAAAGTATGCTCCTCCCGCCTGTTAATACCTTCCCTGCAGCCTCCAGCGCAGAGCCCCAGTCACAGCGATGCTTCGCTCCTGGGTCTGGGGAGCTATTAGCATTAGCCCTGCCCGGCCTCCAAAATCAGGTGGAAGAGGACAGAACTGAGCATCGGGCACCTATGGACAGGTCCCCCATGTGTCACTTGAAGCCCAGGGACTCTGCACAGGTATGGCCTACCTCAGGTACACCCCCCTCCCCCAGGGTCCTCGAGGCCCAGGCGCCCCGGGTCCCCTGTCCATCACACTGTGGCTCCACAGTGGGGGCAGCACAGACACCGGGCCTCACAGCACTGCAACAAACAGCTTCTCGCCTCCAGCTCTGCACTGCCCCAGGGGAGCTCCAGCTGCCTGTATCCATGGCAACCATCAGCTACCCGCTGCAGTCCCGGAGGGCGGGCAGGCCGCTGCCCTCTGGGCTGGCTTGTTCGGAAAGGGCAGATGCGAAAAGGACAGATGCGTTTGTCTGGCCAGTTTGGAACGCCCTCCATTCCCAAAAGAGGTGTTCTCATCTACTTTCATGTTCCCTCCTTCTGTCACCGAGGTCCAAATGGACATGATGCATTGATCTAAGGACAGGATTTTCTCTGATGTTCTATATGAGGCCGATCCTACATGCAATCTTGCTTTTAAATTACCTGGGAGCCCAGGGTGCGGACAACAAAGGGAAAAGACCAAAATGACATAATTGGAAGGAACTCGAAACGTTCCTTCCTCCTGCTCCTGGTCCAGGTGCCACCTCACACCTGATCTTGCCGTAGAAAAATCCATCTTTAGTTTTTAAAATACATTAAAAGTTAAAGTAAAAAGAAAATCAGAGTGCTAATAATTAACACTTTCCCTTTCTCTCGGTTTCTTTAAGGAGAGCCCAGCCCTCACATCCCTTTTCGGGCGGGCAGATAGAGCCTTCTAAGTTTACCTTAACCCTGCAGGTTATGGCTCTCACGTGGGCAGGGATGAAGGGCTGCCTGGGGTGAGCGGAAAGAGGTTCATAGGTTGTCTTATAAAATAAATCATTTACTGGGGCACTTGGGTGGCTCAGTCAAACGTCTGACTCTTAATTTTGGTTCAGGTCATGACCTCACGGTTTGTGGATTTGAGAACCCGCATCGGGTTCTGCGCTGACAGCATGGAGCTAGCTTGGGATTCTCTTTCTTCCCTCTTTCTGCCCCTCATCACCCTCTCTCTCTCTAAATAAAAATTATAATTTTTAAAATAAATCATTTACTGCCCCTTGCTAGAGACACTAGCCAAGCCAATGGTAGAAAATACGCCCGAATTCACAAAGTAGGCTTCAGTGCAGAAACTGGGCCCGCGGAGCCCGCCTCACCCCAGAAGGGCAGGGAGGCACCACCAGCTGCCCCTGTGACTGAGGCCCTAACTGCCACGAGAACCCCAAATCACCTGATCACCCGACAGGGTCAGCCCACATCAGAAACTGCTCCTTCCCTGTCCTTAAAACTACCTCTTTCGGTCCCACCAGCTTGAAAGACACCAAGTCTTTTTAAATAAAACCCAGACTCGTCATCCCTTGCCGCAGCCCCAGGAAAGAACTCTTTCTCAAGTTCCCGTCTTTACTCCTCCCCTCCTCCCAAGAACTGCCCTGACTTTGAAATAAAAATCAATCCCACGGTCCTTTGTAAAGTCCAGAGGGAAAATGTGCCATTTGGCTGCCCTCAATCCTAGGAGGAAGCACATCTGGCGGGATTTACAGAAGCACGTTCCTACAGCCTGAGAGACGGCCCCGGCCCCCTCGGCCCTCTCCTGACCCCGGGGTCTTGCCCTGCTTGTCCCCATTCTACACAGACAGGGCAGCAGGGAGCCCTGCTTTCCTCGTCTGTAAAATGGACATGATTGTCCCCATCTTACGGATTGTTTGGGGGCGGGGGGGGGGATCTAAACGAGACAATGTACATAAAGCACTTTGGCAGCGTCTGGCGTGCACAGGTGTTAGTTGTTATTAGCCATTCCTTGTGCAGACCACAAACTTTTTGAGAGCAGATACCAGTGTGTCATAGTCAGCTCTGCCACAGCTAGCGCAGTGCCTGGTGCACTGTGGATGTTCATTTAAAAAAAAAAAGGAAAGTGAAAATGTGTGCTAAATAAATGTAGCTGAAGAGGCTCTAGGCTTATTTCCCACCAGTCCCTCCTCCACCTCAAGGCGGCTTTGGCTTAGCATTGTTCTCCTAAGGGGACAGTTGTCCTCACATAACCTTCTCTCTCGCCACTCAGGGGAATTCCAATAAAATCAAACAGTAGGAGGAAAATGCTCTAAGAAAGGGAAGCCTCTCTGCATACCACCCCGCCAGGTCCTGCCAGCCTCTCCAAAGATGTGCCCTCCTCCCCCTGCCTCCCGGACGGTGTTCAGTAACCAGCTGAATAATGAAGCGTCAGAGGGGATTCCAACCGGTGGCAATTAATACTCTTCCAGCTGGGAAGAGATGTAGCTCTGCGGTTCCCAGATCTGCCGGTTTCCCTTCTCTCTTCCAGAAAATGCCAATTGCTCCCATACCGCTTGGGAGGACCCCACAGATCAAAAAGAACCTGACTGATGAAACAAGACAGGCCAAGTGCCCGTAATTATTGAAGCTGGAAGATGGGTATATGGGGATTCATGATACGGTTCTCTACTTTTGTATATTCTGAAAAACAAAACAAAACCTTAATTAATAATTCCATATTTTACCAAAACTAGGGCCAGGAAGCCCAAAGGATTATTCTTTTCAAATCAAAGGGGGGTCTCCAGGCTTGGATTTCCATTGTAAAAGAAAATTTCTCTGGCTCATTTGCATCTGAAAGACCAGGGTGGTATTTAGGTGGTGTATGGGGAGAGTGTAGGTCTCAGTGAGCTTGGGCAGGTGACTTAACTGCAAGGAACCTTGTCTCAGCTTCCTTAACCCTTAAAACTCCGGTTCTATCCTATCTCATAGGACAGCCCTATAAAAGGATGTAAAGCTAGCAGTACTTGGTAGCACCTTGAACGGTACCTATTAACATGGGTTTCTGATAGCGCATAATAGATATTTGATAATATTTAGTTCCTTTTCTCTCCTTGATGAAACAAAGATGTTCTGTTGTATTCTTATATTAAGAAGCTTAATGGACTTAAACTCCAAAAGTCTGCCAGTGGCCAAGAGAAACGAAAACACACTGAAAAAGAAAGATTCTAGGAAAAGGAACTCAAAACTCCATTGCCGAGAAAACCTAAATGCCCACCACTCGTAAGCACTGAAGTATCTGAAGCCTACCATTTGTTACAGGCAACAACTTAGAGGAGACAGGGTGCCAGGCTAGGGGAGCATGAATGCACACCACTCTGGGCCTTGGGCAGAAGTAAATTATAGCAGAAGGAGCTGCTAGGAGGGGCTGCTGAGCATTTAAATACCATAATGACTCAAACAGATATTTGTATACAAATGTTCATAATAGCAGCATTATTCACAACAGCCAAAAGGCAGAAACAACTCAGATGTCCATTGACAGATGAACGGATAAACAAAATGTGGTCTACCTATACAATGAAATGTTATTCTGCTTTAAAAAAGAATGGAATTCTGATACCTGCTACAACACAGATGAATCTGGAAGACATTATGCTAAGTGATCTAAGTCAGGCATGCAAGCACTGCATGATCCTACTTCTATGAAATACCTGGAACAGTGGAATTCATAGACACAGAAAGAATGGTGGTTGCCAGGTGCCGGGGGGCATATAATGTTTAATGGGTATGTAATTTCAGTTTGGGAAGCTGATAAATTCTGGCGATGGATGGCAGTAATGGTTACACAACAATGAAAATGTGTCTAATGCCACTGAACTGTATAATCGAAAATGTTCAAGATGGTAAACTATGGCATGCAGATTATAAAAAGATTATTAAGCTGAAAACAATCAAGACCCAAAAGACTCAGGAAGAAACACTGATTTCTGCCTCCTACATACACACAACTGCCTAAAAGAATTCAGACAGAGGATCTGCTCCAGGAAGAGAGCTATCACCACAGATAACTAACTACATTATGATGTAAACTCAATAGGGTAGAAAGGAAGGAACTTAGTAAGGCTTGATTGATCAAAGTCCTCCATGTCCCATTGCTCCTGAGTGGCCCTGCAAATGTTTGTTTACCAAATGTTTATTCTTTTTCATCTTCCTGTAAATTACATTCCTCCCCTGTGAAGTCCCAGACCCCTCCCCTGTCTCCTTAGTTCAGGATGACATATATACATCTCATTTTGCCTGACTGTGGACGTTCGGGTCTATGTGGATTCCCTATATGTATGAAATTAAATTAGATTTTCTCCTGTTACTCTCTTTCATATCAATTTAATTCTCATTTCAACTAGAAGAACCTTGATGGACATAAGAAAATTTCTTCCTTCCCAACAGTCTATTTTACCACAGAGAAAAAATAACGATGATGATAATAATAAGAATAAGAAAAGAAAGGAAAAAATGCCATAAAGCCAGTATCTTGGTTTTAGTATTTACTCCTTTTTCCCAAGAGATGAAAGCACCCTTAAAATATCCTTAAAATATGCTCACTTGTAGAGATGGGTCAATGGGATCCCGGAAAAGTTATGCAAATTGCAGCAAATCCTTGGCACTGTGTCCTTCTCTACCAGGCTGGCATCTGGGTCGCTGCCACCATGTAAGAATCAGTGTCATGTGCTACCCTTCCCTCCTGTCCCAGGAGGGGAGAGGTTGCAGGCCTGAACTCAAGGAGAGAAGAGTGTGGCGTGGCCAGCCCCAGCCCTGAAGACTGCTAACAAGCCAACCCCCCTATTCGTCCTCCAACACATCCTTGCTAGGCAGGACGCACACAGGCTGGGCCTGAAGTCTGCTTCCTCTCCTTCTCTGACTCTCAATTCATTGAAAAGAACCCCTGAACTTCAGGGCAGCAGCTTTCATACCTACCTAGATGCAAAGAATGGCAGCAACAGTGGTAACAAAGCCTGTGGCAGGAGAGAGGCCAGCTCCGTTGCCTGTCCACCTCCACATTCCCTGGGGTTTCCCTCCCAGAACCCCACATCCACTGCTTATGGCTGAGTCATCCCCCACATCTTGAGTTCTACATCCATAGGCCAGAATTCCCCCAAACCTCCTCTCCCTACCATTTCCCTAGAGTCAATGCCAAAGCAGAGGGAAGGGAGAGACCTTTCTCCTGCCACAGACTCAAGGTATACCGCCTCCACACTCTAGGCAGTAGTAGGCTGACGGGTTCAAGGACAGAGAGGGTGCAGAGATGGGAGGTCTCTTGGCAGGGGCCATGCCTGTGTGGGAGTCTCAAATAACTTATTCTCCCCTGAGGCTTATCTAACCCTAGCAGTGACAAAGACCATATTGCACACACATGGATATCTAGAATGGGCAAATCAATCTATAGTGACAGAAAGCTGCTCTGTGGCTGCCTGGAGCCAGCAGCTGGGGGGAGACTGCCTGCAGATGGGATGAGGGCATTTTCAGGGGTGATGAAATGGTCTATAACTTGATTGGAGTGGTGGTTACATGGCTATACACATATATCAAACTTATCTGACTATACCCTTACGAGGAGTACATTTTATTGAATGTAAATTATACCCCAGGACAGTATTTAAAAGTGAAAAAACCAAAAACCCTAAGAGCTCAGGTGCGAGAGTCAAATGCTTTAGTAGTGATTTAGAAGGCAGATCTTAAAGGCTCAGGAAGGAAGATGATGCATCTCAAATGACTGTGTATTCACCAGGCGATTCTATGATTCTATGCTGAGTCTAAAGGGCCTGAAGACCCCTCCTCCCTCCACCTCTCCCCACCATTCCCAGAATTTCACAGGCAGGCAAACAAAGACCCCATCAGACCTTTCCTCACTCAGGCTGCTGTATATCGAGTTCCAAACGGTCCTCAGAACTAGTTAATCACACCCTGTCTTGGGTATAGATTTGTGGAGGGGGAAACAGGGCAGCTGGCACCTACCATTGGCTCTTGGGGTCTGCTTAGGCCCATTATCATGTCACTTACAATGTCCTCTTCTACAAAGAGCCCCCAGCAGGGGAGCTGAGGGGCACAGGGAGGGAGAGAGCCCTTGAGAACAGCCCAGAGCCTGGAGACTGGGGGCGGTTTTGCTATGGTTTGTACAGGTTTCTGGCTCTCAGGCCTCTGGTCCATCTGCAAACAAAATGTTCCCTCACAGACTGTTTTTATGGAGGAAAAGCACTTTAACTTTCTAATACTGTATTATTCAGGCACTTCCAGATACCTTATTCTGTTTTTAATTCCCCTTCTTCCAGCAAAATACAGTCTGTTTTCCAGTACGTGTGGTCTGTGGGAAGCTGATGGCTTCAGCGGTGTGGCTGCACTGCTGGTCCACCTGGAGGCTGATAGACAGTGGTTCGAGGTGGGGGTCTCCCCTTTTCCCTTCAGGGTCCACAGCCAGTAAACGAGAGTCAGGAGAAAGGGACATGAAGGGACACTTGGATTTGTTCAGAGTCAGAAATCCAGCTCCAGGGTAGTCAAAATTCAGATGTGCCTTCATACATTAACATCTTCTGTCCAACCCACCTTCTTCTAGAGGGTACGTGGCTCTAGGAAAAAGAGAACCACACTCAAATCCTAACCCTCCCACTTAATCACTGTGTGACCTTAGGCAAATCACTTAACCTCTCTGTTTTCCCTTCTACAGATAGAATGGGGATTGTAGTACTGACTCATCAGGTTATCAATAGGACTGAATGAGATACAGCAAAAGCTCAGGGAGTGACTGGGGGCAGCCAGAAAGCATTACGTCATCCTCCTCACTTAACTCCCCCATTCTGACCCTGCCCAGGCTGAAGCAAAGTGGAAAGTTACCTCTCCTTTTCAAAAATGATCATCAATGTGGGGCTGACGCTATCATGGGGCCCTGCTTTAAGCTTCTTATACCAGAAGACCAGTATGCAGCATTCAGGCGGAAATGAGAATGTGGGTCCTTAAGAACTTTAAATATCAACAGATATTTGCTTTAGGCCTGCAAAGTGTCCCTGAATCCCTGAGAAGTGTAAACTGGCGGATGTTCACCCCAGGGACAGGGGAGAGGCGGGAAAAGGAAAAGAATGCTGTCAGAGGAAGGGAAGGGTCTGGGGCAGATGCAATCAGGACAAGGCGCTGAAGAGGCAGAGAGAAGGTGGATGTGGGCCGGTGAGCCGGATGTGCAGCACCTGGAAGAGGGGCCCTGGAGAGCCTGCCACGGGGTGGGGGTGGGGGGCAGAATAAAACCATGACTCAATCCCAGGCCCTGTGAACAGCTGGTAACAGATGAGCTGTGAGGAAGTCCTGCGAAGTCAGAAATGGGGAATAAACCAGAAGTGGACTCCTACCTCTACAGACCCAAAATAAATGGCAATGAAGGCAGGCAGCCCAGGGAGCAGGAGTCCCGGATCCTCAGCCTCCGGCCTAACCCTGACTCCTCCAGATGAAGGGAGCGGCAGCAGGACACAGCCACAAGATTGCTGGCTTATTTAACCCAAGCCAAGGTGAGGGGCAGGAGGCAGAACTCCTAACTTGGTGAGGCCACCTCCCCCATGCAGGCTCCCGGGACCCAGTACAAGACAGTGTGGGGCTGGATGGGAGAGAGACCTAAATGACTGCACGGCCCCGGACAGAGGTGTCTTCCTCCTTCCTCCTGGGCTAAATGGCTTCACAGATTAGTTCATTAATCTTCACAGAGTCCAAGAAACAGGTGCTATTAATGTCATACGTGACAGATGAAGAAACTGGGAAGTCAAGCAGCTAGGGGTAGAACTTGGACAGGAGCCCAGCAGCCCGACACTGGAACCCATGTGTCTGACCGCTCGGGCACACCATCTCCAGGTGCTGGTGCACTCGCTTCTCATTGCACAAATCAAGGGAAAGGAGACAGAACCCCCATCCCCACACATTCTTCTCGGAGGCTGCCCCTATGGTACAGATCAGGGTGACAGAAGGCAAGAAATGGGGTGAGTAGCCCTGCAGGTGCCTGACTAAAGGAGCCCCCATCCCACCCAGATGGCGCATCAATTCCATCTCAGCTTGGAGAGGCCCCAGCAGCAGTCCCTAAGCTCACGTGAACTACAGATGCTTACATCCCATGGAAGGGGTGTGATTTCAGGAACAGAGCCCTAGCAAAGCCACAGATTTCTTTCTGCGTGAACGAGGCACATCTGACTGAAAGGCCAAAATGAAAAGCCTATTAACCCACAGGCTGCTCCAGAGCCCCCAAGGGCGGTTTCCTTCTCTTGGCTTCCTCTCCCTATCTGCAGAATTCTCAGCAACCTCCCTGTCCCGTCAGCCTTTTTTCCAGATGCCAAATCCCATCTGGGTGCTTGGCGTGCCCAGAAGCTGCTGACTGGTGATGCCCTGTGATTGGTGACCATACCGATGCACGGTCCAGCATCTCTCGTGGACAGGCCACTGACAAAATCCCTGGAGTGGTCATTGACTCAGAGTTCAGGCTGCAGGATGGCCCCTTCCTCAAAGAGGCTCCTTAAAGATCTCCAAGGGAGATTCCACTCGAACCCCTGTACTATTGGGAAGTCCTTTTTTTGCATTTGATCTCAGTCCTTCTTGTGTCTTCCAAGACGAAGCATGTGGTTGCCTTCTACTGGGAGGAAGCCCAGCACGAGGACTCAAGAGAGCAGGGCCTTGGGCAGAGAAGGACCACTGGCTTGGTCATGGACAATGTGACACTGGGTGACATGTTTAACTTCTCTGGGTCTCGGTTTCCTCGATTCTAAAAAGACAGTAGCATGGGTTGTTGGGAGGTTGCAGGGGACCACAGATGTCAAGGTCTTGGAGGAGCGCCTGGCCCAAGATAAGCTCTCAGTGAGTAGTCGCCTGTTACAGTTAACAGTTGCCAATGGCTTTCCCATCTCTGGGAAAGGCCACCTTGCCTGCCCCTCCTGGCACACGCTTGGTATGTCTTCTCCAGAAGACATGTATGTCCAGAAGACTCGGTATGTCACCACGTCCTGACTCAGCCTGCCTGCCTCTCTGAGGAAGGTCCTTGTCTCTGTTCCTGGACCTTCCAGGAACCTCCTGCAGCAACTGACAACCATAAAACAGTCAGTAGGGACCCCCGAAAATGTTGGTGGAAGATCCTGGGTCGTTCCCCTAGGCCAAGTCGGGGGACTGTAGTTGGGTTGGACATGCACACCCTGCTCTGGACCTCCAGCTGTTTCCCCAGCTCTGGTGCCATCGCTTCCAGCCTAGCAAGTAAATCACAGAAACAGTGCTCCTAGGAGCATGCAGATGTTTCTAAAAATAGTCACTGCCTCTTCAGACCGTGGGAGGGGAAGGGAAGCGACTGTCCACAGTGTCTGCGGGAGTCCAGAACCCAAGCTGGAGCTACAGTTCTCTGCAGGGCCACATCTTCACCCCACAGCCCTGCGACCAGGATCAGGGCGGGCCACCCAGGAACGCGGCGTGCTCAAGGAAGCCGCGCTGTTAGCTTTGTGCACTCCGGTGAGGGAGTGGCCTGCACAGCTCCGAGACCCTGACGATGCCCTAGGGAAAGGTCTGGCCTGCCTTTGGGGAGATTTTCCCCTTCCGGTTTGAGCCTCCAATAGCCTAGAATCAGCCCCTTCTGGCTCTAATGCAGCCTCAAACCTTCCTGGGTTAAGTAGGATCACTGAATCCTCAAGTCGAACAAAAAATTCAAGTTCCTGAGTCCGAGTCCTGCCTCAGGGAGCCACGTATCCATGAGGAGGGCAAGAAAGACAGTCCCTGCCACTGGCCTCCTTCTCCCTCCCAACTCACAACCAAACCGGCAGGGGGTCCTTAGAGTTGGCTTGAGAAGGAAATGTTTTCTAAATCAAGGGAGCTCCAGGCCGGAGCCACTTACAAAAGCCAAGGGGAGGACCATTAGCCCCTGACAGAGTCAGGTGACCTGTGCCTGCCTGGGCCCTGCTTCCCTCTTGTTTTGGTTCAACTCTAAGGGAAGGAGATCCAGGATTCCAGGAATCAGAACCTGCTCTGCATCCCTAGAAGCCGGCTTGGTCTCCCTTCTTCCCAACCAGCGGCTTCTGCGTTCCTGGGCTGAGACCCACAGATGCCAAGGAAGGGTGCTGTCTGGGGATGGTGGAGCCCAGAGCCAAGGGCTGGGGGAGAGAAAGGGAGGGGCTCAGGAAGGCTAACCCAGAGGGACAGGTCACAGAGTTAATACGGGCTTTGCAATCAGATGCACAGCCTGACTCCGCCCCCACTCAGCCCCCCCACCAAATGCTCTTCAGCACCTCACTTTCCCAGACACCCCTTACTCTGCAGGCCAAAGCTCCCCTGTGCAACCTCGTCCCTTGTCACTCTACCCTGAAACTGCAATTAATCCTTCATCGCTTTTCTCCCTTCTGGTCTGTGTGCTTCATGTCCTACATCCTAACACCAGGCCGGTCCGCTCCCTGCACGAGGACCTGGCATGCACACACCACTCCAGCATCGTCAGGACACGAGGCACCATCCTAGTACAGGCCACTCGGAGTCTCTGAAGGCCACAACAGCAGGACTTACCCGGAGGGAGGAATGGGGTGGGCAGGAGGTCAGGAGCGGGGTAGAGCGTACCGCCCCACCTCTCTGCTGAACGAGTTGCGCTCCAGTCCGTCCAGTGTCGTCTCAGTCTCCCTCCATGGGGACAGGTGGGGATGGGAAGCTAGGCATTTCTCAGACCCCAGGCCATTCCAATGGGCAGACGGAGGCCCGAGCAAAATCCCAGCCTGACCGTCCCCCTGGATGCTGACCTCAGAGCAAACACAGCAGCCCTGCCCTGGGTGGAATCAAAATAATTCCTGGTCTCCCTGCTCCTTGCCACCTCCCACTTGCCACCTCCCCAGCCCTCGGTGGCATAAACAGAGCTTTATTATCTCAAGCCCACCACGTCCTCTGAAAGTGCTGTGAATGGAATCCCACACAATACACTTGTTTATTAATAACCACTCAGCCCCCCGCCCCCACCACGGCTTGCTCATTCGCTCCCTGCCGGGTCCCCCTCATGCATAATGGAGGAGTTATGTGGCCCATGGCACAAGCCAGGCTGTGCTGTTCAAGCTCTGACGGGATAGACGGAGAGGAGTACCAGGCTGGGCCAGGCTCCCCAAGGCAGGGGTGGGAGGAGGAGCAGACCCCCCAGTTAAGACTAAGAGATGTAATGTTTTGTGAGTGGTATTGCCCCCTCCATATGCATGTCCTACCCCAACCCAAGCCGGTATGGCAGCAGGTCATGTAACATTTATGCAACACCCACTCTGCACATCCAAGGCCCCACAGAGGACCAGGGCTCCCGCAAGGTCAACATCAGCCCACTGGTCCACTTCTGCTCTAGAGCCTCAGGACAAACTTCTCTCTCTTCTGCTCAACAGCCCAGCACATCTGACTGCAGCCATGTACCTTCCGTCCAGCACTCCGAGTCTGGTCCAGACTGCACATCTCCAGTACTTTCGGCTGCACCCCAGGGCGCGCGGCTACCTCCATCCCTGCACTGTTCTGTTTCCCCTGTGAGCCGCACTTCTGAGGGTCAGGCTTTCTCTCTTTTTTTTTTTTTTTTAAATTGTTTTACATTTATTTATTTTTAAGAGACAGAGACAGACAGAGCATGAGAGGGAGAGGAGCAGAGGGGGAGGGAGACACAGAATCCAAAGCAGGCTCCAGGCTCCGAGCTGTCAGCACAGAGCCTGACATGAGGCTTGAACTCCCAAACCATGAGATCATGACCTGAGCCGAAGTCGGATGCTTAACCAACTGAGCCGCCCAGGTGCCCCTGAGGCTTTCTCTTAAAGTGTAAAGCCCAGTCCCCCTACCCTGCTGGTAAGAGTGTGCCTTGCTAAAATTTCTCTAGAGGGAAATCTGGAAATGGATCTAAAATCTGAAAAATGTTCATGCCTTGTTTCATAAATTCTACTTCTGAGAGTAGATCTTAGGTAAATAATCATGGATAGCTGGAATGTAAGTAAGTCACACTTATGTTGATCAGAACATTGTTTACAGTGGTAAAAAGTCAGAAATGGTCTCAAGAGCCATCACTTTGGGAAATGATAAACTCTGGGATTTCCATGGTTTGACAGGAAGCAGCATGTGAAAATGAGGGTTCTAGAGCCAGAAGGCCTGAGTTCAAAATCTAGCTTTGACACTTACTGGCTATGTTGCCTTCGGCAAGTTATTTAGCCTCTCTGTGCCTCACTCTCTTTATCTGTATAACTGGGGTAATAATGTATCAATCTCAAAGTCGATGAATGATAGTTCCTGACACATATGACAAATAACAAAAAAAAAAAAAAAAGGAAGGTTGGATTCTTACTACTATCATAAGCCATGAAATATATAGTTATTTAAATGATGAAATAATGTAGAATACTACTTTATTTTATTTTTTAATATAACTTATTGTCAAATGGGCTAACATACAGTATATACGGTAAGCTCTTCGTTTAGGGGGGAGATTCCATGATTCATCACTTACATACAGCACTCAGTGCTCATCCCAACAAGTGCTCTCTTCCATGTAGAATACTATTTTAATGATATGAAAGATTATTAAGTGAAAAGAAGAGTAAGAATGGCCCTTTGGGTTGTGAAATTCTGGATAATTTGCATTTTTTCCTTTGTGCTTGTTTATATTTTCTAAATTTTCTGCAAAGAACACACACTACTTTCTTTAATAAGGTAACTTAACAGTATGGTGCAGTCGCCCGCACACAAGAGCCCTGTTCCGGATGCTGCCCTTCCTCTGGGGAAGCTCATCTTGCATTGCCTCTCTGACCACTGGGTCCCTTTGCTGCCTCATACTGAGTTTCAGTCAACAGTGCAGCCCCCTGGCCCCAGCTCCCTCCTACCCCCCAGCTTGGCCCCAGACTGGTCTTTCCTGGGGGCTATGGTAGGGCCATTTCTCTCCCTTATAATGAAAACGGGCTAATTGAGTTTGTAAGAAGGTGGGAAGGGTAGCTGAGAGAGTCACAACCAGAATGGAGGGTGTTAGCCCTAAGGTTCAGTGCCAGAATAGAGGGGTGCACCCCAGGTTGGAGGGGCAGAGGGAGCCCAATTTCCATATCAGCAGAGTAGACAAGGATTAAGGGAGAGACCAGATTTGTCCCACATTGAAGAGGAACGAAAGGAGTTAGATCCTGAAAATCAGGCAAGCATCCAAATGGGGGGTACCCAGAGGTTAGGGCTGTCCCACTGCTTTGGAGTTCTGGTTTCTGGAGGCTTCTTTGGAGGCAGCCATAATAGCCAATCGCACAGAGTCGGCTGTGTCCCAGCCCCCTTCTCAACCAAGGGCGACCCCCCCTAACCCGTGCAGAAGCGGGTGGCAGCCAGAGGAAGGCAGGCAGCAGGGAGCAGGGGGCACTGCTGGGGCCAGCAGGCCTGAATGTGGGTCACATTTGCAGAGGACAGCCCACACCAGTACAGGACGGCTGTGGCCGTGGGAACAGCTGGCATGCCTGCGGGAGAGCGCCATCCCATCCCAGGTCCTAGGCGGGGCTCCCCACCCCCACTCCCTGCAGGCTCACCCCCCTGCCCCCCGCTGCCCTTCCCTAAGAGGACGGGTGTGCCAAGCCCGGCCCGCCCGCTCTTCCACACCAGAAGAGATCAGCAATAAAATGATCCGGGGGGATGGCTGACCTTGCCAGACTGCCCACAGGGACAGCGCGGGGCGGGGTGAGCCTCGGGCCCTCAGACTGCAGTTGTCAGCTGATGGTTGACCGTCCTGGCTAAGGGTCTAGTTCCTCTATGGGGGCATCATGCCCACTTCCTGGGGTGGAAAGTGAATTCCATTACAACAGGAAATCTGCAGTCGTGAAGGATGTCGTCTGAAGGACTGAAGCAGCACTGTGGGTGCCCCCCGTCAGAGGAGCTGCAGAAACCCCAGCACTGAGTGGGAGAGCCCCTCTGAGGGCCCGTCCAGTGCTGAGACCCCGTCCCCAAGGAAGCCGTTCAGAAGGGAGCTAGGAGGAGAACGGGGCGGGGTTGGGGAGGCACAGCAGCACGGCCCGAGTCCACCCCCACTCGAGTCCATGACTGCCTCTGCTGCGGTGTGACTGCTTCGTGGGTGTGTCTTGTGCCTGCCTGTGAGCATGCGTTTGGAAGTCTGCAGGGAGGCACATAACTTCTGTGTCCCTGGGAACCTCTTCGGCTCCCTGCACCTGAACCTGAGCACTTCAGTTCCCAAGTGTGCGGCACAGTGAGTGCGAGCCCTCTACTTGGCTGTGTGTGTGTTTCTAAAGGTGTTTCATGGTATGGATACGTCTACCTGCTTGGGGTGGTGGGCATACGTGTACGTCTGTCCCATAGTGTGTGTCTCGTGTGTGTGGCTCAATATGTGTGGGTACCTGTCTGTCTTAGTGTACCTACAGGTGTTCAGCATGTGTACGTGGTGTTGAACACAGGTGTCCTTTGGTTTGCAAGACATTCTGTCTGTGTATGTGAGTGTGAATGTGAGTGTGTGTGTGTGTGTGTGCGTTCAGTAGGTCTCATATACGGACATGCGTTTTGACGTGTGGGTCTCTTCGTCTCCGTGTATGTATTTGTCCCGATTCCTACATGTATGTTTGTGAATATGTGTCTCCTTTGATGTGTGTGCTGTATCTGTGTTTCTGCACATGCATGTGTACGTGTGTGCAGAAGCAGAAGAGGATGGGGCAATCCCATGGTCTCCCTGCATTACCAGAATGCTCTCTGGTCAGGAACGACACTGAATGACTCATCCACATGCAAAGCCAGCAGGGGATCCCTGTTTCTGCAGCATAAAATTCACCTCCCCCAGGCTGACATCGAGGAAACTCCTTGTCAGCATCCAGTAATCTGACTACACTTGGTTTTCTCCAAATGCCTGGAACAGCCCACCTCTACCTCTGCTTTTTATGTTCCTTTTCCTGGAGTTCCCTTATTCCATTTCAGCTCAACAAAATCCTACTCACCTTCGAAGGCCCAGGGCCAATGCCACCTCCTCCAGGAAGCCCTTTGGCTAAATAAGAACAACTCGGCCTTTGGTTTCCAAAGCACATTATGTATACCCCGCACAAAGCACAGATCTTGCCCTCCTTTTATTGCGATGTGTGCAAGTATTTCCTCCCCTACTGGACGACGAATAACACATAGTCAGGGGCTTCATCTTGACCTTTGCAGTTTCCAAGGTGCCTGGCTCCATGTCTGGCACACAGAGGCCTACAGTAAATGTTTACTGAAATACAGGACTTGAGTTTGGCTACATAGCAAGCTGAAGGAGAGAGCAATCACTGCCCTGGGTAAATACAAGCCACGGTCTGAGAGTCTGCAGGGCTAGGAAAAGCCATTTACCCTCCCTGGACTTGGGCTCTCAGTCTGAAGGAGCCTCTTCTAGGAGCCAGTGGCCAAAGATCAAGTGGGACAGCTCTGCTAGCTTCTTCCTTCTTGGGAAGCAGTTATCTAAGAACTGATTTCTCTCAGGAACAGGGCACAGCTCCAGAAGCCTCATCCACGCTGGCCAGGACAGAGTCCAGGTACCAACTTTCCTTTAGCAACTCTACATGCACACTCCAAATTCCAACGTTCTCTTGCATAGACTGAGCTTTGGTGCTGGAAAGACGCAGTCCACCGGCCAGATCTCCAGCCTCCGGAGCTGAGGTGGCTGCCGCTGCTGGGGTGGAAAGCAACGAGCACCTTCCAACACTGGTGCCAGCAGAAAGTGCCAACAGATGAGTATGCCTACACGGTCCTTGAAAAAAATGCAGCAATATTTGATTCCTAATTTGGGGGGCCATCTACCAGAAAGGCTAACGTGCTACAGAAGAACTGACATTGCCAAGTGTTGATGAAAGATGTGGCATACAGCTGGAACTCTCATAGATCACTGGTCCGGGGGTATATTGGCATGATCACTCTGTAAAACAGACGCCAGGTACTAAAGCTGAACATACTTATGTCCTATGGCACAGCAGCACCTCTGGGTACTCACCCAACAGAAATCAGTACTTATATCCGTAAAAAGATACATTCAAAAGTGATTATACTCAAATACATACAGAATTGCAAGGGTCCCTGAATAGCCAGAGCTACCCTGAAAAAGAACAACCTGTCAGAGACTGGCATTTCCTGATGACAAAACTTACTATAAAAGTAGGCAGTGTGGTCCCAGCATGAGGACAGACACAGACACCCACGGAATAGAACTGAGAGTTCCGTACGTCTATGACCAATTGGTTTTTGACAAGAGTGCTAGGTCCACTCAGTGGGGAAAGAACAGTTTCTTTAACAAATGGTGTCGGCAGAGCTGGATTTCTACATGTGAACGAATGAAGTTGGACCCCTAAATACAAGAGGTAAAACCATTAATCTCTTAGAAGAAAACAAGAGATAAAGCTTCATGACCTGGGGTTTGATAACAGATTCTTATATGTTATGTAAGAATATATAAGATATATATATATATAAGAATATATATATATAAGAATATATATATAGAATATATATATAGAATATATATATAAGAATATATATATAGAATATATATATAGAATATATATACATAAGAATATATATATATAAAAAATATATATAGAATATATATATAAGAATATATATAGAGAATATATATATAAGAATATATATATAGAATATATATATATAAGAATATATAAGAATAGAATATATATATATATAATATAATATATATAAGAATGTCACATATCTTAGGGGCGCCTGGGTGGCTTAGTCGGTTAAGCATCCGACTTTCGCTTAGGTCATGATCTTGCGGTTTGTGGGTTCGAGCCCGCGTCGGGCTCTGTGCTGACTGCCGGCTCAGAGCCTGGAGCCTGTTTCAGTCTGTGACTCCTCTCTCTCTGACCCTCCCCTGCTCACGTTGTCTCTCTCTCTCTCCTAGAAATAAATAAAACATTAAAAAAAAATTAAAAAAAAAAGAATGTCACATATCTTATATGTGACACTAAAAGCTGAGGCAACAAGAGAAAAAATAGATAAATTGGACTTCGTCAAAATTTAAAACTGTGCATCAATGGACATTATCAAGACAATGGAAAGACAACCTGCAGAATGGAGGAAAATATTTGCAAATCATACATCTGGTAAAGGGTTTAATATCCAGAATCTCTAAAGCACACCTAAAACTCAACAATGAAAAGACTAACAACCTAATTTAAAAGTGGGCAAAGGACTTGAGTAAATATTTCTCTATAGAAGATATACAAACAGCCAACAAGCAAGATTGGAAGTTCCTCAAAAAGATAAACATAAAATTACTGTATGAGCCAGCAATTCAACTCCCAGATATTCCCTCAAAAGAATGGAAAAACAGGGACTCAAACACATGCTTACAGACCAATGCTCACCACCACATTACTCCCAATAGGCATAGGGTGAAAAATACCCAAGTGCCTATGGATGGATGAGAGGATAAACAAATTTTGGTACATCCATACAATAGAATAGTAGTCAGCCATAAAAAGGAATGGCGTTCTGATGCGTGCTCCACAATATTGATGAATCTTGATCTGCTGTCAAATCTATCAATATCTGACCCCAAATAAATGATTGTGGAGATAAATGAGACAAAGATGTGAAATAGGTTTCAGAAGCGCTATTTTCCCAGAGGGGATATTCTTCAAACCTTGGAGTACGAGGGGATCTATTCTTGGCTCTGAAATTCCACTGATCTTGTCCACGTCTCGGGCCCAGTTGGAAAGTGGGGACAGTGTCGCTCACCTCCAACCTGTCTCTGAAATTTCCTAAGAGCCAGATTAGGCTGCCCTGACCGCTCCCCACCCCCACCCCCACCCCCACCCCAGCCAGGCCTCTCCCGATGTCTTTAGTTTCACCCCTTTCACTGCTGACTCTGCCTTTTTGAATGAGGAAGAAAAACACCACTACCCAGTTGGTCAAAGAGACCCAGGACATTTCCCTAGGGGCTTTGCCGAAAGCTTCTTTGCCAGACTTCCAAAGCTGGCTACAATATCTAACCTTCAAAGGGAAGTGCTGGGTTGTGTGGGCCTCAGCAAGAGACATGGCTATTTAGAAATTTTAAAACTCAACTCACCAAAGAAACCAGTTCACCTGTACTTCTCACCAGCCTCCCTTCTCCTCGCTGTCCCCAGAGATGGAGAACATCCCCCTCCTAGCCACACTGATGGCAGCAAAAACCTAACTGTCTTCTAATCCTTAGGAAGACAGGGATGCTTTTCTAAGCCTTTGGGCTCCCCCGCTGACCTCCCTCCTCCCCAGCAGCTGGGCAATACCGTTTTGTGTTAACCATCCCACCACACTCCCAGGCTATCATTTGAACTTCATCTTCTTAAAATTCCTAAAATGCATATCTTTCTTTGATTTCCTGGAGGTGTACATAATTCAATAACCTTTCACATCATCTTTTTATTGTATGCCCATAAAGCCTTCTGACTGATCATTTAAATAAACACACCAGAATTTATACATTTAAATGAGCGCCGCCTCTTTCAAAGATATCCCCTCGGGAGGCTACATCCATATTCCAACAACGCACCCGCCCATGCTTAGAACATTTCTGAAGCTTCTCTTTCGGAAGCGCTTTCAAAGCCTATAGCATATTCTTTTGATGGGCCCCCATGGTGGCAAATTTCTTTCCTATGAGGGTAGATTTGATTTTTTTTTAAGTTGAAAGATTGGGCCAAGAATGAAAAAGATGGTGGGTGATGCAGATGGGAATACAGTTTCATGTCAAAAGCAAAGAATGCTTCTCAAGGGAAGAGCTCTGAAGACTATTCTTGGAAAGGATGAAACAAGGTTCTGAGCCCTGGCTCCAGGACAGGAGCAAATGTGCCGCCCCCAAACGGGGTGGCTGTGGAAGGCAGCACATGCGTGGGTCACAAGAGCTGACAACGTCATTAAAGACAATTCAAAATCACACCACTAGATTCCTGAGTTGTGTCCACTCACGTCACTGCATCTTGACCAGGGGCTAGGAAAGGTCATAGCCCAGAGTGGGCACAGGGAGCGAGCTGGCCCCCTCTCTCAAAAGAAGATAGTGTCTGGCACGTGCAAAGAAGGGGGCGACGTCTGGCAGTTGTTAAATATTGAATTATCACGTGACCCAGAAATCCCAATCCTAGGTCTAGATCTAAAAGAAATGAAAACAGGTGCTCAACCAATAACTTGTCAGCAAATGCTCATAACAGCACTACTTACAAGGAACAACTCAAATACCCATCAATAGATGATGGGCACACAGAAAGACCACATATTATGTGACTCCATTTATATGAAATATCTAGAAAGGCAAGTTGGTAGAGTTAGAACAGAATAGATTAGTGGTTGCTAGGGGCTAGGGGGCGGGAAGGGAGAATGGGGAGTGACTGCTTAATTGGTAGGGGGTTTCCTTTGGGGGTGATGGACGTGCTCTGGATAATGGTGCGTGGCACAGCGAGTGCATTAAATGCCACTGAACTGTCCACTTTAAAATGCTTAAAATGGTAAATCTTATGTTATATGCATTTTATCACAGCAAAAGAAAAAAGAAAAAGCAATGGGCAGAGTTTCCATGCTAATTCCTGGCAGGAGGGTGGGGGGTGTGCAGAGGGCAGGGGTGCTGGTCCTGGTTGGGAGCACGCATGGGCAGCAGTGTTGAGACCTTTCCAGGTAGAAGGACAGAAAGGGTGGTGCAGGGACACTGGCCCGCTGACCTGTGACCATCATCCATGTGCCTTGGCCATTCACCACAGCAGTACCATCAAACCCGCGACAAACCCTTCTCAATGAGGACCCGAGAGAGAGAGAGAGAGAGATTGAGAGAGAGAGCCGTGTATGGCGAAAGGTCCCCTGTGGCAAGAGGACAGTTCCCGACATCAAGCCAGGGAAGGACATTTCTAATACAGTTGGTTTTCCTGTCGACTCTAATCTCTGCCTACAGCATCATGACCATCTGATTAGGATATCACTGCCACCTCTTCTGGGCCATCAGGGCTGTGAGCCTCTGGGCTGGGGAGGGGGCAGGGGAGGAGCGTCCTTTCCCTGGAGAAAGGGCTCTTCTCTCCACCAGCAGCTGCCTGTCAGGAGGGCAACCCCGGCCACACTCCTCTGCAGGGCACCACCCCGCCTTCCCCAACTCCCCAGGAAGGCTCACAGATGCTCCCCAGGCCTGGCTCAAGGCTTTATCAGGAAGCTCAGACCCCAGCCAGGCAGCCAAAGCTGGTCTCCAGCCACCCAGCCCCCTTGGCAGCCTCCAGCTTAGGGGTATGTTTCCCTAATCTTTGTACGTGAGGATTTACAAATTTGGAGAACAGAGAAGACTCTTAGCAGCAATTACAAGACTAATAACATTAAGTCTTAAATGGTTATTACAGACCCAGATCCCTTATTAGTCATGACAGCCAGTGAATCAGAGGAGCAGGGAATTGTAATGCGTATGAAAAATAACTTTAAGAATTCAATGGTCTCCATCACTGAGGGGCTCAGTGCAGCTGTTGGACCTAAGACTCTGTCTCTGGGAAAGGCTGGGAGAGACTCAGAGGGAGTCTGCAAGGTCTGGGCCTGCTCCTGCCTCACTGGGGCCTCCTTCAGACCTCTCATTCATGACGCAACAAAGCACACATATTTATAGCACACCTACTATGTGACCCCTTGGGGCTTACGGTGGGGAGGGCAGACTTTCTGGCCAGCTGTGTGCTCCCGGCATCTTCCGGTCCACCGAGACCAGAAGGCAGGAATGCAGGATCAGCTGCTGGAGCCAACGAGGGCAGAGCCAAGCATGACTCACCTGGGGGCGAAGGCTGGAGAAGTCCCTGTCCGGCTGTCCTGCTTGGGCGGATCTCTCTGGGGAAGTGGGCACCTAGTGCAGCGAGGGTGGTGAGAACACGATTCATTCAACCTGTTAGAGGTCGAAAGTTGGCATAAAACAGGCTTCGAGCAGTAGCACACGGAGGCTTGGGGGCTGCGAAGGGAGGGAGAGGACCCTTAGAGGGCAGATGACCGGCCACACAGGGGTGGGGAAGGAGCCGCTACCGCTGTTGCAAGCCCAGAGTCCCGACGCCGAGAGTGGGCACCGTGGAGCCATGCCAGGCGGAGGCCCACAAAAAGGCTCCTGAGCCGCACAAGAAAAGCGAGGGGGAGGGAGAGAGGAGCCGAGGGAGGAGAGGCAGCTCTGAGAGGCAACTGTCAGGCAGACCACTGGTTGCCATGACAACGCCCTCCTGCGTGGCACCCAGGAATAAATTATTGATTGTGGACACTGCTTTCCTGCCTCCCCGAAGCCCCCAGTGCCCTCTTCGCCGCCACCGTCTCTCTCCCCTCCTCCAACTGTTCTGTATTTGCCTGAAAGCTGTCAGAATCACCAGTCCCCCCTCGCCCAGCCTCCAGTCTCCTCCCAGCCTCTCTGCCTCCCTCTCCTTTCTGCACCCTGGCTGCCCTACCCCCTGCTGTGGGCGGAACGGTGCCCACTCCCCCCCCAACTCATACATTAAAGCCCTAACTCTCAGTCCCTCAGAATGTGACTGAGTTTGGAGACAGCATATTTTAAAGAGGTAATTAAGGTAAGAGAGGTCACCAGGGTTGGCCCCGATACAACACAACCCGTGTCCTTATAAGGAGAGAAGATTTGGACACAGACGCATAGAGGAAAGACCATGTGAGGACACAGGGAGAGGACGGTCATCCACGAGTTGAGGAGAGGAGCTTCGGAAGAAACCAACCCTGCTGATCCTTTGACCTCTGAGTTCCAGCCTCCAGAACTGTGAGGACATAGATTTCCATTGTTTCCGCCCCCAGTCTGTGGTGCTTTGCTATGGAAGCCCTAGGTGGCTAATTAACAACCCCCCCACCCCCCGCCCCCAAGCAGGGCCCTCTTAAAGTCAGCAGTTGGCTTGGAGGGGCCCAAAGAGATTGTAAACATGATCTCAGCAGCAGGGCCAGAGAACTTCGAGATCACTTGTATTCACACAATGGGCTTCAGGGGCCTGGAGCTGGTGGACAGGGCCTATGGGAGGGAGGACAGCTCGGCCACAAAGCAGTCAGCAGACCTGGAGCTGGGAAGTCAGGGGAGGGCGGTACAGGACACTGCAGCTGTCCCGGCTTCCCCTGTTCGGATGACCAGGGCAGGCTCATCCAACCTCTCAGGGTCCAATCTCTACCCTAAGGGAACCCGCAGCTGAATGAAGGCAGAACCAGTGTGAGCCATGGAATGAGAGCTAAGGCTGCTGGCCCAAGGGAGGTGGCTTTCAGGGCTTGTTTTGAATAACAGAAAGCACCTGCTGTACTGAGTCCAATATGTAAACCTGTGAGGGAAGATCTTTAAGTCACAAGATAACCACTGGGGGAGGAGGTGGAGAAATGGGCACCCTAGTGCTGCACTGGTGGGAATGTAAGTGGTGTGGGTACAGGGGGTATTCCTACAGTCTGGCGGTTCCTCCACAAGTGAAACACAGAGTTCCCACATGACCCTGCAGTTCAACTCCCAGGGATATACCCAAAGTGACTGAAAACAGGTACTCAAATAAAGTGCACGCACACATGTTCACCGTAGCACTATTCATGATAGTCAAAAGGCGGAAACAACCCAAAAGGCCATCAGTGGATGGGCGGATAAAGAAATTGTGGTATATCCATGCCACAGAATACTATTCAGCCATAAAAAAGAATGAAGTCCTGATACCTGCTACATTGTGGATTAGTGAAAACTAAGTGAAAAGAAGCCAGACACAAAAGGCTCCACAGTGTATGATTTCTTTAATATGAAATGTCCAGAACAGGGAAATCCATACACACAGCAGATCAGCGGTTGCCAGGGGACTGGGGAAGGGGAAAGAGGGAGCAATGCTTTGATGGATATGATCCTTTGACCTCTGGTCAAAGGGGTATGGGGGGATGAAAAAGTATTGAAACTAGAGAGAGGTGGTGTGGTGTGCACTTCTGTGCACACCATTGTGCATCTACCAAATGTCACTGAATTGTTCACTTTAAAATGGTTAATCTTATGGGGCACCTGGGTGGCTCAATCAATTAAGCTTCCGACTTTGGCTCAGGTCATGATCTTACAGTTTGTGAGTTCAAGTCCCACGTTGGGCTCTGTGCTGACAGCTTGGAGTCTGGAGCCTGCTTTGGATTGTGTCTCCCTCTCTCTCTGCCCCTCTCCTGCTCATACATACACATACAGTCTCTCTCTCTCTCAAAAACAAATAAACATTAAAAAAATTTTAATGGTTAATCTTATGTCATGCAAATTGTACCTCAATCATTTTAAGTGAAGCACTAGATGTATGGGAGATCATTCCAGGCTCTCTACCTTTGTGTATGTTTGACAGACATTTTCACACACACACACACACACACACACACACACACACACACACACAGACACCCTTCTGCATCTCTCCTTGGCACTTTTGTGACCATCCCATCAGGACAGGTCCCCTCCCTGTCTAGCAGCTCCCTCCACCCTGCACTGATGTCCCTGAAGCCCAGCTTTCTCTGTGGAGCCCTGTCTGCACCAGCCAGGGTACCCTCCCGCCCTGACTCCCACTGCTGACATTTCCTGTCTCTGTGTTCACTTTTTTCCCCCTCTGTTATCCAACACTCAGAGATTTTCTTGGACTTTGAACTGATTTTTCCAAATGGACTAGAAGTGCTTGAGGACAAAGGCCACCACTTTTCATTTTTATTACAAGCAGGCAGCCAGAGTGTTGGCCTGTTTTAGCCAAACAGACCAGAGCCATGTGGAGAAGGGCAAGATGTTTTCATTCCTCTGAGCTTCTGTTTCCCCCATGCAAACAGAAAATAATAATTATAGTGTCCTTGTCATATCCTTGTGAAGGTGAACAAGGCTAACATACATGAAAGGCTCAACAGAAATGGTCTTTAACCTCCTTCTTCTCCCTCCTGAAGATTCGTTCGTGGCCCGTCCCAGTTACGCACGGTCTCCATTTCAGCTGCCTCACTGTGTGGTCCCGCAGTATCTGCTGTGTGGCCGGTCATTTCAGCCGGTGGAGGCTCTGGGCCTCATAGCCGTGGGGCTGGGGCCCCGGGCAGCAAAGGCTAGAGGTCCAGGGAGAGGGCGTGCTCTAAAGCAAGGCCGGGTTAGAACCGTGTCTCTCTTCTAAGCACTCTCCTGAGAGCCCTTGGCCTCTTCCCTTCCAGTTTTGCGTGTAACTGGTTTGATTTGCAGCTTGGAACTCAACCCTCCACAGTCAGGAATCACTCTGTCTCCCCCAAGTCAACAGAGACACCTTGCCCTGCAGTTAGAAGCCTCCTCCCTATGCCTCCTTATTCCTGAAAACCCCTTTCCTTCTTCTCCATATGTCAAAATATTGATCTTTTAAGGCCCACCTCAAAGCCTGCCTTTTCCACAAAGCCCTCCCCAAGGACTCCAGTCAACAATGGCCTCTCTTCCTCCTAATCCCATTGCTGTCCATCGGTTCCCAGTTATACTCAGTTACGGCCGAGCACGGAATAGCATTCTTGAGGCTTTTTCTGCATGTGCAGGTCTTACTCCCACAATGAGATTATGAACTTGAGGAAGGGACTCAGTCCCTTACACATGCTTTATCTGCCAGGGCTAATGTGGGGACTCCATTGCTGGAGTCAGGAGGACATCCAAAAGATGGCTGCGAAACCAAATGTAGGCTGTAGATCATCTGGGGTGTGGGCTTTCTGTCGCACTGCTCCCATCTGTTAAGGTGGTCGTATGCAGTGAGCCAGGCTGCAGGGAAGAGGCACAGAGACGGTGTCCACTGAAAGCACAGAGGCGGCTTTGGCCTAGGTGAGGCCTCAGGCCAAGTCCAAGGGCCCTTCCTCTAGACCCGGCCATCCATGCCTCTTTCAAAGGTTGCTGCCTCCTCTCCCCCAAACACCTAACTAAAATCTGATGCCATTTAAGACCCACCTGGCTCTATCCCTCACTCACTCACTAAGCCCAAGTCCCGGAGGCCTTCATCCAGGCTCCAAGAGTCCTCACAAGGCGGTAAGGAAGCTCACAGGAGGCCCGGCAGTTACAAGAACCCTGCACACTGTACGATATGAGATGATGTAACAGACTATCGGTAAAGCACACGCTGAACAACTATTAGACAAGCTGGGTGCACATGCCTCGCACACCAACCCTCCAGAACTCCAGCTTCTCGGAAGGCGGTGGGTCTGTGAGAACAGCTCTCAGCCTCAGAGAGGCTGTAGTGGAGAGCAGCTTCTCCCCAAGGACTTCAGCAGGGGACCCAACTGCTCCTGCTCAGACAGGGTTGAGAGGGGACCCTGGTAGAGAAAAGATTAGGGCTTCTGGCTAAACATGCCATCTCCCGAGGGTGTTCTTGCCAAGACAGAGGTGCAGAAGTGCCCCTGGGCCAGGCAGGTCTGTGCTAAACTGGGACCGTGGTTCCTTGTGTGGCCGAGATGAAGGAGTACGGAGGAGAGGGCTGCCTGGTCTGGAAGCACTCCGAAGGATGGCAGAGTGAAAGGAGACGCTCTGTCCTAAGGAGGAGCAACCTGAGGGTTAATCCCAGAGCGGTACACACCCACCTGTCTCCAGGATCCACCCCCCTCCTCTAACCTCAAGCCTGCTGGGAATTGCAAGCCTGCTGGGAATTGGTATGCTGTCCCTCCCTGCAGGTAATTAGGTCAGCTTAGAGGATTTCCCGGGTCAGGAGGAGGGTGGGAGGCAGCCCAACCAGGCTCCAGTGTCTCAGTCAAGCTCCCGCCTGCAGAGCTGGCCCCCTCCCCCAAGACAGGCATGCACCTGCTGGGTGAAGCATCCACCACAAAACGTGTGGGCAAAATGGAGGAAAGTGAGACTACCCACAAAAGCCCTGACTCACAGGCCCGCTGGATGAGCCCATTGCCCAAGAAAGAGAGTGAACGAGAGAATTCTAAGGATTTTGGCCCTTGCTGAGTCAATGAGGAGGTCAGACAGAAAGGCTGGAGGGTGGGAGCAGGGAATGGGTAGCCTAATGTCAGTCAGTGGACAATCCAGCTGCAAGATTATGTGCATGGTCTAGTCTAGGTTTAAGACACAGTCAGGAAGGCTGCCTGGAGCCCCTAGAAAGGAAGAGAGGAAAGGAGCCAGTCAGCTCTCCTGTAGCTCGCCTCTCTCCAGCTGGTCTCCCATCACCCAGGTGAGCTCCCCACTGCCAGCAGAGACAGGTGCCCCCGGCAGAGTCCCCCCACCTCATGGTGGGAGCAGCAAGCAGAAGGGTGGGTTCTGAGAAGCCCAGCTGAGAAACTCATTCACACTCTCACCACGGGGATTCCCTTCCCCCTTCTCACTCTCCAAGTGGTGATGCCAAGAGCATCAGACTCCTCTCCGCTTGTCAGTGAGATATGGAAGGGCTGGCACAGGTCTGATACAATCCCAGGAGGTATGGGCTGTATGGACAGTTGTGTTTGGGATACACACACACACACACACACACACACACACACACACAGAGCACATGTCTCCTCTAGACAGGAGCAGAACACAAAGGAGTGTTGGCTTCATCTTAACTGCATCCCAAAATAATAAGGGAGCCAGTTCCTGAGCCCTGCTATAGAGAGATGCAGAAGGAAAGTCTTGACTAGGGCTCCAGGAGGCTGGTCAAGTCTAAATGGAGTAAACAGGACAATGGGATGTGCTTGCATGCCTGCGCGCGCGCGCACACACACACACACACACACACACAGGAAATGACCAACACTGAAAAGGATTAACATAAAAGTATAAGCGAATGTGATTATGGGGAACTAAAAGCCATCAATTATCTGCAGCAAATGTTCAGGCAGAGGACAGCTTATATCTGAGCCCGAGGGGTTCTCGGCTACCCACCTCTGATGTGCACTCCAAGTATATAAAAGCATTTTGTTTTCAGCTTCAACAAAAGACAAACCAGGTAGGTTAATCTGTGTAAAAATAAATGGCATCCAACAGATCGTTCCTGAACCAAATGCAGGTTGTAGATTATCAGGGGTGGGGTCGGGTTTGGGTCGCACTGCTCCCCATCTGCTAAGGTGGTCATAAAAGCAGCGAGCCAGGCTGCAAGGAAGAGGTATGGAGACAGTGTCTGCTGACAGTGCAGAGGCAGCTTTGGCCTAGGTGAGGCCTCAGGTGTGTCCTGAGCCCAAGTCCAAGGGCCCTTCCCCCTCACCTGGCCATCCACACCTCTTTCAAAGGTTGCTGCCTCCTCTCCCCCAAACATGTAACTAAAATCTGATGCCATTTAAGCCACACCAACTAGCTCATGAGACAAGGCCAGTGAGAGTCCCTACAGTGCTACAGCAGTGTTCACAGGAGTCCTAGGGCCAGGCCCCCAAACTCATCTGTCCATGGACTGGCCTTTAACAAAGACAACTTGTAGCTGGTGAGAGAGAAGAGAACGTAAGGTCCATTTGGCTGCGCTGGTTTCTGAGCCTCCCTGGCAGCCTCCAGCCACAGAGGCCAACAGAGCTAGCCATCACCCCAGCGATGGGGCCAAATGGCCTCTCTTACACACACCCTAAAACACAGCACTCAATTCTCAAGGCGCTTCTCACTCCCCTTTCTCTTTGGGGGTAGCTCTAATAGACCAGGTGACGTCTAATGTCCCTTCCCACTCTACGACCTGGTGATTCCAATGGCCAGACACTTTTTGGGTAAACTGGACAGAGGCTGCTCTCTGATTACTGTTCTGACATCTGGACTTTCAAAAATGTGTCTAGGGGCGCCTGGGTGGCTTAGTCGGTTAAGCATCCGACTTTCGCTTAGGTCATGATCTCGCGGTTCGTGGGTTCGAGCCCCATGTCGGGCTCTGTGCTGACTGCCAGCTCATAGCCTGGAGCCTGTTTCAGTCTGTGACTTCCTCTCTCTCTGACCCTCCTCTGCTCACGCTATCTCTCTCTCTCTCCTAGAAATAAATAAAAATATAAAAAAAAAATGTGTCTAATCCCATTTCCAACAACAGCGGGCGGGGAAGGGGGCGTGCTGGGGTCCCCCACCGTCAGCCAGACTATTACACTCTCCTGTCCTTCATCATGCTTTTCAGAGCCTGCACTATTCTAGAACTTGAATGTATCAGCGCCAGAAGGAATCTCAGAGATTGTTCTAGCTAATGCTTTCCATCCTGTATTTTGTCATCACCCTAAGGAAATGTTAACATTATTTGGTTATTTTTGCATGTTCTCAAGTTTAAAATATGCCATTTAGGTCAGATTGTTATTATAATGTTTTCCTTTCTTTCTTTTTTAATTTTAGAGATGAGGGAGAGAGAGCAAGCAAGTGTGAGAAGGGGAAGGACAGAGGGAGACAGAATCTTAAGCAGGTTCCCGATTTGGGGCTCTCGATCCCACGACCCTGGAATCATGACCTGAGTCAAAATCAAGAGTTGGAAGTTCAACTGACTGAGCCACCCATGCTTCTGTTATTATAATTTTTAAAACATGTATTTTAATGCAGTCTTTAATAATGGTTATCACATGCACAAATTCAACTTTCCCCCTCATTTGGCAGGTGGCACATTTTGCCCAATTTAGTTCAGATTAACTAGAGAAGCAGCAGCGTGATTTGTTAACACGTTTGTAGATGTCACATCATATCATGTCAGCCCTGGGGATCAAATTCCATTAAAATAATGTAATCAAATGTTAAAGGACAAAAATAGTCAAAAGCTGCTCTCTCCTCCTGAAGTTGGAAATTCTCATCCTTGGTCCTCTATAAGTTTTACATTTTCTTTGTAAAAAAGAAAAGTCTTCAGAATGATTTCCATGTGCTTCTCTGTTACCGATGTAGAGAGTGTTTAATCCCAGTGAATGAAAATCTACTTTCAGTATAATTATCACTTTTTTGAATACTAGAAACATCTTGATGTGCTATATAAAAATTCTAGTCCAGTGAATACAATCTGTTAACCATCATGCTCAGGCAAATTTACAGAATTATTATTATTATCACTGTGCTCCTCGTTAACTCTATGTGGTTCCGTATGTCTCCTATCTCCATTCCTGGCTTATCATGGATAAACTAAACAATAGATGGCTAAAAAGAAAAGCAAATTAAAACCAAGAGGCCAAACCCACCCCTGCAGTCAGTCGGCTGTGTCTGGCACACGCCGTACCCACCAGATCTCCTGGAACTCCTTGTGCCTCACACACTAGGGGAGCCCCAATTTGTTTTACATTAAGGAAGGGAAAATGGAATAAAGGTATTAATCAGTTGAGCTGAAGTCAGGTGCCATTTTAGCCCTTGGAGAACCCACCAGAGCTTTAGAATCACAGGCTGGGGAAGGAGTCTCATGTAACCATCACCTCACTTGGGGCCATACTGAGTTTTCTTTTTATTTATTTATTTATTTATTTATTTTTTTTTTTTTACAAATAGTTTATTGTCAAATTAGTTTCCACATAACACCCACTGCTCATCCCCACAAGCGTCCTCCTCCATGCCCATCCCCCCACCCCCCACATCCATCAGTCCTCAGTTTTTGTCAGCATTCAAGAGTCTCTCATGGTTTGCCTCTCTCCCTTTCCCCCACCATTTCCCCTCTTCTTCTTCCCCTTGTTCCTCCGTCAAGTTCCTCCTAATCCTCCTATACGTGCACACATATGATATTTGTCCTTCTCTGCCTGACTTATTTCGCTCAGCATAACTGAGTTTTCTACTGAAGAAACTGAGGCCTAGAGAGAAAGGCTGAGTGAGGTGACCTGCAAAGTCAGAACAGAGCAAGGGCTGGTATCCGGGGACCTGAGAGCTCTCCTCTCACTGTGCACCCAAACCCGTTCGAAGGTAAAAGGCAGTGTCAAGGGACCAGGCAAGACGAGATGGGAAATAGGGCCCTAGAACTCAGACTGCGTCCTATTTGCCTGGTCACCCCAGCCAGTGCCAGGCCCAGCTCTTTCCCCACGGGAGACACACGGTAAAGGTTTCTTGGATGAATATACGGATGAAGTTGTAGGAGGCTCAGGCTCTGTGCTCTTGGTTCCCCCATCCCAAGTCACACAGTGCCTGCTCTTGTCCCTCCCTTTCCATAAAGTCCGGACAGTTCCAAGCTTGTCAGGAAAACTATCCCTTACCATCCAGCTGCTGGGAATCACCAGAGAACAGGGGACCAGGATATGGACAATATAGCTGGAGCCCTGGGCTGGGCATCAAGAGACCTGGGTTTGATCCCAGCTCTGAACCAAACACTGTTAAGACCATTACGATTTTCCCTCAGGCTCTGTGCTAGTCTGTTCGGACTGCTATAACTAAATGCCAGACTTAGGCGGCTTGGAAACCAGAGAAATTTCTTTCTCACGGTTTTGGAGGCTGGGAGTCCGAGATCAGGGCGCCGGCGTGATCAGCTTCTGCAAGGGCCCTCTTCGGGGTGCAGACTGCTGACTGCTCACCATGTCCTCACTTGCTGGAAGGGGGGATCTGGCCCCCTGGGGTCTCCTTTGTAACTGCAATTATCCCATGAATGAGGGCTCTGCCCACAGGACCTCCTCACCTCCCAAAGGCCTCACCTTTGAATGCCATCACCTCAGGCATTAGATTTTCAACACACAAATTTTGCAGGGATGAAAACATTCAGACCATCGCAGGCCCCTGCTTACAAAAGTGACTTGATTCAGTGGTTCTCTGGGTGTGGGCTCTGAACCAGCAAGAGCAGCATCGCCAGGGAATTGGCAGAAATGCATATTCTTGGGCACACCCCAGACCTCCCGACTCAGACAGGGATGGGGCCCAGGACCTGTGTTCCAGCAGGCCCTCCAGGGGACTCGAATGCAGGCTAAAGTCTGAGTATCACAGCCTCGCCCGTCTTTAAGGTCCATTGCAGCTCTGACTGTTTCTGGCCCGGCCTGCATAAGGACATGATGATCGTCTTCATGATGATGAAAACGGCAAACAGTCGCTGAGCTCTTGCAGCACCAAACGCTTCACATCAAATAATTCCATGACCAGCAGATCTCAGTAGGGAGGCTCAGACACAAACACGGCCAGGAATAAGGCCATATCTTCCCCATCAGTGGCTACTACCCTTCCGAGCCACGTTTATAGGCCCAGAATAGAAGCCTAAGAAGCAGGTTGGAGGCAGACACCAATTCAGATGTGTGCAAACACACAGCATTTCCCTGGGCCAACTGGTCTCCCTGGGGACATGTCTGCCCCCAAGCACTCCAGGACTCTCATCCCATTGTGTCAGACCCGACTTTTGTGTTTTGAACAATGCAGCCTGTTCAATAAATAATGGCCTGCATGGTGTTATCACTGATTATTTGACTTATGCACAGTCAGGGCCAGAGTGACAGTGTTTCTAAGTTATAGGTGAAGGAGGAGAAGCTGGCCTGTAGCCTGGCAGCAGTGAAACATCCTAGGAAGGGACAAAGGACCCTCCATCCCCTAAGCCAGCATTAGCAACACACTCAGATCAGAACAAGATCAACTGAAAACACACAGTAAAATCTTAATGGTTCTCATTTCCAAATGATTTGGCTTTCTTGTTTGTGGAGTTGTTGTTGTTGTTGTTGTTTTTCAAATTTTACAACTTTTACTTTTATAACCAGAAAACTAATGTTTAAGAAATAAAAAGTATAGTAAAGTGTACTTTATTATATGTTTGACTTTAATAAAAATTACCAAAAAAAGTAATGGCAAAGTGGACTGCTTTCAACTCACTGAGTCCCTGGCAACGTTCTAAGAGGCAGTGTTAGTATCTGGTCAAAAGTGGGTGGCAGGGAGAGGATGAATTCTTCCCTCTGAGTCTCAGTGTGTCCCTCTGGGAAATGGGGGAATTATCGCTGTGTCCAGTGGGTTCTTGGGAAGACAAAGACAGAGGTAAGTCCCCCAGACCCCAAACTACCCTTCACCCCATCTTTGAATTCATGTTCTTATCAGCATCTTAACTATGACTAATGCAGCTGAATTCCTCTGCCCCTGGATATCCTATGAGCTTTTCTCATAACCTACTGGGTTTGCAGGATTTCCTAGAAAGAATGGGAAGAAGGGGTGGGGAGTGGCAGGAGAGAGTCAAGTCCTCTACAACTCCAGGACTTCCCAGGAGCACCAGTGGGTGAGGAGACATAAAGGAATGGAGGCTGGTGGATTCTTGGGGAAAGGGCCAATTGGAACACCCCCCTGCATATGCAGCCCAAAGTAAGTCAGCAGTCCCATGGTAAAAAGAGGATGCGGCCTGGCTCTCCTTCCTCTGTCCCACCTCACACTGGCATCTTGGGTAAATGATGGGTGGGGAGTGGGGTGGCAAGGTTATTCCACAAGAAGACAGGTGGTGAGAAATTCCTGGCTACCGGCTGGGAGGCTGGGTTCTGCTCCTGGCTTTGCCATTGAGTTGTTGCACAGCTTTGAGTGAGGCCCTTCCTTGGGCTTCATTTCCTCTTATGAAAAATGAGGGACCCGAAGGTCCCAAAGTCTCCCCAAGCTCAGACTTCTAAGAATCTCATGAGATACTAAAGGGCTTTCTCATAACCAAAGAATCTATCAGCTGTTCAGACCTAAGTGTTTCTTACTCCAGCAGGAGGGAATAGGGTCTCTACCCAGCATTACAGTGGAGTTTGTGGCTGGGAGGGATCCTCTCAGTGTTCACCACAGCACGGAGGTTAAGAGCTCTATCAGATGAAATCTGACTGGAATCAGAAGGGTCTGAACTGAAGCCCTAACTGCATGGTTTACAAGCTGAGAGGCCTCAGGAAAAAGCCACTCAAGTACGTGGGCTTCATGCTCCTGTAAAACAAGGCTACTGAAAATACGTCGTATGTGAAGTGAAGTGTTAAAAGCCCATAGCATGTTGCCTAGTATAGAGCAGGCTCTGAAAATCTGGTAGTTGCCATTATCCTAGCCCCGCTCCTCTTTACTGCTGCTGCTATGACAAGAACCAGCAATGACAGACGTCACAGGCCACTCATGCCTAGAACACAGCACACCTTCTGTCCTCCCACTGCTGTTCAGGCTGCTGACCATGGTCCACTTACACATGTCTGCAAGAAGAAAACCACAGGGGCTCCTAAAAGACAGCTGCATACCTGTCCTGGCTCTCTCAACCCAGAACCAGGCCCCGCTGGAGAAAGAAGCCTCTGACTATTTCAGGAAGCTTTGCATCTTCCTTTCTCCATCTTCTCTTTCACACACACACACACACACACACACACACACACACACACACACACACAGAGCCAGGGGTCTTCCATCAGTACCATGGAGAATTCTAGGATAGACTGGGGCAAAGATTGACCAGGTGCCAGCTCCCCAGCTGTGTCTGAATTTAGGGCTCAGAGCAGCCTACACAAAACAAATAGAAAATGAACAAGCAAGCTAAGCCAGCAGTCACACAACCAGTGATGATGCAAGAAGACAATGGGCTCTTCCCAGGCTTGGCCACCAAGTCCCGTGGCTGTTGAGACTAGGACTTGAAACCCAGCCAGAGCTGGCAGGGTACAGTGATAGTCACATGGTATTCTGGACCAAAGATGCTTGAACTGGAAAGGTCTTGTGTTGGGTGGATTGCTCTCCATCCCCCACCCAGGGATCCAGGCCTGTCTCATGCTGGACACCAGCTGAGACCTGAGTCACAGGAGAAGTCCAGGAGAAAGCTAGACTTGGAATCCATAGGCCAAGAGCCAGGACGTCTTGGCTCTGCCCTAACTCATGCCTCTTTCTCAACTGGTCACCCAACTCTCTGTGCTTTGACTTCCTCACCTGGAAATGGTATATTGCCTGGAAGTGATATATTAACTTCGTGTGGATAGGGTTATGATAAGAATGCAGTTAGATCAGAGGAAGACAAAGGGACCAAAATGGCTTATTATGAGAAACGGACTCACATTCTCTGGCAGAAATACACATCTCACATCTACTTCTGCTTTGCTGATTAACGTTATGTTGGCTTCCTCACCATCTCTGAGCCCTTCCACCCTGCCACCCATTTTCCCTGTGTGTGTGGCCAGCATGAAATTAGGAAATTCGGTCTTGAGGATAACAAGACTGTCCATTTCTTCTTAATTTCCACTCCCCTTCCCCTACATGTTTGGAGGCACTCTGTAACAAGCTTGCTGGAGCACAGAAAGAGTAAGAGTTCCATCTTTTAAGGTTCTACTCCAAATCCCCTCCTTGAAATTGTCCAGGTTAACATAGATTAAATGAACTCCTTCTGCCAAACTGCAAGAGCTCTATGGTCAGAACCACCCATGTGCATCTATCCTCTATGACTTGGTATAGTTAGCTATGTTCACCATGCACGGGTGTGTGCTTCTTCAAATAGAGTGCTAAGTGTGACTCGGGCACCAGCAAAGACTGCCACTTCTCCCTGTAGTTCTCACAGTACCTAGCAAACAACTGAGCACCTTTCTGAGGTTCAAAAATATTTTCTATTGCTCACCCAAGGTGTTACGGGTACTTGAATAAGGCAGGGCATGAAGCTACTATAAGGAAGGGGGGTGGGAGGTATCAAGAGCTCACTTTCATGGGCCACTTCTTACTTGGCAGGCTCTGGGCAAAGGTGCATTATCTAATTTCATTCTAATAACTCCATGCAGGGAAAGCACCACTTACCTCACTTGCATTAATTTACATATGAAAACTTGGGAAGGTTTAAGTCATTTGCCATAGGTCACATAACTAGTGAGTAGAGAACCAGATTTCTTGTGCTATTTTCCCTTTCCAAGGACAGATGCATGGGAATTGGGAAAAACAAACCTAGGGAAGGAAGAGAAGGAGGCAGACAGTTGATCGGGAGCAAACATACTCAAGCCAACAGTATCTTCAGCCATCTCTTAGTAGTCATTGGCCTGTTTTGGTCTATCCTTGACATGCCAGCATCTGGGTAGACCCTGGATGATGTCACGAGCCCATTGAGAAACAAAGCATTCTTGCTCTCAGAAGCCCCAGCTGCAACTTTTTAGGGTGCTAAGAGCTCTCTCTTTATTTCTCAAGGTTTAAGAACACAAAGAATCCAGAGGATATGTCCAGAGATGGTTTTCCCAGTCTGACTCAGAATGGGGCCAGGACCTGATCTAGACCCTGACCCCACTCTCACACCAGCCTTCTAGAACCTTCCTGTCAGGTCCAGCCACACAGCATTCATAGTCTTTCAAGTGAAAAGATGAAGCACTAAGACCCCAGATCTCTGCAGTTGGATGGGGGTATTTCATGGTGTTACAAGGTGTCCTTGGTAGCCAGCCTTCCAGGCGACAAGGGATTCATTTCTAGTCTAGGCCTAACTGGTCATCTTTATTCCTCCCAAAGAGGCAGTATGTTGATCATGCAGAACCACAGACAGGAAGCACAGTTCTCAGACATAGAAAATCCTGGGGACACTCAAAGAGAAAAGAGAGAGGGGGAAAAAAGCCAAAATGGCTTAAAAAATAAAAGGGGATTAAGTAGAAAAAATATTGAAGCAACACACTGGATGTACATTCTGTACTTAAAAGTAAACTCTGAACAATTTATAAGGCTTAAGAAAGTTCTGGACGATGTAATACTGGCTCTGATACAGGAAAGTAATATCCCAGCACAGAATTTCATGGGATACATAAGAGAGAAATCAGCCAAATTAGAACCCAGCAAGAGGATGAATGTGGACCAGATATGAACAGAGAGTTAGTCACATCTCATGAGGAGCATTAGATATTTATATCCAAAGCCCACCGTGGCATATTTGCAGTGCCTGTGAAGTCATTCCTGTCTAGTTCCCTTTCCCATTTGGATTCAGTTAGTCTCAGCCAATACCTGATAGTGCCCCGAGTTAAAGAACTCTTCCAGGAATACACCGACAAGCACTTGGAGGGGGTGGATCCCTCTGTAGCTGGTCAAACCATGCGAATCAGCCACTCTTCCCTCTTTTTTGAACAGCTTAGCCAGACTGACTTCTGCCAGGATGCATCCTTGTTATCATGGCAGCATCCTTGAAGCTAAAGAGGTGGGCAGGAAGACAGCAGACATGGGACCTCCTCTCTGTGCTGATGCTATTGGAGAAGATGAGTTACCCCCACCCCACCACCACCCCACCCCAAGATGGGAGCACTAGCGCCAAGTGATGAGAATATCCTGTTGACCTTACACCTGTAGATGAGGAGAAGCTCATGAAATTGTCCCCCTTTTGTGCTTCCATTTTCTTTTAGTACCAGAATGAAAGGTAGACTTAGGTAGGCAAAACGGATGAGAGCTGGGTTCAGTGGCTGTGTCAAGCAGGGAGGGGACCATGGGGGCAGATGGTGATTCTCCTATAAGAGAAGGTTTCACAGCCTCTGCCTTGGGGCCTTGAGGTAGACTCTGAGCAGTGACTCTATAGTGCAGGGTTGGCCAAGACTCAGAAAGCTCTGATGCCATCAACTACAACCTTCCCTCATGGAAGACTGGAGTTTCTGTGACCCCCAGTCTCTTATCTCTATCTCACTCTTCAAAACAAGTGATCCCCAGACAAGGAAGCTTCTCAAGCCAAGGCACCATCAGCCTGTGCTAGAACCCAGAGCTGTCTATGGGTTAATGAGTCTGGATTAGGAGACTCTGGAATCGGATCCAATCCCAGCTCTGCCACATAAAACTGTCTTCCTTGTGGCAAGCTAGTTCCCATTGTGAGTCCCTGTTTTCGCAGTGTAATCAGGATCATAACACCTGGTCCAAGGGCTGTGGTGAATCAATGAGATGACAAAAGCCAAACATTTAGCACAGTCCCTGACACAGAGTAGGTGACCAATCAGTGGCACCTCCCGGAGCCCCCTTGCTGTTCTGTAGACAGAGGCATACATGGTGGGACCTGGGAGGGTCTGCTAGAACAAGAATTGGAACCAATACCTATAGTTTAGTTCCACCACTTTAAAAATAAATTCTTACACGATCACTTGTCTGCCTAACACTAGCATTTACAGAGCCCTTTTTCCTACATTATTTTCTGTTTAAATAGCCCTGTTAGCTAGGCATTATTATTCTCATTTTTACAACTGAGAAAGTCAAAGCTAAGGAAGGTTAAATAACTTGCCCTAGTCCCTTTCGACCCCTAATCCCTCTGGTCTTCAGATTCTTAATCCAGTGCCCTTTCTGCCATTAAACACTGGAATAATCATCCATTCAATATAGATTTCCTGAAAGTTTACTCGGTTCCAGGCATGGTTCCAGGACTGGATGTCCACTTTGACTTGTCACTCCAAGAGTAGAACTGGCCTGCTCTAAGCCAGCCACATTCTTTGATCCCTCATGGCTGATGGCACATCCATGGGAGTAGTGACCAAAGTGATAGATAGTGACATACTGTTTCCAGCAGAGCCAACAACCCACATGCTGACTGGCAATCTGATACAAGACATTCTCTGCCCTTGAGGCACATACAGTCTCTTGGGTTAAGGAAGGCATAGCCAGGTGAAAAGCATATCAGGGAAGAGGAAAACCAACCAGAAAACCAATGGTTCTCATCCTTGGCTGTATATCAGAATCACTTAGGGCGCTTTTGAAACATTCTGGTGCCTTAATCCAACTCTCCAAGATTATGAGTTATTTGGCTGTAGAGTGGGTCCTCACATCAGCATATTTTAAAATCTCCCACATGAGACTAACAAGTTTCCAGATTGAGAACCCACATAGAGGGCCTTGCCAGCCAGAGTGTGGTTTGCTGACTGGCAGTATTGGCATTAGCTGGGGGCTGGTAAGGAATGCAGACACTCGGGCCCAATCCAGACCTAATCATTCTGCCTCTGCACTGAAACAAGGTCCTAGGTGACTTGTGTGCTCACAGAGGATGGGAAAGCACAGGCTCTTTCTGGTGAGTCAATCAGAGAAGTGCCCCTGCCCAGCTCCAACTGGGAGATACAGCCCACCTGCTCCCCGCCAGGCAGCGCACACTCCTTGAGGGTAAAGCAGGGGGGCTCAGGGTTTTCTTATCTCCCCCAGAGCTGCACCTGGGCCTGCATCATGGGGCTCTGTGTACAAGAGCTGTTGGAGTCCCAACAAGCCCTTTTCTGTGGCTAGCAGGAAATGTGAGAGCTAGACCTTGTCACCATTTCAGTGACAGAAGAAAAAGGAATTTCTTCCCCTTCCACACAGTCACTCTCCTCCTTCCTGAGGGCTCTTTAAGGAAGAGGCGAGCTCAGGACAGCACTGCCTCAGTGAGACATCGAGCTGCCCTACCAACCATAAAGGCATCACTGTCCCTGCAGGCATGGAGGTGGCTGGTACCAGCTACGCCTCATGAAGAAGGGAATCCTCGAGAGAAGGCCAGACAAAGACACACACAAAATCTGGCCCCTACCAGCATCCTGCAACCCACTCCCAGCTCTGTATCCCTGCTACCACTTCTGTCTTTGTTTTTGTCTATCAGTTGTGTATATGTGTGTTGTTTTCACACGTGCCTGCTTTTGCTCTCTCATTAGACTGACTGAGAGCTACCATCCTGCTCCTCCTTTGTCACTGCCCACAGTACCAAGTACAGAGACTTACGCCCAGCAGGGGCTCAATAAATATTATTTGTATTCATGTACACACATTTTCTAGGAGTCAAGCGCATAGCTCCAAGCTAACAAAGAGCTACTCACTAGCAGGCGTTTATTAAGGATTACTATCAGCACATTGACATTCTATGGGAGAAAACAAGAAAACTCTAAAGGATGTCTTCAAAAAGCATGCACTCTGGTTAGGAAATCATATTTATATGTGCTAAGCCTAAGACCAGAGAGCCAAGGAAATGAAGCAAGTTTATGATAAGGTTAGGCACGCCTATGGACACCGGCATGTGCCAAAACAATGGGTATTTTCTACTCAAGTCTTCCGACAGGTTATTATTACTTACTTACTGATTGGCATTCTAAAGCATTGTTTCCCCTCTGGTACTTCTATTGCTCATCCATAACCCCCATCCTGGGCCATGTCCATGAAATTAGACAAACAGGATGTAAAGATGCCCAGAGTTAGAAGGGATGATGGATCAAGACCAGAAACTTCTTCTAGATGCCCACAAACATCCAACACCACAGTACATCATCTGTCTGCCACCTCACCCCATAGCCAGGTTTCCCAGGCCATACACATCGCATTGCTTGCCCATTCAAGGCTCCAAAAAGTCCCAGACTAGGTCCCTGGGACCTCAGCCAGAATCTAAGGAGCATGCTTTCTGCTCTTAACAGGAAAACCACAGAACATCATGTATAGTTGTTCTCACTGTGATGATAAGAAAGCCAGGGCAAAACCCACAGCCAGAAGCAGACTTCCAGTCACATCCAGCCTGGGGCTTTCCCAGCAAAGCATCAAACTCACCCCCATTCAAAAGTCCATTTTGCTCCATGTCAAAGAGGTTTAGGTATGGCAAATCAATAAACAAGGGTTAAGTGGCAAATGTCAAGGGTTCTTTTTATTTCTATTTATTTTTTAATGTTTCTTTTTGAGAGAAAAAGAGAGTGAGCAGATGAGTGAGAGAGTGGCAGAAAGAGAGGAAGACAGAGGATCCAAAGCAGGCTCCATGCTGTCAGCACAGAGCCCAGTGTGGGTCTTGAACCGACGAACCATGAGATCATGACCTGAGCTGAAGTCAGACACTTAACTGACTCAGTCACCCAGACTCCCAAGGGTTCTTTTTTTAATGTTTATTTCTTTTTGAGAGACAGAGAGAAAGAGAGAGGCAGAGAGAGAGAAGCCTCAGCAGGCTCCACACTGTCAGTGCACAGCCTCACATGGGGCTCAACCTCACGAATCATGAGATCATGACCTGAGCAGAAATCAAGAGTCAGATGCTCAACCAACTGACTCACCCAGGCATCCCAAGGGTTTGACTATAGAATTGTGCAGCCCAATACAGTAGCCCACTAGTCACACATGGCCATTAAAATTAAATTAAGTTAAAAATTCAGTTCTCACATTAGCCACATTTCAAGTGCTCATGAGCCATGCATTTAGTGCTACCATGTTGGACAGTGCAGATATAGAACATTCTATCATTACAGAAAGCTCTACTGGACAGCACTAATATGGAGCATTTAAATGTTTCATTTGAACTAATGAGTAGGGTACTCTGGGAATTTCTGTTGCTCTTTTCATCTCTCTCTCCATGTTTGCTGGAGAGGTTTTAGGTACTCTGAGATATTGAGTACAGGGAGTGCATTTTCACAATGAAAGAAGAAATGTCCTGAGATTCTCATGTAAATACAAAGACTCCAAGGCAAAAAGTACAAGGCTACAAATTAGGTCATTTTAGCATGCATATATGCACACACGTGGTCTCTCTTTAAGAAGGCTGTTACTAGTTCCCCCAACCCATACTTTTGCTTTCATTACAAGGACTGCAAAGTCAGATGCTGTAAACCAGGCTGATGCCAGAAAGCCCACACACTACCTAGTCCTAGCCAGAACTGTTTTCTAGATCCTGCTGGGTGACTCTAAACATTCTTGGTCTTTACCTTCTCACCTGGCATCACTGAGGAGAAAAACCTTTCAGAGGGCAGGTCAGCACCCTGGACAGCAGCAAGCTCCCTGGTAGCACCCAAGAAAAATTCCAGCATTCCTCCTTTCCCAAAGCATCCCTTCAGAAGGAACAACCTTTCAGACCCCGTCCCAGACACTGAGCAAGCTCAGTCAAGAAGCTTCAAATGCTCCTCACCAATTCCCAGAAAAAGTCCAACGACTTGGTCAAGGTCAAGATTCTCTGCAGTCTGGCCTCAGCCCATCCCTGCAGCTATACCTTCTACTGCTCCAGCCTGTCCAGTTCAATGCCTGACCACAGTTCCTCTCCTGTAAACCTTTGATTATGCTCCCTTCCCCCACCAGAAAGGCCCATTTCCTTACCTCTACCTATCCCAATCCAACTTAGCTAGGTCCATCCCTAGAGCCCCACGCCAGCCCCTGCTTCTCTTCAAAACCTTCCCAAAAGACTTTAGTCTATATTACTTTTCTCTCTTCTCTGATATCACAAAGCATTATTGGTTTAGATAATGCTTTAGGGAACTTGATGACTTATCCCGTTGCACAATTCCTAGGTGTTAATGTAGTTTTCAAAGTTCCTGGTGGTCCAGTATATGGAAGAACTACCTCTGCCAGCAACTAGCCATGTAGCCATAAGCAAAGTATGTAACCCTTCTGAGTCTGTTTCTTGGTCAGTAAAATAATGATTTTGGACTAGACCATCTCTAAAATTCTATGAGATTAGAGATTGCTTCAAAACAAGAAGAGACATGGAAGTGTGCTATGCAAACAGTAGAGCCTTGGAAGTGCATCAAATATATATATATATATAAACAAGGCACAGCTCAGGGCTTGGGTCAGTCAGAGGACTCTGGTTTCATTCCCAACACGTGTCCCAAAGCCTTCAATTCCACCCAATGTGTAATGATGATCAGAAAGAGATCTAATTTCTGTCCTCGCCTACATCAGCATAGGAAAATTGCCTGTGGCCTCAAAGGCATTTTCCTTCACAAAGAACATGTCACCATTAACATGTGGAAAAACACCACACAATGGGTATTATAACAATGTCTCTCATATAAACACACATGTATAGGTCAAACAACACCTGACAGCAGTGTTAGCTTCATCACTCATTATGCATAATCCAGATAGACTCTGGAAGAGAACAAAAGACACAATCTTTGATGCCTCAAAATAAAACTCTGGCTAGTCTCACAGGTAGAAGTTCCAAGGGGGAAGGAGAAGTGATTTAAAACTTCACCTCAATATTACACTTCTTGTCAAAATGATATTATAATATCTCCTGGTGTTTAAAACCTTATTCTCAAAGCATTCAGCTTATGCATCTACACACAGTAAGATATAAGGATGATTCTTCCTCTTCAGTACATGGAGAAATTAAGGCCCAGAAATGTTAACAACTTTTGTGTCGCAAATAAAGATCGAACTAGAATCAGAATGTAGTCAGAAAAATTTCACTAACACAGACAACACGCACTCACAAGCACAAACACACGTGCACACACACACATTCAGAGAATGCTTAGTAATATAAAGAGACAAGTTATGAAACTCACGGAGCCTGAAACTGGAAGATTCCGCCGAATACTTGCAAAAACGGCTACTGCCAAAGCAATTTGGCCAGCATCAGTAAAGGAGGGAATGCTCACCGGGAAAAGTCCTTGGAATTGTTCTGCCAGCCATAAACTCTTATCCCAGAAAATCACAAGATCAGAGAACAAAACTTAGCATCTGGGCAATCTGCCCCCATTAGCCTAAACTCAATCCAGGACAGCGAGCTCAGCACAAAGCCCATCCTGTTTTAGGCCCTTCCCCAAGCTGGCCATCCTAAGTTTTCAGAGAAGGAAAGCAGGGAGACTCCAATACAACCGGGTTAGAAGGACAAAGACTCCAGCATTCAGGGTCTTCTACAATTACATCTCAGTACGCTGCTCCAGACATAGCCCTCGCTAATGAATTACATGCACCTACTGCCCAACCCATGCCATTAATTCATTCCAACTCAATGATCTGCTGCCCATTCCTGTTCTTACTCCAGGAGTTCTGATTAGCAAGTTTTCAAGTCTTGGTATCTCAAGACCTCAAGTACTTCCTCTTGCAAGGGGCTTTTCCGGATCACCCAAGCCCAATACCATCTCCTGCCAGCTTTCTAGCATTTACTGTCTGGAATTAGCAGATTTTTCTTATATGTGAACATACATCTCCTTTCTACTTTAGGGTGTAGACAGGGTCCCATGAACCTCCCCATTGCTCCAGAAGATAGTGCAGTACTCTTTATACACACAGTAGGTGCTCAACAAGTATTGGGTGCTAATGATGACAATGACAGGACATTCTCCAAAGGTCCATCTGCCACTGAAGGGTAGCTAGGTGTTACATCCATGGGACTAGGTGCAGCTAACAGCCCAAAAAGAAGCCCACATAACAGACAATAGCTCACACAGCCTTTCTCCAACTTTGGGTGCCAGTGGCTTTCCTCATTCTAGGACTGAGAAGGATATCCTCCCTTCCTACCCCTGAGCCACTGATCCCAGGCTGTTTATCTCATTAACTCTGTTTACTGTGATCCTGGTAAGAGGTTCTGAAGCCCTCCAAGCCCCTCTCTAATTAAATTCATTAGAACAGATTGGGGCTTTCTTTCTGCATCTCAGAAAAATTAACAACATGATTAGCATCATAATGACGGGGAGAGGGGCTGCCAGGGAGGCCTTTCAGGAGGTGCTGGCCGAGCCTGGGAGGGGATGAGTGTGGAGGAGCAGGTGAACGAGAAGGCAGATGCTCAGGCAGCTGCTTCCCAGAGAAGGGAGCTACAGGAAGTGAGGAGGGGATGATGACAGCCTGAGGGGATGAGCCCACCACACTCCAGGGCCCTCTAACTTTTTCAACCCATGACAATTGGGAGAAGAAGGGCAGGGCAAGAAATTAATCAATGACATACATTCCAGAGACATGAGCTTCTGGGACCAGAGACTCCAAGCAATCTTCTAATTTTACAGAGAGAGAAACACATTTAAGCTCTGCTAATGACGGGGCCAGAAGTAAAACATAAGCCCCTCCTGCTTTTCATGATGTTGCCCTTTCCCTATAAGACTTTATTGCAAGGACCTGGAGAAAACAGGTCAGATGAGGCAGGTCACTTCTTTCCCAGAGAACCTGAACCCATCAAGTTTTTGTTTATACAACCTGGTGGGTTCCCTCAACTGCAATACTTTTCTCTTCTACCAGTGCTACCAATTCGTCAAGGCTCAGCTCCATTCCCACCTCCTCTGTGAAGAGCAGCTAGTATTTCATGAGTATTTATTACCAGCCAGGTACTCTGTTGGGGCCTTCACTGCCTGATCACATTTAATCCTTGTAACAGCTTTGCAAGCTTCATATTAATATCCCATGTCACAGATGGAGAAACTGCAGATGGAAGAAACAAGGTTTGAATGTAAGTCTGTCTGACCTCAAAGGCTGAGTAGTTTCTACTATGCTTATCACCTCCCTGACTCCAACAGCCATACTGAGGGATCACTCCTTCCTCTGAAGGTTTACCATCCAGGGTCTGAAGACTTAATTATATGCTGCCTCCTATTATTCCTAAGAGTTGTCATATGTTTCCATTTCTTTCCCTATTTGAAAACAGGAGCCACGTTTCTGTATCCTTCAGAAGGACACAGTAGGTGCCCAAATGTACATGCTAACTGAGCCTTTCTAACAGATTATCCTAGAGATTCTTGGGCAAGTGGAACAAAACACCCCAGTTTTTAATTTTTCCACAAGGGTCAGGGGGGCTTATTATAATACATAGGAGGGGTGAGTGGGCTTTGATGCCAAACAAATATAGGTTTAAATTCTAGCTCTGCAACTTCCCTGCTCTACAATCTTAAATAACAACCTTTCCGAGTCTGCTTTCTTATCTATAAAACCAGGATCCTAACGATCCTTCTTTTGGTAGGTTAACTTTTATGAAGATTAAATAAAAATGATGCATATAATGCATATAGTAGAGTGCCTAGCACATAGCAAGCAATTTCTAATGATGACTATTTTATTATGACACTTGTATTTTTCTTGCCTCGAGACCTAAGGAAAGGAAGGTGGCTCAGGAGTTCTGGGGTTGGCTGGCACAATATGACTGGTGCCCCAGGTCAGCAAAGCTTTGGAAGTACCTACTCAAGCACGCAACACAGCCATTAGCTCCCAGAGCCCCACCCACACCCCCTGCAGTCCCAAGGACCAGGCCATATGTATCTAACATCTGTCCTTGCAGCTAGGTCCAGGCTCTAGCTGAGTATTTTGGGTAAATGCTCAAAAGTTTGACATCAAAATGCTCTGGCCAAAGTAAGGGTATAATCACTCAGGTCTTACTGCCCACCATGACCCCTCAGCCATGCTCTTACAATACCAGGAACTCATCCAACCTCTGTTACAGCATTTCTGGTACTACACACCCAACACCTAGCACAGTTCATGGGATATATTCAAAGACTCAGGAGACACTAATGAAATGAGCTAAATTAGATATGTGGGAAAGAAAGGTGCTCCTCAGACAGATAAGGCTGAGGGTCTCTATCCTTACATCCTTTCCCAGTTCAATTATGATGTTCATGGTGACTTGTGCTCAAGGGTATTACTTCAAAAACCTCCCCTGTTCACCATCAACCTCCCCTCCCCCCCGGGACCTCTCTGATGACTCCCAGCTGACTCTGACCTCCACAGAACTCCAAGACCCTTCCCCACATATGAGAGCTCGCAATATTTCTACTTCTCTTATTTCCGACCATGACTTATGCATGTACTTGTTATTTCCCCACCAGATAGGAGCTCCCGGAGAACAGACACTAGGCCACTTTTTCTCTGAATCCCTCTAAACATTCTAAGCATACCCAGACCACACTTTGCCCCTAAAATACAAGCGCTTAGGAGACAGACATGGGAGAGCTGAGTAGCCTTGATCTTGTCCCAGAGTGACTTCTGGGTGCCCTTCGTCAGGCTAAAGCAGCACCCAGGGAGCTCTGGCTACACAAGGAGCATCTCTGTTTCCCCTAAAGCCAGACATGTGCTAACATCTTGTGTCTTACCTCCTCCTCCACCCTTTTCTCCTCACATTCAACTTCAGGGCCAGCCCTGACCTACCCTTCTGGGTAATATCATCCAGCTCTCTTCATGGTTCTGGAGGAGAGGGGGTTGATACCACTGGAATGAAAGATCCGCTGTCCAACATCCTTGTCCAGATGTTCTCACTCAAGCTTATCTGTGGTATTTGTTGCTTACTTGTCTCTCTTTCCATGACACTGGGAACTCTGAGAGATCAGACCCTGTCTCACTCTTCATCTCTGCAATCCTGCACGGAGCACAGCAGCACATGTCAAGAGTCCATTAGTATTTGCTACATAAATAAGTATGTGGTTGGCCTTACATTCCTCTCACTTCCCTCTCCTCACAGCCTCCAGACCAAACAGACTGAGCATTGAATGTCTCTGTCTCTCTCCTGGTTTCTAAAGCATTTTTTTCCCCTAAAGAGGAAGTGATGATCCTCACATCCCAGCTCTTGGATGGCCTTGGAGGAGAGTGGTCCAAAGGGAAGGGAACAAGTCACAACAGCATGACAGGAGCTTGGAATTCTGTCCCTCAGTCACTGCAGAAACAGGACCCTCCTCTGCACATCCCCTCAGATATCCAAGCCAGAACTCCCCCACCCCAGATATCAGGCACTTCCTCACCATGCCCCTGAAAGAAGCCCCCCTCCCCCCCCACCAGCCAGTCAGCTCCAGTCCACAGGGAGCTAGCGATGTCTTGCTCCAGCTCTCCAGGGAGCCGGCTCCTCTTTCTTTGTGCCTTGGTTTCTCTCTGTGTAGCCTTTGTGATGGCAAACAAGGATGTGGGGTGAGATTCACTACACAAAACTAGAAAATATGTACATTGTTATCACAACACCCTCACTTAACCTGAACCCCAATCAAGCATTTCAACGTCAGAACCTTAATCCAATCAGCTCTCCACAACAGCTCCAGGTGATGCCTCCTCCCCAGACCAGGAAATGCCTAGGGAAGCTTCCCGCCCCACCCCTTATGACGGGAGGAGGGTACCGAAAGGTGACAAAGTGGAGGACAGCCATTCCCTAGCCATGTGCATCCCCTCCCTTGCCAGCCAGTGCCTCAGTCCCATACAGAGTTGTCGCTCATGAGCTGGAGTCCAAACACTTGGATTTCTAAAGTGAGGGATCCTTATGGAGATGGGACAGAGCCTATCGGCAATGTGCTCTGGACCTCCAGTTTAAGTCTTGGGTATTTAGCTGATGTCCCCACGACAGGAACTGGGCTGTCATTCCCTGTTTCAGGGGGCAAACACAATTTGTAGGATTAAATGTGAAGGAGTCTCTTTCCTCATTTGTGCTATTCTCATTCTTTCTCTGTATCTATGTCCACACACACACACACTCACACACACACACACACACACACTCACTTTCAGCTGAATCCAAAGAAGGAGATATTAATCCCTCAGGAGTGCCAACTCAAAAAAAAAGAAAGGAAGGAAGGAAGAAAGAAAGAAAGAAAAGAAAAAAAAAAAAGAAAAGGAGAAAAGAAAAGAAAAGCCATCAGTTTCCCAACATACACAAAGAAGTGTCAATTCAGTCAAGACAAAAGGTTAGAATGACCCCCCCAATTCCCTTCAATTCTTCCTGCAGTGCAATTCCACCAGACCCAATCATCCCCAAACCAGGGGGGAGGATAGGTCTCTGCCTTCCTTCTTCTCCCCACCCCCCACTCCCACAGCTATGCCCCCTATTGCCCCTATGGCCCCTATGCCCAGGGGCTGCCACTCTCCATACATTCTCCCTGGGCTTCTCCTCCTTATGTCTCAAGTTCGGTGGGTTCTGAACCTGCCGGTCTCTGGCCCCACACAAACAATTCAGCTCCCCCACAGCCTGTCTCAACGGCCTGTCTGGCCTTGCTGGAGATCTGCTTGGGCCCCAGCAGGGCTCGCCACAGTTCCAAGGGTAGAGAAGACATTCCAGGCCCTCATCCCAGGAGACAGACAGGCTAGAAAGGGGCACTGTCATCCATTCCTCTAGACTGAGGGAGGAAGCATCTCTGTCCAACACACACGCACACACACACAGCCCAGTGCCAAATGCCAAGAAAAGAATCAGGAGCAGAACCTGGCTCAGGGCAGGAGAGGGGCTGCCATGGGGACCAGAGTCTAGGTGATTCAGCACTCTGCCCTCTCTCAGCCCAGCCCATGGGCCACACTCATGACAGCTCCGGGTGCCAAAGTGCTGACTTAGAGGCTGAGGAAGAATTCTTTCTAAAATCCAAAATTCTGCAACCCTCCAGTGAGGCTCTTCGCCCAGACCTTTGCATCCCAGGGCTCACAACAGACCAGGAAGAGGCCCTCAGCCCTTCGCTTGGACCCTGCCTCTTGCCCAACCTAGATTCTCTACGCTTATCACTCCCTCCCCCAGTCCATCTAGGAAACAAACCTGAACGGCCAGGGGAAGAGGGTGGCTGAGGAGGAACATAAGAGGCCTATGAACCCCCAGCCTCCTTCACCCCCAAGCCATGAATTGAATCAAACATGCAGAAAGGGGTTATAAGTGGATTCCGCAATAGCGAGTATATGGGGCCTACAGAGCCCTAGGCCTCCCCAAACAGGAAGGAGGGCCCTAAGGCAGGTGATGGGGGCTCAGGACAAGCTGTGAGGCCACACACAGCACCAGGAAGGGCAAGAAAGAAAGGTGAAAGAAGGGTGGCAGAGGCCAGCTAACAGCCAAGGGGGAAGACGGGGTTCTTGAGAGCGACTATGTACGGTGCAGGAGGAGAAGAAGAGGCAGCTGGGAAGGGGCCGGGACAGGCTGTGCAGGGGGACCTGGGGAGGACAGGAACTGAGGGAGAAACAGGCATATGGAGTGAGGGAGTGTGAAGTGGGGACCGGGACCGGGGAGGGCAAGGGGAGGGGCTGACGTGAGGGGTAGGAAAGATGGACCGAATGGGGTCATACAAAGTGGGGTGTGGAGGTAACCAGGTATAAGAGCAGGGCTGTGGGTGAGGCAGGGACAGAGGGAAGGGGAAAGAAGATGCAGAAAGGGGGAGGGGATGCGGCCAATGAGACAGAACGGCTGTTGGGGTGGGCAGGGGGGTGGGAGCTGAATGAGGGTGGGCGCAGACATCCACAGAACAGGACGGATTCAGGGCAGGTGACGGTGTGGAGACGAGAAAGGACGGGGATGTGGGCAGAGCAGAGGGGGATGGGGACAGGTCGGGGGGATGGAGACCGACGGAGGAGTGCGGGAACGAGGGGGTGTCGCTAGATGGGTGTCCGTGACCCCCGTCCTACCCCACCTCCATGTCTCCGGTACCCGCGCTCGCCTACCTCGGAGGGCTCGGGTTCCGGCCCTGGGCGCAGTCGGTGCTGTCCGCCTCCGGCGCCGCCGCTTCCCCCGCGTCCCCTGCAGCGCCTCTCGCCGCCAGCCGCCGCATTAGGGCAGAGACCAGCCCGTGCGCGTCCCCGGGCGGCCGGCGCGCCCCCGACACCCTGCGTGCGCGCCCTCGCGCCCCTCCCTCCGCGCGCCGAGCGGGGACCTGGACGCAGGAGGAGGGAAGATGCTCGGGGCCCCGCCCGGAGCGTCGGGGAGCAGTTCGCAGGGCCTGCGTCGTAAAAAACAACAACAACAACAAAACAACTCCTCTTTTCTCTTTTCACCCACCCACCGGCGCGCAAATGATCATAATTGAAGCCCCCACCGAATCTCGTTTTGTCCTGTATATGCCCCTCCACCATCAGACTGTGACTTCTCAGAGGCAGAAATGTGTCAGAGAGCTTGTGTTCCCAGGGAGACTTGCTTGTGGTAGACTCTCGGGGGACATTAGTCGTTAGAAGAATTGTTGGATCCCGAACTGAGGATGTGAGAAAGTCGTGATTCCTGCTGGGGCCATTTAAAAATGGGAGATTTTGCTCTGCCCTATGGGGGCTCAGGCCCTGTCCCAGTCTTGAGATGGGGTGACTGGAAGGCCTGAGATCTCAGTGTGAGTCCTGGAGCTGTGTGACGAATTCTCGCATAAGGGCAAGGCAAGACTTTCCCCCACCGAACAATGAAAAGTTGATTGGGTGATCCCTTCGAGTCCGACATGGAGAATGTGTCAGGCACAGGCAGAGACCCGAACACAGTTATTACCCCAAACGGTGGACAGATCTGAACTGAGGAATCCTAAAATCTTAGGTTTGGTAGCTTCTAGTCCTGTCCCCCATCCTGAACCACAGTTCCTTCCACAGCCACCCTCTGAGGTCTCATTGGAGGCCACATGCAACTGCCTTTCTGCTCCCACAGCTCCTGCCCTGTCACCACCTTCACTCCTCTGTCCCCACGGGCCTGCCTATCTCCCCTGCAGCCTGTGGGCATGGGAGAGCAGGAACACATCCTGTCCCCCACCCTGTCCCAGCCCTTGCACATAGTAGGTGCTCCATAAGTACTTGCTGGAGGAATGAGTGACCACTGATGGTAGACGGAATCCTGCAAGTCACTGACAAAATGTTGAATTCCTCAGTTGGTTGCTTTGAGAACTGTGACCAGAGCTATTGGGTAAAGACTGTGAGAAACAGAAGAAGGTCCAAATGGCAAGGTCTAAAAGCATAGCTGCCCGTGGGCATCAGGAACTTTGGGCAAATGTTTCTGTCCCGCCCCCTCCCCCCATGTATAGAAACAATTTATTCAAAATTCACTCAAAATTGTTTCTCAGCACCATTCTGGCAGACTGGCCTGTTGTAATCCTGCGAATGAAGTCGTGCACCCTCCTGAATCTGGGCCTGACCACAAGGCCCTGGGATGTCCCTGGAGCAGCCAGACCCACAGCTTCTGGGAGCGTCTGCTCAACCCCTGTGGGGGAAGGGAGAGAAGGTACAGGATTGGAAAGTTCTCTGAAGGGGAGAATCTGGAAACTGAGGTGCCCCATCCAGATGACACTACTGACCCCAGGTGGTCCCAGGCACTGGAGGGACAATTGGAAACTTAGAGGAAGGTGCTTCAAAGCACCAGGGTCCCTCAGGCCTGCACCCAGGGCAAGATCACCTCTTGCTCTCCCTGCCGGAAGTGTCCACACGGCTGGCTCAATGAGAGAAAGAAAATAAGTTTCCTTTCCTAAGCACTGGATTTCTTGTATGTATCAGTTGCTTGCTTTTTACAGTGCTAGGAGGTAGATATTTTATAGGGTGTATTGCATAGTGGCTGTGGCATCAGCTCTAGAGATAGCTGGCTAGGGTTCAGATCCCACCCTTCCCTCATCATATCTGGGTCAACTTGGCAATGTGCTTATTTTCCTTCTATTTCTTTAAAAAAATATAATGAAAGCTATATAAGCATGTAGCTGAATCAGAGTCAAATCATTCTATGAGATTTTCTTTTTTTAATCATCTTTTTTTAATGTTTATTTTTTATTTTTTGAGAGAGACAGAGCACGAGTGGGAGAGGGGCAGAGAGAGGGGGAGACACAAAATCTGAAGCAGGCTCTAGGCTCCGAGCTGTCAGCACAGAGCCCAACATGGGGCTCGAACCCACGGACCACAAGATCATGACCTGAGCCAAAGTTGGATGCTCAATCGACTGAACTACCTAGGTGCCCCTGAGATTTCTTATAAAATACATTCCCCTCATGCTTTGCCCTCTCCAGAAACCATCATTTTCAACTCTTTTGAGCTGTTTTTTGGCTGTTTTCTTTCCTATCCTTAAATAACATACTAAACTGCTACTTCTTCCTTCTGGGTTAGGCATTATCTCTTGATGAAGAGTGAAAACCCTATGAAAGACACTCTTTCAGCCCTACCTTCACCTCCCGCATCACCTTCCTGTTTCCTCCCAACCTCCTAACTTAGGCATATCTTGATACTGGTTATAAAAAAAGTATTGGGGTGCCTGGGCGGCTCAGTCGGTTAAGCATCAAACTCTGAAGTCTCAGCTCAAGTCATGATCTTACGGTTTGTGAGTTTGAGCCCCACATCAGGCTCTGCACTGTCTGGGATTCTCTCCCCCCTCCCTCTCTCTGCCCTTTCCCCGCTCACACGTTCTCTCTCTCTCTCTCTCAAAATAAATAAACATTTTTAAAAAGGTATTTATTACAACTACTTAAATTCTATTCACAACTGACCTTTTCATTTCCTGCAAACTTTTTATGTTTTCTGGACTTAATAATTATGTTTTGTTTACTTATTTTACGTACAGCAATTACAATTCAACTCTAAATTCTTCAATTGTTTATATCCCTATGTTCAGAACTCTCAGAGATTCTATCAATTTTACCTACTTAAAGATTCTCTCTGGGGCGCCTGGGTGGTTTAGTCAGTTAAGCGTCCAACTTTCGCTTAGGTCATGATCTCGCGGTTCGTGGGTTCGAGCCCCGCATCGGGCTCTGTGCTGACCGCCAGCTCAGAGCCTGGAGCTGTTTCAGTCTGTGACTCCCTCTCTCTCTGACCCTCCCCTGCTCACTCTCTCTCCCCTAGAAATAAATTTTAAAAAATTAAAAAAAAAAAAAAAGATTCTCTCTGGAGTCTTCTGACAAGTTCCGGTCTATTGGTTTCTCTATGCCCAGTACACAGCTATTGACCTCTTCAAGCCTCAGTTTCTTCATCTGTAAAATGGGGATAACTATATTACCTCATAGAGTTGTTGTGAGGATAAGCAAAATAGTTCATGTAGCACAGTGTTTGTCATATAATAAGCATTTAATAAATATTGCGTTATTACTATTCGAGAGGAGAAAAACAAAGCTCAGAGTAACCTGCCCAAATATTGGTTCAAAGCCCAGATGCAACTGAAGGCTCCTACTTAAAACTACTTTACTATTTTAGGGAAGGCCCTAAAAATCTTAGATTTACAATATTAGAATCTTCCAGTGTGGTCAAATTGAAGAAACACAGGATTTTCCAAGAAAGTCCTGGCCAATCAGCAGGGAGAACATGGGCAGATCACCTAACCCTTCTAAGACTTATTTCCTCATCTGTAAAGTGGGGAATAAAGCGAGCACTAAGGAGATAAGGCACTTTGTAAACCCAACGCTCTGCACAAATGTTAGTTACTGCCCAACTTTCTCCTCCTTTCCTTCATTTTTAGCAGCTGAGAAAACAAGGTCTGTGAGAGAAGATCACGCAGATAGAAATCACGCAGTGATTTGGTGGTCGAGACTGAACTAGAGCTCATATCTCATGGCCTCAGTGTAAAGAAATTAAAGTACAGGCCTGATGGAAGTGCAAGGCCCCCAGGTGCCCAGACAGGATAGAAGCAGGTGTTTCCTTGACATCAGTGTCCCCAGCCACTGGCCTGTTCCGATCAGTGGAGGGACACCACCTGCTGGTGATGGACGCTGGGGACAGAGACAGGCCTGGATCTGGTGCAGGCTGTTCTGCTAGTGCGTCAGGAACAAAACTACTCAGTGCCAAGGGAAGACAGTGGTTGCTTTTTTCTTTCCAGACATTCATCTGGCTTTCCTGCTTCCCCTTCTTCCTTAGGTTTGTATTTCAAGTTCTGGCTGAAACTCTAGTGGGCATGGACTCTGTTGACCCTGGCCTTGAAACCCCACTCACTGTGTCCTGTCTCATGGTGAATGGCAACTCACCAATGACTTTCACATTCCCCAGCATCTCCTTGCTCCCAAGCAATGGCACAAGCCCTGCTGAACCCTGGGCTCAGGCCAAGAGAAAGCCCCCATGCACTGAATCTCAGATGCAGTGGGGCGTGCGCAGGGACGCTAAAAGATGAGGGATAGGACTGGGCTCCAGCAGTGTCTGTTATGCCCTCCAAGCCCCCTTCTTGCATATGGTCCCCAGAAGGTATGGGGAAATAAGCTGTTGCATGCATTTTGGGTAGAGGTTTAACTTGATGCAGACTTTAGGGTGAGCAATTTGGCAGTACCATTAAGACTTTGAATGTACCCTTTGACCCATCGGTGCAAGAATGCACCCTGCAGAGATACGAGCACAAGTCACAAAGATGCACGTGCAGAGGGATGTTCCTGCAGCCCATGCAGACAACAACAATACTGTCTGTTTGTGCGATGCAGAAGTAGGGAGCCACTTTTAAAAAGAAACACACACACACACACACACACACACACACATACACACACATGCTCCTTTTTAAAAGAATAGCTTAATAACAACATGTAGGGTCTGACCATTTTCTGGGGATAAAAATAAAACCAAGTTGGTATAAGGGGTGGAAGAGAGGAGGGAAGGAATGATACCCTGGGCCAATTTAGGAGATGAGAACAGAGCACCTGGAGGAAATTAGGAGGGACCTAATTTTTGTTGAACCCTTTCATATACCAGCTCCCTTTACATCTGTCATATCACTTAGTCCTCACAAAACCCCGTAAGATTCATGGTCATTGCCTCCAGTTTGCTGATGAGGAAATAGAGGCTCAGTGAGGTTCGTAAAATTTCAACATCACACAGATGAAATGTGGTAAAAGCTTAACCTTGCCCAAAGGGAAGTCTAGCCTAGCCCTTTGGCTTCTGGGAGGTCACCTCTGATCCCTTGGAATGTGCTGCCTGATAAAAGGCCCCTGTGCTCAGGGACACCTGAGTGGCTTAATTGGTTACGTTTCTGACTTCGGCTCAGGTCATGATCTTGAGGTTCATGGGTTCAAGCCCTGTGTCGGGCACTATGCTGACAGCTCAGAGCCTGGAATCTGTTTTAGATTCTGTGTGTGTGTGTGTGTGTGTGTGTGTGTGTGTGTGTGTGTGTGTGTGTTCTCTCTCTCTCTGCCCCTCCCCTGCTCAAGCTCTGTCTCTCTCTGTCTCAAAAATAAAGAAACATCAAAAAATCATTTTTTAAAAAAGTATCTTCACCTGGGGGCCTGAGGCCATACTCGATAGTCTATGCTAACAACATGATTTGCGCTGGGGGTGTTGGGCATGTATCAGCTTAGCCTCCAGAGAGGCTAGAAACTAAGTTTAGCTACATGGGTGGTCAGTCACGTCTACATGGCTCAACGTTGGTTTAAAACCCTGGACACTAAGGCCTGGGTGAACTTCCCTGGTTGGTAACACTCTGTACATATGGCCAGACATCGTTCCTGGAACATAGTGCTGACTCTACATTTCATGGGGTAGGGTGGGCAGGGGGACAGCTGGAAACTCTGAGCCCTCCTGAATGCTGTCCCATGAGTCTCTCCTCTGGGCTGACTTTAACCTGTATCCTTTTGCTGTAATAAATCATAACTGTGGGTACTCTAGCTTCCAGGGAGTTCTGTATGTCCCACTAGATAATTATTGAGTCTGAGCATGGTCTTGGAGATGCCCACACCTGCAATCAGTGTCAGAAATGAGGGTGGTCTTCGGGGCTGCTCCCTAAGTTTGAAGATGATAAGGGGTGTATTGGGATTTGTGCAAAGATCTCAGAGACTCCAGAGTGCAGCCTCTTCCCAGTTCACTCTTCTCTTACGCCGATCCACTGTGGACAAGTGCTGAAGGCAAGAAATTCTGGCACCATAAGAAGGAACAAGTAGGGCGCCTGGGTGGCTTAGTCGGTTAAGCGTCCAACTTTCGCTTAGGTCCTGATCTCGCAGTTCGTGGGTTCGAGCCCCGCGTCAGGCTCTGTGCTGACTGCCAGCTCAGAGCCTGGAGCCTGTTTCAGTCTATGACTCCCTCTCTCTTTGATCCTCCCCTGCTCATGCTGTCTCTCTCTCTCTCTCCTAGAAATAATAAATTTAAAAAAATTTAAAAAAAAAAGAAAAAAAAAGAAAGAATAAGAACAGAGTGATGGGCACACCCAGTGATAGCAAGGTGACTAGATGCAGACATAGAAAAGCAAGCTGAGAGCATGCTCAGAGGGAAAACAGAGTGAGCACGTTTTGGAAAGCCCCCGGAATCTCTGACCCTCACAATGCAAGAGGGCATGAAAGCAGGTGCAGAGAAAGCTGATGGAGAAGCTACCAGGAACTCCACTTACTTGTAGATCCTCCAAGAAGCTAGAAGCCCTGATAGACAAGACCCTTCCCTTGTGCCCCACTCAGCACCTCCTCCATGCTCACTAGTCCTCACTCCCTCTTTCACTCCCTCATCCAGGAGGGAAGATCACATTCCAATCTGTACACAGAATTAAGGGAAGGAGGGAAGGAACCAGGAGACTGGCTCTGATCCTTCTACCATGTGGCCGCGCCCACAGTGCTGCATGTATGGAGACCTCAGGCTTTCCATAGCCCGTTTATTGCTCCCACATCCAGCACAGTCTTAACTACCCAGCCTTTTCTGCCCCACTCAGTTTCAGGCTGGAGAGCATCTTTCCACTTGCTTTCCCACTTCTTATTTTGGAATTAAAAAATAAAAAATAAGGACGCCTGGGTGGCCCAGTCAGTTGAGCATCGGACTCTTGATTTGGGCTCGGGTTATGATCTCAGCTCAGGGGATGATCTCACTGTCCTGAGATTTAGCCCTGCGTTCTGTGCTCAGCCCAGAGCCTGCTTGGGAATCTCTCTCTCTCTCTCTCTCTCTCTCTCTCTCTCTCTCTCTCTCTCTCTCTCTCTCTCTCTCTCTCTGCCCTCCTCCCCCGGCCTCTTGTTTCTCTCTCTCTCCTTTGAAAAATAAATACATCAATAAATAATAAAATCGCCTTTGGATTAGCCTCCTGCCCAATAGTGCTCAGGGCAGAACTGAGTCTGAGACCACTTGAGGAAACATACACACATTCAAACTGTTGGCTCCCAGATGCGGAGCCCTTCCCAAGTACACAGCATCAGTCTTCTGCCCCAGGCAGGTGAAACTCCATTCCCAGGAGACTGGGCAGTGACGGAGGAGGCAGATGGAGAGGAGGAGAGGCCCTGAGGCAGCAGGTAACCATCCCTGCGTCTGGGCACATCTCAGCCCCGTCCCTCCCCTGGGAGCAAGGCCGAGTGGAGCCGCCCTGGTGGCTGCGTTTACACAGAGCATATTTCCCCCTGTACAGAACATCTTCAATGATCATCTGGGGCAAATTCCACCTGCATCAATGTATTAGAGAGGGAAGGAGTTTCTGGAACTATTTTCTACTGCAATAAAAGGCCTCCACCTGTTTACCAGTAATAGTAGGGAAAGCAGGCAACATTTCTCTCTTCTATTTCCTGCCAGCCAATTGGCAAGAAGACAACCTCAGCTTCAGACTCTTCCTCTCTCTAAATGTATGAAACCTTGGTGGGTTTTTTGTAATGTTTATTTATTTTTGAGAGGGAGGAGGGACAGGGAGAAACACGGGGAAGGTCAGAGAGAGATGGTGGAGGGGAGGTGGGGGAGATGGAGGATCTCAAGCAAGCTCTGTGCTGACAGCAGAAAGCTGACACGGGGCTCAAACTCATTCATGGCGTGAGCAAAAAGTCAGGTGCTTAACCAAATGAGTCGCACAGGCACCCCGAAATTTTGGTTTTCCAGAGGCCTGTAAGGACTGATCTTCCAGGCAGGTTGCTTCCTGATCCTGTCTCCAGACAGGAGAATGAACACAATTCCTCCCCAGCTATGAATCAGGGCATTCAAAAAAACCCTTGTCACAAAAGCTTTTTCTTTTGCAGCTGTCTCGAAAACTGATTTGTCTGAGTGACCTTCAGAGCGCCCACGCACTGCTAACCACAAAAGCATCCATGTCACCGTGATCAAATGGGTCAGATATTCAACAACTTCTCTTCCTGTACCCTCTCGCTCATTTCTGTGGGGTACTCCTATGTTAAGATCCAGCTTAAATGCCACTCCAGTGGGAAAGACCTTGTCCTTATGCCAGACCCAGCCTCTCATCTGGGTAGCAGTGCACCCCTGTAAGTGCTCCTCCCTTGCACTTAACACGCAGTGTTTCCTTAGAAGTGTACCTCTCCTGCTAGACTGGAAGTTTCTGCAGAGCAGGGAGTTCTGTGTCCACAGAGCCTAGCAAAACACACTGCTCAGGGCTGAAGCTCTATAAATAGTTGTTGAATGGGTGAATGGATGTATGAATAAGAGCAGAGCTGTTATGAACACAGATCGTACTGTGTAATGATGGTAGCCACCAACCACATGTGACCATTTAAATTTAAATTAACTAAAATAAAAAATTGCTCAGGATGGGTCATTCAGAGCACCTCCCTCCGTGCGGTGCTGTGCTACTTGCTGGTCAAAGAATTACATGGATATTTATAGTTTAAGACAGGCATGAGAAGTTCTAGAAGCACACCATGAAGAACATCCCCATGAATAAATATAATCTAAATGAAATAAACAATAGACAGATTATGATTAGGTATTGTCAAATATATAAAAAGTAAACAGACCAAAGGAAAAAAAATATATAAAGAGGTTTGGTCGTCCTTACAGCCTGAAAACTAATGTATTTCCTTATTTATATTTGAAACAGATGTTACTTTGCTAGAACTGTTTCTTGGAGACATAAACATATTAGCCAGAAACCACCAGGCCGGCTATCAAAACTCAGCCAAAGAAAATATTTGTCTTCATGTAGCAACCACAGAAGATCTCCAGCATGGCGGCCACTGATTTTCTGGGTAAGATTTATAACGGTCTTCCTGATGTTTTCCGTAAACCTCTGCAATGTCCCATCCACTGCAACATTTCAACTTCTGAACTGTCTTTCCGACACTGCCTCTTGTACACAGTCAGTGTATACATAACCGGGGACCTTGTGTTTCAGTTTTCTGTCAAGGGAATGGGGTTTCTGGGCCTCTTCATCTCGTCCGTCTCCTATGGGCTATGATATTACTCTGCCAAGGGAACCACGCGTACACCCAAGTGGTGAAGAGTGCCTCCTTCTGCACGGGACGGGACTCAGCAGGCTGGGGAAAGGAGGTTTCATCTGCTCTTTGTAGCAAGCCACTGGCCCGTGCTGCAGGCACCAAGCTCCTCTGCGTCCGCCCCATCCCCCACCCCGCCCCTCGCCCCCGGCACAATTCCTGCTGGCTGCCTGCGCTGGGAGCCAGGGGGGTAGCAGCTGAGAACCCGGCCTGTGAGCCAGGCCACCCCCAATTAGTTTATCTTATTAATGCCAATTTATTAGCACAGAACCCCTGGGAGGTGAGCCGGAGGATGTTTTAAATAAGCATCTGCATTTCCTGTCTGTAAGCTTTACACCTGAGCTCAGTGCTAGACGGGTGGCCTCCTGCCTCCCCACCTCCTCTGGATGGGTGGACCCCGGAGACCGGATCTGCCTGGGCATATGGCATAGTGTGTGTGCTTCTAAACACAAGGAGATCTGTCACAGTTTCCTACGTGTTTGTGCAGGCTTCCTTTTAACGGTCCTCTAAGAGTTCATTTACAACAAAGAATTTGTCTATTAAGTAACAATGGCCGAGATCCTGGGTGGCTCAGAGGGTTGAGTGTCTGACTTAGGTTCAGGTCATGATCTATCAGTGTGTGAGTTCGAGCCCCACCTCAGGCTCTGTACTGACAGCTCAAAGCCTGGAGCCTGCTTCAGATTCTGTATCTCCCTTTCTCTGCCCCTCCCCCTCTCTTTCTCTGTCTCTCTGTCTCTCTCTCTCAAAATAAATAAATATTTTTTAAAAATTTAAATAACAGTGGATTTGCAAATACAATAGCCTTAATAATGAAATCTTACTTCCTCTCAGGGCTCCAAACAGACTAACTCCTTCAGTTCTTTAAGGTTTAGGAGTTGGGGAAATGTTATTGTAAGGCCACAAGTCTAAACGTCTAAACCAAACTGACTCCATGACAGGCTTTAAGTTTCCCCTCTAAACTAGAAGGCCTGAGTTTCGGCTTCCCCCTAGTAGTTACACATTGCCCAAGGCAGGAGTAACCACCCTTGCAACACCCAATCAGGAAAGGCCAGCACCACCCTCCACATTGTTAAGGGAGAGGCCTGGAGATAGAACCTATAGATAGGACCCTGTTACCTAATGTTAAAGTTAACCTGTTAGTCTCCGAACAAGACCCTAGGCTCGCTCTGTGATTGGTTGAATTTAAAGGTACTCTAAACGTTGTAATTGGATCCCGCCAAAAGTAACGAATACTCTAGATAATGTGTATGGTCAAACCCACTGTCAATGATGTTGAATAATTATGATTGGATCACTCTTCCCATGTCACAACTTCTGTAACTCCCCCCGTCTCAAACCCCATAAAAACCCTACTCTGCCCTTGTTCGAGGCTCTCAGCACAGACCCATATGCTGGTGAAGTCTGTGAGCCCAAGCTTAAGCCCGTAATAAAGCCCTTTGCCTTTGCATGCGTGACTCGGTCTCCCTGGTGGTCTCTGGTCGGTGAGGATACTGCAATCTGGTATAACACTATCTTCCCACTAGGGATTTCCTGGCTTGGAAGGCGTCCTATCATTCACTCCCTCTTGAAGCTGGGGCCTAAAGAAGCGCAGCCACACCCTATCAGACACAAGAGTGCATTTTCAATGAATTGATAAATGGTCATAATTTAACATTATTCCAAGCACCTGAGAAATTTTCACAGGCTGTGAGCTCTTTTGCTTCATAGGGACGAAGTATCATGAGCAGGTAGGTCCCATCTGCAAGGGTGTGTGTTTGGTACAGGAGAAGACCCCCCCCTTGCCCCCCGCCATGGTGTTTCCTCCCTTACTAACACTCAGCTTCAAAATTCCAAGAAGAAACACCCACCCCTTTCCTTGTACAGAGAGAACCTTCTCTCAAACAGGTGTTTGACCATTGTGTACATATTTTTGTGTGTTAGGTGGAGAATGAGTTGGTCTGAAGCATTGATGTGCTGGTAAATGTTTAATGATTGGTTCACTGAGAAAAAAAAGAAGCCCTGATTTGTAGTGTTTTCCAATTTCTGTGGTGGAAGTTCTCCCACCATGGTCAATTTCAAGGTACCAACATGAGGTCATTGAACACAGAGTTGAGAAAAGGTGTGCAGTATGTTATTATATAATATTTCCACCAGACAAATACAATAGATGCAAATAACCTCAAGATCATAGCACTAGAATGAGTTTTGAATTATTTCTTACTATTGTGTTTCACACACTTATTTAATCGTAAGCTTACATAATTTAATTTTTTCATAATGACTGTGTTTTACAACCAGCTTGCAGAGTCCCTTAAAGATTTAGCGATCGACTCTCGTGAACTGGCACAGGCTGGCTCTCGCACACTTACCGCCGTGTAGCTGCTCTGTCACACTTTTGCGTCCTCACTATTGCCACATCCCAGCTTAGAATGTCTATTTCCTGGCTCCCACACCAACCTCAGTGAGGTCGGTGTGGCATGCCTGTTTTACACGGTAGACACTGGAAATAACTGTGCATACCCATCTCAGCCACCGTGATTATGGCAGCAATGACGACGGCTCCTGCCTGTGTCCTCTGGAGGCCAGCTCTGGCTGGAGGGAGCACCTCTCCCTGAGATGCCTGCAGGTTACGGTGGCTAACAGGCTCCAAAGCCTGGACCTTTGCTCAGGACGGACTCTGCTGCAGTGCGGGTTACACTCAGAGCATTTGGGGATGAGGCCAACGTCTTTACCTGAGACGTTGCCTGGCTTGGCAACTTCCTCTTCAACATGCTTCCCACATTCCCTTTCTCTGACAGACCTCCCTCCACGCATGTGTGCTGTAGGCATCTGAATTCCTGTCTCAGGCTCTGCTTCTAGGGAATTTGACCAAAGTCATGAAGCCTCAGAGGGACTTCCCTGACGTCCCACAATGACCAAGGCAAAACGAACCCAAGACTTCTGATTCCTAAGGAAGTGTTCTTCTAGTCATCCCACAGCTGCTGCTTCTACTTTAATTAAGACTCCTCAGGGGCGCCTGGGTGGCTTAGTCGGTTAAGCATCCGGCTTTCGCTTAGGTCATGATCTCGCGGTTCGTGGGTTCGAGCCCCGCGTCGGGCTCTGTGCTGGCTGCCAGCTCGGAGCCTGGAGCCTGTTTCAGTCTGTGACTCCCTCTCTCTCTGACCCTCCCCTGCTCACACTGTCTCTCTCTCTCTAGAAATAAATAAAAATATTAAAAAAAAAAAAAAAAGACTCCTCAGCAACTATGGAAAGTCGCTGAAGCCCAAACACCCTAGGGTGGCATTCAAGACCCTAGCGCTTTGCCCCCAGCCTTCCCTTCCAGCCTTGCTTCCTACGATTCTCTCTGCTTATACCTGTGACTTCAGCCAGAGCAGACTACCTTTTGTCCCTCAAACCTTTCCTGGCTTTCTCGTCTCTGAACTTTTGATTCTCTTGTTTCTTCTTCACGTACATGTTGTAAGTGCCTACTGCCTTCAGGGCATTGGACCCTAGATCAGCAGTCTTCAGATGGAGTATATCTGTCCTTGTAGGCAGTAGAAGACTTTTCAAGAAGTATGTGCACAAGCACAGTTTTAGGAGAACTGGTTTCTAGGTCCTCAAATTACATGTTTGCGCTTTCTTAGAATTGTCTAAGGGCCTGCATTCAAAACAGTCCCTCTCCCACCTTGCAAAAGACAGAAAAGTCTCCATTTTACTGTGGTGCATTACCCTGGATATAGAAATGAAGGTTTCAAAATATCAGTTTGGGGGAAGTCTCCCCTAGTGATTAGTCAGGCATGGTCATCCTTAGGGTGCTCAGGAGCAGTGAGGAACCATGATAAAAACCCGTGGTCAGGCAAGATTGGCCTGGGCTTTGGTGCCAGGCTTTGGTCCTCAGTGCAGGAGGAAACGGGGCCGGTTGGCACCAAACATCTAGTTACAGGGATTTGGGCTGGAGGTTGGTCTGGAGTCAATGTTTCTCTACTTCTATGCTCTATAGCATGGGGTCATCAGTAGTGTATGAAGTGTTCTAGAACATGATATATCTCTAGGGATCATAGTTCTTTTGTTCAGATCTGATGGGGACAGAGATGGGATGCAGGAAGTTTAGTAACCTAGCTAGAAAGTAATTTTATGCATTTTCATATTTAAGTAATAATCGCTAACACAGTAGTGCTTCCTGGGTGTTGGTCCCTGGTCTAAGAACTTGATATCTATTAAATACACTGAATCATTACATCAAAGCTGTGAGGAAACCAAGGCTGAAAATGGAGGTGAAGTACCTTGCCCAGGGTCTCCCAAATGGCAAGCTGAAGAGCCAGATCGAAACCCTTATGCGATGTCTCCAAACCCTCTGCCTTTTTTTAAATTAAAAAAAATTTTTTATTTATTTTTGAGAAACAGAGCATGAGTGGGAGAGAGGCAGAGAGAGAGGGAGACACAGAATCCAAAGCAGGCTCCAGGCTCTGAGCTGTCAGAACAGAGCCTGACGCGGGGCCCAAACCCACAAACCATGAGATCATGACCTGAGCTGAAGTCAGACACTTAATTGACTGAGCCACCCAGGTGTCCCCCATTTTTTAAGTTTATTTATTTATTTGTTTGTTTATTTATTTAGAGTGTGCAAGTGGGGGAAGGGTAGAGAGAGAGGGAGAGAGAAAGAATCCCAAGCAGGCTCCTTGCTGTCAGTGCCGAGCCTGACATGGAACTCAATCAAACTGTGAGTTCATGACCTCATCAAAAGCAAGAGTCAGACGCTAAACTGACTGAGCCACCCAGATGTCCCCAGAGCCTGTGCCTTTAAAAAAACTAGATGTTTTCAAGCAAATGCAGGTTTGTTTTAAAGTAGAAAGCAAGAGTTGATGCTTATTTCAGCTAAAACTTTAGGTTTTTGGCTTTTTGTGAACTACTGTCTTTCCTAAAGATGGGGTGGTGTGGGGATGTGGTCATTTTGCTATGATCTTAGAGCGGTAGGTACAAAGGCTTTTTCATCCATCTGGTCTGTATTCTGCTGGGTGGGGAATAAGATGAGGGTACAAATGGAGGAGGGATTAAGGATGCCTTGAGAAAGAATAAGGACAGACCCCGATCTGAGAATGCCATCTGCATTTTGTGAAGTTAATTCCCCTCTGTTTCCCAGCTCATTAGAGATGTTGAGGGCGGGGGTATCAGGCTGGGCACCTGCTGGAGTCACCACCTGGGCTGTGGTTGTTCTGGAAAAACCGTCCACCAACGAGAGTGCTGTGTCTGTGCTATGCAGGGATCAGCTGGGGCAACCACAGAAAGGGACAAAGGGACAGGAAAGCCTCTAGAATGATGGGGGAAAGGGCAGGGATCACAGTGAAAGGAGAGCCTATGGTCAAGGCTGACTTGCCTTGGTGAAAAGGAGAGAAGTGGGTTATGTTTATTGTGAAGGAAAAGAGCATTTCTCTATGCTATAGCCAATTAAAACACACTTATAAGGAAATAGGGGCAGGGAACTCAGAAAAGCATGAGTGAATGTGTTCTTTCACATTCTTTTTTTTTTTTAATGTTTAATTATTTATTTTGAGAGCATGCACATGCATGCAGGGGAGGGGCAGAGAGAGAGATAAACAGAGACAGAGAATCCCAAGCAGGCTCTGTGCTGACAGCACAGAGCCCAATATGGGGCTCAAACTCATGAATTGTGAGATCATGACCTGAGCCAAAATCAAGAGCCCTGGGTGCTTAACAGACTGAGCCACCCAGGAGCCCCTACATTCTATTTTTTTAAATTAAGATTATTTTTTAGAAAAGTTTTAAGTTCTAAATCGAGGGGAAAGTACAAAGATTTCCCATATCCCCCCTGCCCCACACATACACAGCCTCACCCATTATCACCACCCCCACCAGAGGGGTGCATTCGTTACAAATGAGGAGTCTACATGAAGTCTATAGACCCAAAGTCTATAGTTGACATTTCAGTTCCCTCATGGTGTATATTGTATGGATTTGAACAAATGTGTAATGACATGTGTCCAGCATCATGGTATCTTACAGTGTTTTCATTGTCCCCCAAATCCTCTGGGCTCCACTAATTTATCCCACTTCCATCACACCCCATGGCAACCACTGACCTTTCAGCATCTCTACAGTTTTGTTTTTTCCAGAGTGTCATATAGTTGGAACCATACGGTTTGTAGCCTTCTTTTTTTTTCAATTTTTTTTTTTATTTCTAGGAGAGAGAGAGAGAGAGAGAGACAGTGTGATCAGGGGAGGGTCAGAGAGAGAGAGGGAGTCACAGACTGAAACAGGCTCCAGACTCTGAGCTGGCAGTCAGCACAGAGCCCGACGCGGGGCTCGAACCCACGAACCGCGAGATCACGACCTAAGCGAAAGTCGGGCGCTTAACCGACTAAGCCACCCAGGCGCCCCAGTTTGTAGCCTTCTTAGATTGGCTTTCTTCATTCAGCAATTCACACTTGAGTTAGTTTCCTCCATGTCTTTTTGTGGCTTCCCAGCTCATTTCTTTTTAGTGATGAGTAATGTTCCACCAGGTGGATGGACCACAGTTTGTCCATTCGCCTACTGAAGGACATCTGGTTTCCTTCCAAGTTTTGGCGATTATGGGTAAGTCTGCTATAAACAACTGTGTGGAAGTTTTTGTACGGACACATATTTCCGCTCCTTTGGGTAAATACCAAGAAGCGCAATTGCTGGATCATATGATAAGAGTATGTTCAGTCTTTGAAGAAACAGCCACTGGTCTTCCAAAGTGGCTGCACCAGTCTGCATTCCCACCAGCGGTGAGTGAGAGTCCCTGCTGTTCCCCATCCTCCCCCGCATTTGGTATTTAGTGGTTTGGTGGTGGTGTTCCAGGTTTGGGTTACTCTAGCAGGGAGGTAGCCATATCTCACTGTGGATTTAATCTGCATTTTCCTGATGACACATGACGTGGAGCATTCATTCTATATTTCAAAATTTGTCCAAGTTGTTTCTCTGCCAACAACAAAATATTTCTTTTCTAAGGAAAGTGGAGACTCAGGAAACACACAAAAATGTTTACTTCTGTCTAGCACAAGTCAGGACAGAACCCTCTGAAAATGTCCTTCCTGAAGCTTCTCAGACTAAGGCTGTGCTTGCTCTTTCCTGCGCCTTTCTCTGGAACTGGGGCCCTGCTCTGAACCCTCTGTCTAAAGTTTGGACCTTGTTGCCCACCTCCTGGCCTGGACTCTGCCTGTCTTCACCCTGGATTTCCCATTCCTGGGTTGCCCCCAGCTGCTGGGACCCTGTCAGACCCTGACCTGATTCATGCTCTCACAGCTGGACAGAGGCTCAGGATCACAGCCCAGCAGCTACAACAGGGACTGCCCTGTCTTTGTAGGTCAATGCAGTCTGATTGTCCCCTTTGGGACCCCATTGTCAAAGTTGGTCATACCATATCCCAGGTTATGTCGTGATGCTCTGGAAGGTTCTCCAGCCAAGCTGGGTCCAGTGCTCTGCAACAGGAGAAGTTCAAAGAGCCATAGCCGGACTGACCCACATAAAAATGCTGGTCTCGTACATTTGTATCTGGGTGGTCATGCAAAGACTCTTTACAGGCACTTCTGGCTTCACCATGGCCATGGACTTCAAACCTCTGGAATTCCTCCTGGACAAAAATGACTTAAAGAAATACAGGTACACAATCTCTTATCAGAAGCCCTAGGGAAGGTAAAACCCCTTAAGCCAGATATGTTTTAGAATTCAGAATTGTTTTGATTTTAGAAAGATAATTTGGTGCAGATACCATATATTATGTAATAACCCCAGTGACGTCTGGGGCAGCATGCTGGAAATCAAGCACATTAATACTTCTGCAGTGAAGTGTATGAATAGTCACCCTAAGCAAGAATAAGGCTGTAATTCATCGCCTTATGACAGGTCAGGTCAGGTTTTGCTACCAAAGGATTTCAGGTTCAATTAGGCGCTGTCACCATATAAATTGTGGAAAAAGTCACTTCATAAAACTTTTTGAGAAGGTTAAATATATTCCATATATTCTTTGTGTTTCATAAGCACCTTGAGAAAAGGAATGGTGTCTGATCTTTTTATTCCTAATGCCTACCCCACTTCCTGGCATACACCAGACACTTCATAAATGCTACACAAATAGGTGAAATGTCTTTTGGCTTACCAGGTTACTTCCTCATGGGTGATACAAGGACAAGCAAGCCCTTCCTGGAATGACGCATCACCAAGTTTTGGCTGGGCGTCCCGGACACATCTGGGCAGAGCTCCCAACTTTTCCCTCCCAAAATTCCCCTCAAATCATCAGGTCTCAATGATTTACAAAACATTGTATTACTCTCCTTGTCTGAAAGCAAGCAAGAGCCAAGAGCAGCAAACTGAGAGAGCAGCTTCTAAGAGGGTCACTTGAGGAACGAGCGGAACACATAGGAAAGAGCACTGGGTAGAAGCTGTGACACAGGCTCTGAGCACAGGCTTCTCATTCCCAGGGTGTCTGTCTGACTTGCTACATCCGGGGGTGTGTCCTGCCTGCTAGACAAGTAATCCCCAAACCTGCCAATCATCATAATCACCCAGGGAGCTTTACAAAATACAGATTCTGATTCTGTAGGTCTGAGATGGAGAGGAGAAATCTTACCTTTAAAAAATATTTTCAGGGGCACCTGGGTGGCTCAGTCAGTTAAATGTCCGACTTTGGCTCAGGTCATGATCTCACAGTTTGTGAGTTTGAGCCCCACATTGGGCTCTGTGTTGACAGCTCAGAGCCTGGAGCTCGCTTTGTCTCCCTCTCTCTGCCCCTCCCCTACTCTCTCTGTCTCTCTCTCAAAAATAAACTTAAAAATTTTTTTAATTTAAAAAATATTTTCAGGGGCGCCTGGGTGGCTTAGTCGGTTAAGCGTCCGGCTTTCGCTTAGGTCATGATCTCGCGGTTCGTGGGTTCGAGCCCCGCATCGGGCTCTGTGCTGACTGCCAGCTCAGAGCCTGGAGCCTGCTTCAGATTCTGTGTCTCCCTCTCTCTCTGACCCTCCCCTGCTCGCGCTGTCTCTCTCTCTCCTAGAAATAAATAAAAACAAAAAACAACAAAAAAAAATATTTTCAGAATTTTAAAAATAGTGATAGATAATAGAGGGATATAGCTATATTTGGGATAGAATATATTTGGGATAGAATATATTTGGGATATAATAATATTTGGGATAGAATAAATATCTAGAAATATAGGTATTATGCTTCATGCATTTTATTTTATTTTTTTTTCAATTTTTTTAAAATGTTTTATTTATTTCTAGGAGAGAGAGACAGCGTGAGCAGTGGAGGGTCAGAGAGAGAGAGAGTCACAGACTGAAGCAGGCTCCAGGCTCTGGGCTGGCAGTCAGCACAGAGCCCGATGCGGGGCTCAAACCCTCGAACCGCCAGATCATGACCTAAGTGAAAGTCGGACGCTTAACCGACTAAGCCACCCAGGTGCCCCATGCTTCATGCATTTTAATGTTGATTTTAGTTTAGTGGCAACTAGGGAGAAGTTAAGAATGAACTGGATTTTAATACTAGTATTAATCGTAATAAAGTAAAACCTTGGATTGTGAACAACTTGTTCTGCAAGTGTTCCAGAAGGTGAGCAAACATTTCTAATAATTTTTAACTTGATAAGCAAGCGATAAGCGATGTCTTCAATACGGGTAGTACGTGACACCAAATGTCACATGATCACAAATGAGCAAATGGTTCTTCTCCCTCCGTGGGAATTGTGGGTGATAGCCTCCCATGCTCGGATGCTTGGTCTCAGGCCGCAGTGTTTGGCAGAATTTAGCAATTTTTCAGAATGTTGAAATGTGCCCACAACTGGCACTAGTGTATTTTTTGTTACTTCAAAGCACCTGTGGACAGTCCTTTGTTTCTCCAGACAAAATTAAGCTTAGGAAGGCTTTTCTTCATTTGAAGCCAGGCTACCTGCAGATACAGACACTTTCCTCTGCTGCCTTATTGCCAGTTTCATTAATACAGTATATAACAAGCATTTATTAATACTGTACTGTAGTCAACATCCATGCGAGCATATACAATGGCCCCCATGCAGAAAAAGATTCCATTGAGCCAATAGACAGCAATGATTCTCTTAGTGATAGTGAAAGTCACCCTACACAATCACCCTCCTCTCCTCTCTTACACCAGCCACAAAGGTTTACAAATGTAAGTGCAGGTTAATTTGTTTTTCTTTATATTTTGTATTTTATTACAGTATTGTAATCTTTTTTATATGAATATTTTGGGTTGTGGAATGAATCATCTGAGTTTCCATTATTTCTTATGGGGAAATTCACTTTGATAGACAGGTGCTTTGGATGACAAGCATGTTTCCAGAACGAATTGTGCTTGCAAACAGGTTTTACTGTACTACTATTGACTTTTTTAAACAGTTAATAGGTGTTTTTTTGGCTGTGCAATTACTCATTTATTTATTGTTATTTTTTTTTTTTCTTTTTAAAGAGAGAGTGAGCAAGGGACGGGGAGAGGGGAAAGGGTAGGGGAGAGGAAGAAAGAGAATCTTAGGCAGGTTCCATGTCTGTGGTGAAGCTCGATGTTGGGCTTGATCTCATGACACTGAGATCATGACCTGAACTGAAATCAAGAGTGGGACTCCTAACCAATGGAGCCACCCAGGTGCCCTGTTTTTAAATTTTTTTAAGATTTTATTTTTAAGTGATCTCTATACCCAACATGGGGCTTGAATCCACATCCTGAGTCAAAAGTCACACATTCCACTGACTGAGCCAGGCAGGAGTCCTTATTGTTTTTAATTTTTAAAATTGAGATATAATTTATATGTAACATTATATTAGTTTCAGGTGTAACATAGCTATTATATATGATAACATATAATTACATTTATATTGCAAAATGATCACTACAATATGTTTAGTTAACATTCATTGCCCCACATAAATATTTTTCAAATGTGTTACAAAATATTTTTCTTGTGATGAGAACTTTTATGACCTACTTGCTTACAAAGTTCAAATATATAAGAAAGTCTTATTAACTATAGTCACCATGCTGTACATTACACTGCCAGGACTTATTTTATAACTGGAAGCTTATACATCTTTTTTTTAAATGTTTATTTAATTTTGAGAGAGAGAGACAGAGAGAGAGAGAGACAGAGCATGGGCAGGGGAGAGGCAGAGAGAGAGGGAGACACAGAATCTGAAGCAGGCTCCGGGCTCCAAGCAGTCAGCACAGAACCCAACACAGGACTTGAACTCATGAGCTATAAGATCATGATCTGAGCTAAAGTTGGATGCTCAACCGACTGAGCCACTTAGGTGCCCTGGAAGCTTGTACCTCTTGACCACAATTATCCATTTCTCCCGCCCTCCCATGGCCTGCCTCTAGCAACCACCAACTTGTTTTCTCTATCTGTGGGTTCAGTGTTTTTGATTCCTGTTTTTTGTGTCCTTAGTTTCCACACGTGAGATCATATAGTATTTATCTTTCTGTCTGACTTAGTTTGCTCAGCGTAACACCCTCAGGGTCTATCCATGCCGTTGTAAATGGCAGGATTTCCTTCCTTTTTATGGTGAATAGTATTCTATTATATGCAGACGCCACATTTTCTTTATCCATTCATCTGCTGATGGACTCTTAGGTTGTTTCCATATTTTGGTGATTGTAAGTGAGGCTGTAGTGAACCTGGGACTGCAGATAACTTTTCAAGTTAGTTTTTCATTTCCTTCAGATAAACACCCAGAAGTGGGGTTGCTGGATCACATGGTAGTTCTATTTTTAACTTTTTGAGGAAACTCCGTGCTGTTCTCCATAGCCGCTGCACCAGTTTACATTCCCACCAGCGGTGCATGAGGGTTCCTTTTTCTCCACATCCTCACCAACACTTGTTAATTTCTTGTTTTTTGGTACAGCCATTCTAACACGTGTGAGGTGATATCTCATTGTGGCCTTGATTTGCATTTCCCTGATGACTAGTGATGTTGAGCACCATTTGATGTACCTGTTGGCCATCTGTATATCTTTTGGAAAGCTGTCTGGAAGATCCTCTGCCCATTAAAAGTTTTAAAATGCTTATTTATTTACTTTTGAAGGACAAAGAGCACAAGTAGGGGAGGGACAGAGAGAGGGAGAGGGAGAGGGAGACACAGAATCCTAAGCAGGCTCCAGGCTCTGAGCTGTCAGCGCAGAGCCCTACGTGGGGCTTGAACCCACAAACCATGAGATCATGGCCTGAGGTGAAGTCAGATGCTTAACCAACTGGGCCACCCAGGTGCCCCTCCTCTGCCCATTTTTAAATCAAATTGTTTGGGGTTTTTGTTATTGAGTTGTATGAATTCTTTATATATTTTGGACATTAACCCCTTATCCCATATGTGATTTGCAAATATTTTCTGTAAGTTGCCTTTTCATTTTACTGATGACTTCCTTTCCTGTACAAAAGCTTTTCAGTTTGACGTAGAAATCTATCTATACCTTTAAAAAGTTCCTGGGGCACCTAGGAGGCTCAGTCAGTTGAGCATCTGACTTTAGCTCAGGTCATGACCTTCCCGTTCATGAATTCGAGCCCAGCATTGGGCTTGCTGCTGTCAGCACAGAGCCCACTTTGGATCCTCTGTCCCCCCCTCCCCTGCCTTTCCCCTGCTCACACACTCTCTCTCAGAAATAAAAATAAACTAGGGCGCCAGGGTGGCTTAGTTGGTTAAGCGTCTTTTTTAAATTTCTTTTTTTCTTTTTTAATTTCTTTAAAAAAAAGAAATAAAAATAAACATTAAAAAATAAAAATTAAATTTAAAAGACTCCTTATATGACACTAATACCATAAAAAGAGAGAAGGGATAAAATAGAGCTACACAAGTAATATTTCTATATATCACTGGAGTTAGGCTAATATAAATCTGAAGCTGATTCTGAGGAGTTCAGATGTAGAGCAACCATTAAAATAATAGCGGAAAAAATCAGTGAAAAAATCATTAAAAATTAAAATACTACATCGGAAAGATTAAGTTAATGCAAAAGACGGCAGTAATGGAGGCAAAGTGAAATAAAAACGACATGAAACAGAAAATGAAACGTAAAATGACAGGTGGAAATCCAATAGTATTAATGAACCATTAAACATGAGTAGATCAAACAACCTCAATAAAGACAGCGATTGTCAGAATGCATTTAAAAGACACACGAGCCAACTATATATATTTGGGTTACAGGAGGCCCACTTCGTGTTGAAAGATACAAACAGATGGAGGGTGGAAGGATGGAAACAGACTCATCGTGCAAACAGCAGTCAGGAGAAAGCTAGAATGGGCAGAGTGATATCAGACAAAATAGACCTTTTATTAATTTTAGTAATTTTTTTATTTTGAAAAAATATTTATTTTTGAGAGAGTGCGCGTGCGCATGTGCACACACGAAGGCGGAAAAGGGGCGGGGAGAGAGAGGGAGATAAAGGATCTGAATCGGCTCCAAGCTGAAAGCGGGGAGCCGAACTCATGAACGTGAGATCATGACCTGAGCTGAAGTTGGACGCTCAACTGACTGAGTCCCCCAGGTGCCCCAGGTGTATTTTTGTAAACGTTTATTTATTTATTGGGAGGTAGGGGGCAGAGACCGAGAATCTGAAGGAGGCTCCAAGCTGTCTGGAGAGTCGGACATGGGTGGGACTCAAACTCATGAACGTGAGATCATGACTGCAGCCAAAGTCAGATGCTTAACCAACTAAGCCTCCCAGATGCCCCTCGGACAAAATAGATCTTAAAATAAAAAATGTTACCAGATACGAAGTAGGACATTTCATAGTAACAAAAGGGCCAACCCATCAGGAAGATATAACAATTGTAAACATACATGCACCTTATGACAGACACCAAATACGTGGAGCACAGTCCAACAGAAACGAAGAAATAGGCAAGTCCACAATCACGGCTGGAGACTACCAAAGATCTCCATACCCCACTTTCAAGAATAGCTAGAGCAACTAGACAGAAGCCCAACTAGGATAAGAAACCTTTAACTGCAAGTATAAACTGACCAGTCCTGACATGCATCTATAGAACACTCCCACCAACAACAGAATATACTTCCTTCTCAAGGGCACACAGAGCACACTCCAGGATAGACCATATGCTAGACCGTAAAACAAGCCTCAACTGCGCTCTTGGGCATTTACGTCAGAGAAATGATAGCATGCTCACACAACCACCTGGATGTGCACGGTCATGGCAACTTTGTAATAACAAAAAAGTTGAAACAGTGCAGAGGTCCTTCTACAGATGAATGATGAAACAAACCGTATTTTTACCATAATTATTCAAAGTATTGTTCTTATTATTGAAAATCATTTGAAAATCTCACCAACTAGAAGCAATTCCTGGTCACCACGCTGGTGACACCCCACCAACATCCCACATGCACACACCTCTGCGCGCAAATGGGGACGTGTACATCTCCGGCATTTCCCTACCCCCCACCCCCAGCAATGAGTCTCAAAGGGAAGCTGTTGTTCACAGAGGGGGCACATCACAGTTCACTGGGGTGAGGGCTTGGGGAAGGCTGTGTGGTTTGAAAAGCTCTTCAGGTGATGCTGAATGACTATCCACTTTAGGGAGGCACCCCACCTTCACCCCACTATGGAGAGAACTGTAGTTCCCTGGACACAACACAAATGGCTCATTGCACACATACTCTTTTGTTCACTCCCTTTTACACTCTATATCACCATGCCTAAATGGTGGTACAGCGTACATTTTTGTTGTTGTAGCAAAAGTTAAAAACACATTCCATGTTCATATTATTTAATATTTTCCATTAAAGATATGTAATTTTGTAATAAACATCTTTGTATATATAATTAGCACCTTGCATTAAACTCCTACTGGTGGAGCTTCTGAATCGGTGGGCCTGGATATTAAAATATTTTGGAACATAATGACAAAATACTTTGCAGGAAGATTGCACAGATTTGTATTTCTGTCAGAGCTCATTCAACAAATATTGCATCAGGCATTATTTGATCATAAGTGTATCCCCTACACCCTTGAACCTTTACAAGTAAGTAAATTCCACTCGTCTTTGGTCAAATACTGCCTCTAAGCCCCTGACCTCAAGTGAAGATGCTGATGGTCTTCACCTACTTCCTAGGTTAAAGCACCTGTCGGGAGCCTACCACACCCTTTTTTCAACCAGCCAAGCTGTTTGCTTCTCTTTGCTGCCGCCTTGTGCTGAAACAGGGGAAGTTCATCCGGGAGGACCTGAGCCATACCAGCGGACAGCTCCTGCGTTCAGGGGCAGGAAGGAGCCTGCAGTCAGATCCCGATAGTTTGTCCTAAATGGATCAAGGCCACAGAGAGCAAGGGGGCTTCAGTGCAAAGAGAGCCCTGGGACAGGGCCCAGAGGAGACCCTGGAGTGATGGCAGAGAGCTGAATTCTAGAACTGGATCTGCCTCTGATTTGCTATTAAGCAAGCCTGTTCTTTCTCTGCCTCCCTTTCTTCTCTGAAAGGAGGAGTTGCCTTAAGCCAGTGTTTTGCAAACTGCTGGTGATAACCCATTAATGAGCTGTGAATTCTAATTAAGTTGTGGCAAGCTTGTTATTTATTTATTTATTTATTTATTTGAGGCGGGGAGAAGCAGAGAGAGAGAATGAATCCTGAGCAGGCACTGTGCTGTCAGCGCAGAGTCATAGGTGCTGCTCCATCTCATGCACACTTGAGATCATGACCTGAGCAGAAACTGGGTCTGTGGCTTCACCCACTGCTTTTGTTTTTAATGGAAAAGGCAGAATAGAAAATCATGGAAATGTCAGCAGTTGTTAGTTGTAACACATTTCTTACTGGAGGGTCTTGGCCAATGTGGTTTGAGGACAACTGCCTTAGGGGATCCCCGGGGTTCTCCCAAGCTCAAGCTTTCAGTTCTAGTTGGGACCAGGGGTCGGGAGGCTGTTGGGGAGACTACTAGCCCCACTGGTGCGGTGCTGACACCCTCCATTGTGGGCTGCTCGGAGATGACCTGACCGGAAGCCTGGCTCTAAAGCAGATGACTCCAGAGGGTTTCCCGTAGGCCCCCAAGCAAAAACAACAAACCACACCTCTTGAGTCAGCATTCTCTTCTCGAGGCCGCCCAGTTTCGGGCTGACTATGCAGATGCAGCAGCCACTGATCTGGCTGAAGCTGTGGGTGAAGCTACAGAGCCAGGTAAAGACCCGTTTGCACTGCTTATCAATACCCCGGGGGAACTGCAGAGGGCAGTGAGAACCTACGAATCTGTATCGGGAGGGACCCGCAGGGCAGGAGGCCCTGGAGGCTCTGACCTGGACCCCCCTTGGGTTCCAGAAGGCTGAGGTGGGAAGGGGAGATGGTTTAACTGGCCCGCGAGCCTCCGATCCTGCCACGTTGCGGGTGGGTCCTGCGGTGAGATCAAGCTCTCGGGCAGCCGCAGAGGGCAGAAGCTGCCACGAGGGGGCAGCAGAACACTGGTGTTGGAAACGACTTCAAGGCTGGGGACGAGAGAGGTCAGAGAGGTTCCAAACGGGCCGGAAGCAAAGAGCCTGAAGAGAAGAGCGACCTTGCTTGCTCTCTCTGAGGCCTCAAGAACAGGGAGACTCCGACTTGCAAGACAGACGCCCACCGGGGGTGTGCGGGAGCTGGCTCATGCAGGCTCCCAAGGGTCCACCGTTAAATTTGCAAAACGTTTACAAGCCAGTGGTTAAACTTAGCCATCTTTAAAAAGTTACAGTGAAATAAGTTATGTTCAAAATAAAAGTAATGAACACTAAAAAACGCATCGCTTTCTGTCGCACCGCAATCCCTTGCGATCTTCGGGTGGCTTGCGTTTATTCTGTTTGGTAAACAGCTTTACAGCATCGCGCAGCGCCGCATGGTGCCCTCGCGTTGCTGGCCTGAAATGTCTCCGCGGGAGATCTGTATCACGGAAATCAACAAACACTACAAATCGGGGCGGCTTCTTCTCTCCGAGAGCCAGTTGTTACGCATTTACCAGCACACCACTGGAGTCACCATCTCTGGTTCCTCGGTCCCTTCCCGGGGGGGGGGCCCCCTCTCCGGTCACATTCAGCCCCTCCCACCACCAGCTGTCTGAGACTCTCCTCTCCAGAGGTAGGGAAATGCAAGACCCTGCTTTGACCTTTCCCCGCCCTGTGGGAAGACTTAATGGCCTTACAGGGACAGGCAGACAACAGAGAACTTACAACAGAGACTGGAGTTTAGAAGGCTGACGCTGGGGCAGGGCAGCACACCACCCGGTCCCCCTCCCCACAGCCCACCCCTGCCATGTGGGGAGTAGGTGAGGAAGAGATGTTCAGCATGAAGACAGGACACATGAAAGAAAGCTGTCTAGCGAATATTTGAAGGGCTGGCATGTGAGTGACGGTTCCGACTTGATCCATCTATATCCAGGATATAAAGTTAGGGCCAAGAAATACAGATATGACTTAATATGAAGGAGAATGTCAGTGGGAGCCTTCAAAGATGTATTGAGATGGCTCAAGTATGCTTCTCCCTCCCTAAGGCATGGGCTGCGTGGGACGGAATTTAAGAACCATGCAAGAGGTCGGCTAAACCTTGGTACTCAATATGTGGGCTGAAGACCAGCATCATGGTATCTCTCGGGGCTGTGTTAGAAATGCAGGCTGTCAGGCCTCATCCACACCTACTGAATCACAACCTGCATCTTAACAAGATGACTTTCCCGTGCTGAGGAGGACCAGATCTAAGCCATATTGTTACATGAGAAAACCAAAGCCATACCTAACATCGAAATTTGCTCTGGGCCATCAATCAAATGTTCACTTTTTAAATGTTTATTTATTTTGAGAGAGAGACTGAGGAGGAAGAAGGGCAGAGAGAGAAGGAGAGAATGTCCCAAGCAGGTTCCACACTGTCAGCTTGGAGCCCAACTCAAGGCTCAATCCCACAAACCGCAAGATCGCGACCTGGGACAAAATCAAAAGTCGGGAGTCTAACTGACTGAGCCACCCATCAATCAAATATTTAAAAATAAAATGAGGGGTGCCTGGCTGGATCAGCCAGTGGAGTGAGCGATTCTTGATCCTGGGATTGTGGGTTTTAGCCCCATGTTGAATGTAGAGGCTACTTAAAAATCAAATCTAGAAAGAAGACAAAAGAAAGTAAAAAAGCCGGATGTGGGACTTGAACCCATGGTTATGAACCGTGAGATCATGACCTGAGCTGAAATCAGGAGTAGGATGCTTAACCAACTGAGCCACCCAGGCACCCCAAACAAGAGGTTACTTTAATAAATAAAAATTATTGGGGCCCCTGGGTGGCTTCAGTCAGTTAAGTGTCTGACTTTGGCTCTGCTCATGATCTTGAGGTTCGAAGTTTGAGTCCCGCACCGGGCTCTCTGCTGTCAGCACAGAGCCTGCTTTAGATTCTCCATCTCCCTCTTTCTCTGACCCTCCCTCACTCTCTCATGCTCTTTCTGTCTCTCCTAAAAATAAGTACACATTAAGATTTTTTAAATAAAGAGATCTTACAGATCAATAAGGAAAGACCAAGAATATCATAGAAAAAAAAAGAATTTAAATCATAGCAAAGGAAATGCAAATAAAATGCATTTTAAACAGGTGAAAGTGTGCTCAATGTAACTTACACAGAATGCAAATCAGCACTGTGATAAGGTGACGTGACTTAGGTTGACAAATATCCAGTAAGGTTAGCACTGTGGTGAGATGGAAACAGAGACTCTCATCAAATGGCACCTCTATGGTGGACTATTAGTAATCCGTCAAATTTAAAATGTACATACTTCTTGACTCAACTACTCCTTTAGATACACAGGTGTAAAATGACATATATTCAAGAATATTATTTAAATACAAGTTACAATATCAAAAGATTGGAAATAACCTAACTGTGTATTAATATAGATCTGGTGAAATTAATTGGTCACATGCATGCAATAAAATGCTATGAAGCCACCCAAAATAGTAAGGCCACTCTGTAGGGTCTGAAATAGACCTTCCACAGAGCTTACACCTACCTTTACTGCTCACTCAACACTGGCACTTGGTCCTAGGTGGCTAGAGGCAAGGTCTCTTTCTATGCTGCAAGGATTGTGGTCCTTTCCTGCTGTCGAAATGGAAAACCAGCCGAGAGGGCAGCCTGCAGCTGGCCTCAGTCTTGGGAGTTCAGACCCCGCACCTTCTCTCACTATTGCAGTCGTGGTTCTCAGCTCCACGTTCCTTGAGCCCTGGAAAACTCCTGTGAATGCAGCTGGGTTCTCTATGACTGCGTCTCAACTCCACCCCTGCCTTGACCATTGATACATGTGTCCTGAGGCTTCTTACGTTTTCTTCAGTGAATTTCATGAGCTCAGGGAAGCTTTCATGAAATTCTTATGAAGTGCCTATTATGTGTTGGACACTGTGGTGGGCAGTCTGAATTCAAAGCTAGTTCAACAGTATACAACTTCTGCTCTCAAGGAGCTTACAGTCTTTGGGGGACAATAGTCAGATGAGCGAAACGAACATCATGGTGTTGGCACAGTGATAGGGAGATTCCCAGGGTGTTATGAGGAGGGTTGTCCTGACGGTGGGGATGGGTGAAATGAGGGACATTTTCCTGGCAGAGAAGATTCTATGACCCATCCTTAATGATACATGAGAATCTGGAGTGCCCAGCCCAGCTTTTACAGCTAGTGAGGGCTTCTATCCTTGACACACTCATCATCACCGGGTCTCCCTTTCCTCCTCCGCAGAGGAGCTGTCCACGGTAGGGGAAAGGGTCAAATGGAGGGAAGTTAGATGTCAGTAGGACTGTTGTAGACACTGTTGGGAGAGGTGGGGCCTTAGGCTGTAGGTTTGGAAGGGGACAAAATTAATCAGGGGCGAATAAGTCTTGCCTTATCAAGGGTCCTACTAGGATTTACCCTACTCCCTTCCAGGGAACACTCTGAGGATGCTCCCATACAAGGGCCGAGGGGCAGGTGCCCTCCAGGCTGGAGGTGCCGGCTCACGCTGACCATCCCCCTGTCCCTCTTTCTCACTCCTTTGCCCACCACGCCTCACATCATCTGCCCCTCAGGGCCCAGAAGATGATGTACCTTCTGTCCCAGGATGCTCCGAAGCACCGTCATGCTGAGGGCATTAGCTGGCCAGCCACAGGAGGGACTGATCTCACATGTGTGTGAGCTCTTGGCTACCTCATTTGAAGTCTTGGAAGTATTTGCATTTCCTGACATGTGGGCTATGTGCTGGGGGTATTGGGGGTGACGTTATTGGAGATCTTTTGGAGGTTGGAGACAGTCATCTAGGACTTCCTCCCTGGTCTCACCTCTGGAAAAAATCTGGAAGCCAGTGGGGGTGGGAGTGAGAGCCCTCAATTCCACCCTCTCAGAGCAGCAGGTGAGGAGTGCTTTAGACCCTTCTGATTAAAGACCCATTCATCTTGAGGCTGGGGTTTGTAGAGCCAGGGAGGGGCTTCCTGAGTAAATGCCTTCCAAGGCTGATTGATTCTCAGCTTCCAGAGCCCAAGGTGGCAGCTTCCAGCTGACTTTTCCTTCAAATTTAGATTCCAGGGCTGCCGCCGTGAAGGGCAAGCTTCCAGAATGCTCAGAGAGGCCAAGAGTCTCCTCTCTGCTGCCTGCATCCTCCACTCTCCGTTCAGGACCCCTCCGCAGATGAAAGTCTTCTTGTGTGAAAAGCTCCCATCTGAAGCATTGGAAATCCTATAAGCCAACTGCATTAGCTACATGTCATAAATATTTATGCTTCTGCTGATGTATGTCAGACTGTGTGTGTGTGTGTGTGTGTGTGTGTGTGTGTGTGTGTGTGCGTGTGCACGCATGCAGGGTAGGGCCTGCTGACAGACACAGAGAAGGCAGATTTCAGGTCAGGGGAAAGAAGGATGTTCTAACCCTGAGCACTGTCTGGGGCTCCAACATGTGCTGGACTTGGGCATCTAGACTGGACCGCGCAGAGACGGGGTGGTCACCACCAGGGATACTGTAAGAAGAAGTTTTGGGGCACCTGGGTGGCTCAGTCAGTTAAGTGTCCAACTTCGGCTCAGGTCACAATCTCACGGTTTGTGAGTTTGAGTCCCACATCGGGCTATGTGCTAACAGCCCAGAGCTTAGAGCCTGCTTTGGATTCTATGTCTCCCCCTCTCTCTCTGCCCTACCTCTGCTTATGCTCTGTCTTTCTGTCTCTCTCAAAAATAAATAAACATTTTAAAAAATTTTTAAAAAAAGAAGAAAAGAATTCTTAATAGAGCAGGAAGGAGAAATCTACACACTCCCCCCCACCCCCCTGCCTTGGCCCAGTCCAGGCCCGGTTCTGTGTTTCTGTAGAACATAAATGGTCACTATGATTTAGTGAACTACACACAAAGGACCAGGGTTCACGCTCCAGGTGCCTGGCTGTCACAGAGGCCATCTCGTTCCACCCTCCACAGTGCCCAGAGGGTCATCCCATCACAGAGGAGGAGGACGAGACCCAGCATGGTGATGTGGCCACACAGCTGCGACTCAAATTCAAGTTCTTGGCTCCGAGACCACAACTCTTTTCTCTATGAAGCGACTACCTGCTCAATCAACCCCTTACAGCACACTTTGGCCATGTGACCATCCTGTCTGCAGGGGCCATGCCACTCATCCTGGCCACCTGCTTTGAAGACGGGCTGGTGGCACTGTGAGTTGTGTGCATCTGGCACCTGGAAGGAGGCTCACCCGATCTGACACCCTGACTGAGAGCACAAGGGGTGGGAGGGTGGCATGGTTGGGCCGTGTGTTCGCCTGTATCGGTCAGCAGGTGCCCCACGTGCAGGGCCCGAATGTGTCCAGACAAGGGACCAGGAGCAATCCTCTCTTGTCTCCACAGAGTAAGATAGCCCCAGGCGATATGAAGAGGTAACCTGGGGGTACTTTAGAGCCCCAATGATTCCTTCAAAGCCCCACCCCCTAAGCAGAATTCAGTATTGTGCTGGGGCCGCTGGCATGAGCCCACTGTATGCACCTCTGCTTAGCTCTCCCCTCAAGGGCTTCACACTGGTAGCACGAAACCGGCCGTGGTGGGTGTATTCACTCTGTGGACATTACATCGCAATGAACCAAGGCAGCGCCCCCCACCCCCAATCTGGTTGTTAGCCACTGACCAGTGCACCACTGCATGTAAGAACAGAGTCCAACAAAGCTTTTAAGAGAAACCCCCAATGATCAACCTTAAGTACCTTCTTTGAAGAAATCTGGATCGACTGGTAAGCTGTTACTTATTTTCACAGTGCCCTGCACTTTTTGTCTAAAACTCGTATATATGTATGTATTAAAATGAAGTTTATATTTAAAATAAATTACATATTTTTTCAAAAAAATTTTTTAATGTTTTATTTATTTCTAGGAGAGAGAGAGAGAGAGACAGCATGAGCAGGGGAGGGTCAGAGAGAGAGGGAATCACAGACTCCGAAATAGGCTCCGGGCTCTGAGCCGGCAGTCAGCACAGAGCCTGACGCGGGGCTCGAACCCACGAACCGCGAGGCCATGACCTAAGCAAAAGTCGGACGCTTAACCGACTAAGCCACTCAGGCGCCCCTAAAATAAATTACATATTTTAATTACATACGTATTTATGTTTATATGATTTTTTAAAAATTGAAAATCCGTCTTCTCACTAGTCTGCAGGCTCCGTGAAGGCAGACACTGTGCCTGATTTGCTCACTGGCCTAGCCCCAGCACCCAGCTTTAGGTGTTTCAGAAATACTTGCTGAATGAATGAATGAACAAATGAATGAGCACCCAACTCATGTCCTGCCATGACCACCATCCATTGAGCGCTCCCTACTTTAGAACCGGAAGGCCTTGGGGGAGACAGATTCTACCCCTTTGTATTTTGCCCTTGAGAGGTTTGCTGTACCTCTGGGGTTTCCACATGCCATGCTGTCGACCCATAAATGGAGCGGGAAGCTCTCCTGCCTCCCGCATGGGGCTGTTGTAGGGGTTAAGTAGGAGCATGCATGTGAGCTGTCTCAGTGTATGATGTAGAAAAGGTGCTCAGCAAACAGGGACTGGACAGCATCAGCCCTACGTCCTGTCCCACCTCTCCCCAGGGCCGGCCCTCCGATGTGGCCAGAGCTGTCTCCACCACGTACCCTGCACTGTGCCCTTCCTCCCCCACACAGATAGCGTTCCTCCACATCTCCACCAACCCAGCTCTGCACATCCTGGAAGGTCCCACGTTTTCCTTGGTGACTTCTCTGACAACTTCAGTCATCACTCATCTCCTCTTCTGAAAGGTCTTAATATTTTTGAGGTGACTGTCCAATCCTTGCTTGATTATGCACCGTCTTGAGCTCCTTACGTGCAGTCCAGGAGTCCCAAAGGCAGGGGTGAGACATCTGGTTCTGAACTCGTAGGCATGCATACACCTGAGAGGAAAGCGAATGGAGGTGCTGGGCTCCCCGCAGGGCCCTCCTGAGCGTTGGGCCAGGGCAGGTATATGAGCTCAAAGAGGCTGGGGGAGGCAGAAACAAGTATAACGCCACGTAAAAGGCTGTGCAAAGGTTTGTACTGGGTTTTGGAAGCACAGAGGAAATTGATAATTAAATCTGTATTGGGGGAAGGGGGTAGGGATGATGGGAGAGAAAGGGGAAGCAAGAAGGGAGAGAGGAAGGAATTCTTCATCCCAGTCAGAAAAAGACGTTTGATGGAGATAAAAGGGCATTTTCTTGCCTTTGCCTCTTGCAGACTCAAAGGGGATGAAGGTGCTTTGCTCCTGATTGATGGGTTAGCAGAATTTGCCTCCTATACCGTTGAGGCGAGGCTGGTGGGAGATTCCTTCGACCCTGGTCCTGGCAAGTCTTTCCCTCTCCCTGCTGGAAAATGTCATGGAAAGATGCCCCCCAGGACCCGATCTGCCCAGCATCGGATGGGGTGCGCCCTAGCCGGAAAGCTATGTGCCGAGGGGTGGTAGCTCAAGGGTCTGGCTTTCCTGGAGTGATCTCCTTGCCCCAGGGCACGCTCAGCCCTCTCGAAGTGACTGACTTGACATCCCTAAGAGTCTGGAGGGTCCCAGTAGACTAGGTGCTGGCAAGTAGCAGTCCCCACATAGCCCTGCCTTTTCCCTTGGAGCCAAGAAGTGACATTAGAGGTGGGATCCTGTGGGGTGCCAGAAGGGGGCAGGAGGAAGGGTCCTCTCTGAAAGCAGGAAACACGTGCCATAATGGGAAGCTCTCAGGGTCTAGAGCCCATAGTCCTGGGTTCAAATCCTTGCTGTTCTATTTGCCGGCTGTGTGACCCTGGGACAGTCACTTCTCCTCTCTAAACTCAGGGTCTTCATCAAGAAAGGGTTGTGTGGTTACATTTTACCAAGGAGTTGGGAGGTTAAATGAGAGCTGCTGTGTGAAGGCGCCTGACACAAAGCACCGCGCTCCTTACAGACTCAGCTAATGTTTGTTGATTCATGCCCTGCAGGGCGCTGCTCACTGCCTGTGACACCACTGCCCCTCCTTCCATCTCTGCCAGCTTTCTAAAAAATTTGCTTAATGTTTATTTATTTTTGAGAGAGAGACAGACAAAGAGCAAGCAAGGGAGGGGCAGAGAGAGAGAGAGAGAGAGAGAGAGGGAGACACAGAATCTGAAGCAGGCTCCAGGCTCTGAGCTGCCAGCACAGAGTCCGATGTGGGGCTCGAACTCAGGAACTGTGAGATCATGACCTGACCAGAAGTTGGACGCTCAAGTGACTGAGCCACCCAGGCGCCCCTCTGCCAGCTTTCTAAAGCGAGGTTGCTGGGGTCTAGCCCTGGAGGTCTGTCTGAGCAGGAGAGATACCCTGTGAGTCTGGGCCGGCAGGTGCTGCATTGCCTTGGGGCGGGTGGGGTGGGGTGAGGGGGACCCCTTTGCCTTGGGCAGGCCCTCCCAGCCAGAGGCATTTAGAAAGCTTTGTGCGAGTTTGCCTGGAAAGCAGCTCAACTGGAGCGAACAGGTCCACACTGGGTGCGCTGAGGGCCCGGGGCCTCCTGGCCTGCACCCTGAGAGACAGTGTGGTCAGCAGGGAAGTGTGAGGGAGTCAGGGGCCCTCGGGGGACCCGGAGGAGGTCGCCTCACGTCCACAGCCCCAGACGGCGATCAGGACAGACAACAGTAGCAGCCGGAGGCCCGCCTCTGGGGCCCTCCGCGGGGCTCCCTCCGGAAGGCCACGCACACGTGCAGCTGTCCAGGATGCCTGCTCCTGATGCCACCAACCCAGGGTCTGGGCGGCAACCAGGCCAGAAAATTCCAGTTGCAAACACGGGAAATCTACGGGGTGGTGATCGAGTCTACCAACAGGGAAAGTGAAAGCCAGAGGGGCTGAGTGACTCGCCCAGGTACCTAAGCTGGCTGGTGGCAGAGCTGCGGGTGTGTGTGTGTGTGTGTGTGTGTGTGTGTGTGTGTGTGTGTGACAGCCTCGGTGCCCTAGGGGACGGGGCTTCCAGTCAGGAAGCTGCCCATCCCCCAGAGCAGCCCTCACTCAGGCCACACCCACTGGAGGCTCAGACACACTGACGCTGTCCAACCCGGAGTGTGACCCCTTTGGCCCTCCTCGGGGCCAGCCGTGAGGACGGTGGGTGGTGGGTGTTTACCTGTGTAACCCAAACACCTAGAAGAGTGTCTGGGTACATAGGAGGTGTTCAAAGACCGTTTTATAAACAAATGGGTGGCTGTGATGGCTCAGCTCCCTGAAGGAAACAGGACACACCCCGCAAACAGGGGGATTTGAGGAAGGTTGACTAGCGGGGCCATTTGCGAAGGCTCAGCAGGCTACGGGGAAGCCACAGCCGTGGTGTGGTACCCCGGCACCAGCACCGCGGGGCTGTGACGCGCCCTACCCTACAAGGGGCAAAAGGCGACAGCCTGCAGGTTGTCAGCAGGACCAGTAAGGAGAGACGGGTGCTGGGTGCTGCCTACAGAGGAGCCATGACTTTGGTGAGGAACACAGCCAGCCCAAGGCAGGCCCGCAGGGAGGGGCTGGGAGCGGGGTCCCGGTGCTTCTCGTGCTTCTCGTGCTCTCTGACCCTCTGCTGGGCTCCCCTTGGCCGAGCACAGTTGGAGGCTTCGTGAGGGCAGAGATCTGAGTGGAGAAGGGCAGAGGGGCATCTGGAGGAAATCCAGTGCCGAAGGAAGGGGTCCCCATCCCAGGACCCGTCCGGGGAACACTGGCCGAGTCTTTTCCTTTTCCCTTCCTTCTCCAGTGACCCCAGTGGGAGACCCAGGCTCTTCTGCTTCTTGAGGAGACAAGCCCTCTCAACTGCTCCCTCTTCCTGGCTGGATTCAGGAAGGCTGCCCCTCCCTCCCCACCTTGTTTTTCACCCTTGGTACCTACAAGCCTCCATTCTTCCTCCCTTCTAGAACTAGCATACCCTCAGTCAGGCTTTCACAAGCTGAGCACTGTTGACATTTGGGACTGCTTAATCCTTGTTGTGGGGCAGCTTTGTAGGATGCTGAGCAGCTTCCATGGCCTTGATCCACTAGGTACCTGATGCCCACCCTGCCCCCCAGCTCCTGGTTGTAACCACCAAAAATATCACCAGATATTGCCAAGTGCCCCTTGGGAGGCAAAATCAGCCCCCGTTGAGAACCAGTGCCTTAAATGGACTCTTCCTAGGCCGGACACCTGGGCCCACCCCTGCCTCTTATACTGAAAACTAAAACACTCCGTTTCCTTGTTTCCTGGGTACTCCTCAGAGCTCTCAATGTTAAATCCAGTCAGTTACACAATTAGCACGCGCAAACACAGCCGTTTGCAAGCAGCAGCAGCAGGCAGTAATTTTTGGAAAAGTGATACATAAGAATATGTACATATACAATAGGAAGCTGCTTAAATACAGATAGGATGTATTTATTTTCCCCCACCTTGTTTCAAAATGGATTTAAGGCAGCTTAAAGTAAATTAAAACAAGTGAAGGCAAATGAGACAATAGGAACATAAGAGTGTGCATTTTAGATGGTGGTTTGTAACCAGACATATAAAATGAAGGATTGCGTGCTTGCTAAAGATGGGCTATAAATTTAGCTCCATGCTCTTGGGATCCAACTCAAAAAGGGAAGCAGGGCCAGCTATAGTATTGGCGGGGAGCTTTCCATCACGCAGACCCTCGGAGCTCAGCCAGCCTGATGGCTGCTTTCTCACACTGACCTGCCTCTGGGCCCCAGCGCCTGCCCCAGGCAGCATGTGGTTGGATTAGGAGCATAACTGGGGCAGGTGATCAGCCAGGTTGGGGTTCAGCCTTGAACCTTCCTTTGTGGGACCTGGCTGAGATGCCCAGGCCATGCCCAGAATTGTTTCGGGAGCTGGAGGGATGAGCAAGTAGCGCTGTCATTCTGGTAGCTTCCAGGAATTGGAATGGAGCACTGTGCTTGAGTTTTTCTCCTTCTTTCTGGGTTTTATGGTGTCTCTTTAGCATGTAATTGTCTCACTTTGGGACTGAGGATGTGGATACCCATTTTACAGGTAAAAGTAATGACTAATGTTTATTGAGCACTTAGCACGGGGCCAGGCCCACCGTTAAGTGCTTCATGCACATTATCTCAATCTCCACAATAACCTGAGCCAGGCACAGATGAGAAAATTGAAGTTTACAGATAGGAAAAGAGGCTTATAAAAAGTTAAGCAACTAGCCCATATCACATATCTAGTAAATAAAGGAGCAGGGACTGAAATCCAGTCTTGCCTTACTCCAGAGTCCATGCTTGACTCCCCTGCCTCTGGAAAGCTGGAGGTCATAGAAGAAAAGGAGTCAAGAGGAACAAAATCCTCATTCGGGGTCCCAGGGGTTCCTCCTCCATTTCAAGGAATCCCTACCTCTGTGCTCAGGGGGAAGAAAGAATTGGTTTTATAAGATGAAGATTGATCTTGTCTTTAATTAAAACTTCGATACATTGTTCCTTATGGGGTTTTGCATTAATTTTGATTTTTAAAAATGTTTCAGGGGCACCTGGGTGGCTCAGTCAGTTAAGCGTCCGACTTCAGTTCAGGTCATGATCTCATGGTTCATGGCTTCAAGCCCCTCAGAGCCTGAAGCGTGTTTCAGATTCTGTATCTCCCTCTCTCCCTGACCCTCCTCTGCTCACATTGTCTCTCTCTCTCAGAAATAAATAAAAAACATTTCTAAAAGACCTTATAAAAATATTGCATTAAAATATTATTCATCTTATTACTTTTTGGCGCTCCCTTAAAGTGTGCATGCCAGACGTGAGTGCCTTGCTCACCTCCTCCTCTTCCCAGCTTCCAGAGAGCCTAACACTATCTACTCCTGGCTTTCCGCTTGTTCCACTGATCGGTCACAGTTTCCTTGTCACGTGAGAGGAAATAGCCTTGTCTCCTCTGCCTGGCAATCAGGCCTGATATAAGAACCAAGAGGGAGAGGAGGCTGGGAAAGCAAATCCCTTGGAGCTGTTTTTTCCCAATGATGATGCCAAATGCTCCCAGACTTCACAATCTCCACCCTGCCACACCGGCCAAGATTATCATGCCATTGCACGGGGTGGGGTGGGCGGGCACTGAGATGCAACGGCAAGGTGCCTCACCTGGGGCCACACTACCTGGGTAGGTTCTTGGCCCAAGGCTTACCCCGCCGCCTCACCTGCTTCTCAGTCCTGGGCTTCTTGGGTCCTGCTGGGAAGCACAAGTCAGGTGATTCCTGTCCCTGATCACTCCCCTCTCCGGGAGTCTGAAGGATGTCTCTCTCTGCATTGCCTCAGCAGGCTGTGAAAACCAATCTAATCCAATCTATAGGAACAGCAAATGGACTCTATGGAGAAAACATAGGATGTTGTCTGAGTTAATAAGATAACAATTTAATATGCTTCTCTCCCCCTGCCCCCAGTCTCCGTCTTAAACAAGCTAGCAAGTGTTCACAGTTTGCCTTTAAGTAATTTAGAGAAGGCATTTGAAATTCCCATCTGCCCTGCTCCCCGACCAGCGATGTTTCTTGTCACTGGCTAACAGCATTTAAAATATTTACAGCCCTTTCTTTGCCCTGGGGGTATATCAGAATAAATCACTGTTACCACCAATAAATCAAAAATTAATCTCCAGAAAGCTCGATACCTGTCCTATCTCTCACATAACAAGTAGCAGAATCTATCCAAGAGACTTGGCATCAGCTGAATCCGAGCTCCCTTGGCATCTGCAGGGAGGAGGTGAATTATAGGCAAAGGGAGCCAGGGCTCCACACTGCCCTCTGGTGGAGCTGCTCCAGGACCCCGGCCTGCAGAGCCCTCACTGACAATGACCCCTGGCTCTGAGTCCCTGATTTCATACCAAATCTTCCCAGACACCACAGTCCCCTTTCATCCCGGGACTGTACCTCCTCCTTTGCCTTTTTTCCTCCTCATTATTTTCTTGTCCTCTGTTGAGATGTCCCCCCTCTCACATTCTCAGTCCTTTTTTTTCCTTTTACCCAACTCTTTGCTTAACCTCCATTGACCCTTTCCTCTTTCTTACCTTCTCCCTTTCTTTGAAAATTCCCTCCTTCCTCTTCCTTCCACGTTTCTCTTGCTTTGGAATTCAGGGCAGAAGAGTTAGAAATCTAACATGTGTATTATGCGCCAAGTATTGAGCTAGGCAATTAGCCACATCTCAGTTAATCCCCAAACGGCCTTTCAACGCTATCCCCATTTTACAGATGTGAAAACTGTCACTCAGAGAAGTTAAATAACTGATAAACTACTTGCATCAGCTGACGAGCAGTAGACTTAGCCCGCACTCCTAACCACCACTGTACCACAGACATTCCCAGGAGATCGGTCAAGGAATTTGGAAGTTATGTTGAGTGCAACTTAGATCCAGTGAGATTTTTTTTGTTTATTTTTTTTTAACATTTATTCATTTCTGAGAGACATGGACAAAGTGTGAGTGGGGGAGGGAAGACAGAGAGAAAGAGGGAGGCATAGAATCCAAAGCAGTCTCCAGGCTCTGAGCTGCCAGCACAGAGTCTGACATGGGGCTCGAACTCACAGATAGTGAGATCGTGACTGAGCCGAAGTCGGATGCCCAACTGACTGAGCCACCCAGGCGCCCCTCCAGTGAAATTTTAATGAAGAAAGTGACATTGTAAAAATTTTAAATCACTGTTTCAGAAATACTTACCTGTGACAACATAGGCAGAAAATGCTCTCATTGGTTAATCCTGAATGGGAATGGGTAATACAAATATTTATTGTTAGTATGTATTCCCAATGCCCTTTTCTGTATATAAGGAGTATTTCATAAATTTTTTAAGTTAGCAAAAATATATTCTTGAGGCTGTGTGGAAAAATGAAGGTTCCTGAGGTTCTGGACATGAGTTAGGGAATGATACCGAGGTACGGGAGAGATCCGAAAGCTTGAAAAGAGGCCATAGCAGCAGTGACCAAGGGAACTACATGCATTGGAAAGATATTAAAGAAGTGGGCTGGGCATGAGAAATGAGGCTAACACTCAAGTTTCCTTGGCTGAACGGCAGTGAGTTGGGTCCTTGGAAAGAAGTGGGAAGGGGTGGCCCAGGACAGAGAGCTCAGAGAGAGTTGTCTGGCTGGGTTTGCAGCCACACTTGAGGGTGGCCCTGGGGGGACATTGGAGAAGATGCGGCCTCTTCAGAAGTGAGTGTGGCATGAGTGGAGGCCCAAGGGTGGATCCTTGAGGAACCGAGACCTTTTACCTTTCTACATCTCTGGTCCCTCTCTGGCCACAGAGGGGCCACAGAGGGGCCAGAGACGTAGAGACATGGTCAGGAGTTTACGTTCTCATGGAAGTCAAAGGAGGAGTGAATTTCAAGGAAGGATTGGGAGGAACAGAAAGTGTGTGCAGTGTCTGTATCCCACTAGTACCTCCTTCATGAACATCTGACTCTTCCTTTCCCCATCTTCTCATGCTAGACCCTCCCTCTCTTAGCGTCACATACAGCCCCCGCCTCCCTAAACTACATGAAGCAAGATACAAAAAGAAACCACACAGGTCCTCCCTCCCCCAGCAGCACGAGGTCTGCATGGGGTGGACTGAGGTACCGAGCAGGGGCTGAGAATGCAGGCAGGGCATGAACGAGCCTTTCCTCTGTTGTGTCCTTCTCTTTCCCTTTATATGGCCAGAGCCTCAATAGTGTGGGAATGAATTTTTTTGTTTTTACCTTTTCCTCTGCTTTTTTCCACCCCTAACGTCTACTACTTGCATAGACTTTCTACATGCCTCCCGCTAATGAGGTTCTCTCTCAACTTGTTATTCTCTCTGTAACTACCTGAATTTAGAGAATTTATATTTGTCATGACTATACAATAACACATGCTCATTGTAGAGAATTTGGTAAAGGCAGAAAATTGCAAAGAAAATGAAATCCACCCATGATCCCACCACCCAAAGATAACCACCATTATTAACATCTTGGTATATTTCATTCCATTTTTTTCTCCTGTACATGTATGTATATTTTATAAAGTTTTCATGAATGCACCATAATCAGAATGTATTATGTAGACGAGATCTTACTGCAACAATAAAGACTCAAAATTTGCCATGGCTTAACACATTAGAAGTCTTTTTGTTGCTCATCAAACGATCTTGGCCAATTATGCAGCTTTGCAGGGCAGCTCTGCTCCACAAAGACATTCAAAGACCTGAGCTCCTTCCATTTTATGGGTCCACCATCTCTTTAGGGCCTCATTATGTCTCCATCCAGTTCTCAAATAGGGAAAGAGCACAGGAAGGAGGCACAACCACGCTTCAAAAGCCTTGGCTCAAAGGGGACACACCCTTCTGCTCACAGTCTATTGGTGATAACTTAGTCATGTGTTCCCATCTGACACCAGAGGAGGCTGGGAAATGTAGTCCAGCCGTACCCTTGGCTACAACCCCCTTTCTGATAAAGGTGACAATGAAGGGTCGACTGGTGGCTCCGTCGGTTAAGTGTCCAACTCTTGGTTTCGGCTCAGGTCATGATCTCACAGTTTGTGAATTCAGGCTCCACTTTGGGCTCTGCACTGTCCATGTGGAGCCTGCTTGGGATTCTCTCTCTGCCTCTCTCTCTCTGCCCCTCCCCTACTCTCTCCCTCTTTCCCTCTCTCTCTCAAAATAAATAAACTTAAAAAAAGAGAGAGAGAGAGAGACAATGGATTTTGGTGGACAGCTAGGAACTTAGACTATGTATCCTGTGACACATCCCTTAACTCCCCACATCTGATCTGTTTGCTATCAATGCTTTGCTCTCTTACACCTCATTTAGCTTACACATGCATTCAAACCCCAGTGCAGGTACTGTCCCAGAGCTTAGAGCTTCTTTACCAGCCCTAAGCCCCCTTGGCTGCCTTGGATGTTACTCCTCTGTACGCCTACATTACACTGTGATGATAGATGACTCAATTGTCTCCACAGTTGGACCATGAACTTCTTGAGTGTATCATCTGACACCCCACTAGAAATCAGTAATTCATATTGTTGAGTTCTATTGCACAATTGTACTCAGTATACTTGCTAAGCAAGATAGGGAATAAGTAGGAGAAAAAGAGTATTGGTGCTGATCAAGAAAGATAAGCCCCAGGAGTCTACTCGAAGGAGCTTCTGGGAAGAGAATGGTGTGGTGCAGAAGCACAGGGCTGGGTTGAGGGAAGTACAGGGCTGGGCTTAAGGTGAAGTGTTGATGGGATTATTTGGACAGTAACACAAAGACAGTAGAGGAAACCAAGAGGAAGCAAGGCTCTAAAACATCGAGAGAAAGTAGTCAAAGGGCTTCTCAGTTCCCGCCAATCAACTGGACAGTCTCTATCTCCATCCAGGCCTGACTCTCCAGCCCTGCCCTTGCAAACCAAGGGTGGTAAAATCTATGCTCTTCCTTCTCTAGATGTTATAACCTGGTTGTGCCTCTGGGTCCATGACTCTGCCAGGGATTTCCCAGTGCAGTGATGGGAGTGTGCTAGAGAGACAATGGCCTGGGTGATTTCTGCCCCAGTTGTGATCCCAGGGTCTTGGGATAGAGCATGGAGCCTCGCTGAGATTCTCTCTTTCTCTCCCTCTGACCCACTCCCCGACTCATACTCTAGCTCTCACTCTCACTCTAAAATTAGAAAAAGGGGGAGGGGCACCTGGGTGGCTCAGTCAATTAGACTTGATTTCAACTCAGATCATGATCTCACAGTTCATGGATTCCAGCACCATGTCAGGCTCCACACTTACAGTGTGGAGCCTGCTTGGGATTCTCTCTTTCCCTCTCTCTCTGCCTCTCCCCACTTGCTCTCTCTCTCTCTCAAAATAAATAAATAAACATTAAAAATTAAAAATTAAGTTTAAAAAAGAGGCAATGGGTTTTGGAAGATGTGGATACAGTAAATGTTCTTTCAAAGTGCTTGACTATAAAGAGGGAGAAGGATGCATAGTAGCTCAAAAGGGATATGAGTTTAATAAAGGGCTTTTGGAGGTGGTAGGCGAGGTGGTTGTTGTCTTGTTTTTGTTTAGTTTGTTTTTACAGTTATTGGAGAGACTTGAGCATGTTTATATGCTGAAGGGAAAGAGCCAGCCAAGGCTAAAATTATAGTACAGAAAAATGGATTCCATCAAAAAAAATTTTTTAATGTTTATTTATTTTTGATAGAGATGGTGGGGGGAGGGCAGAGAGAGAGGGAAACACAGAATCTGAAGCAGGCTCCATGCTTTGAGCTGTGCACACAGAGCCCGATGCGAAGCTTGAACTCACGAACCATGAGATCATGATCTGAGCCGAAGTCAGACACTCAGAATATGTGGATGATCTACCAGCTTTGTATCCTTATGAACACTTGGTATTGTTAATCTTTTTAATTTTGGCCATTTTAGTGAGTGTGTAGTGGTGCCTTGTTGTGGTTTTAATTTTTACTTCTCTGACGACTAAAAATGTTGAGCATCTTTTCATGTGCTTTTTGGTCATTTGTATTTTCATTTGTGAAGTGTACATTTAAACATTTTGCCCATTTTTTTGTTTCTCCTGCTATTGGTTGTACTGTTCTTCTAACTCCTAAAAATATATGTATATCTTCGGGGTGCCTGAGTGACTTAGTCAGTTAAGCGTCCGACTTCAGCTCAGGTCATGAGCTTGCAGTTTGTGAATTTGAGCCTCGCACTGGGGTCTGTGCTGACGGCTCAGAGCCTGAAGTCTGTGGCAGATTCTGTGTCTCCCTCTCTCTCTCTGCCCCTCCCCTGCCTGGTCTCTGTCCTTCTATCTCTCAAAAAATAAATAAACATTAAGAAATGTATAAGATAAATGTATATCTTTATATGGAGATATTATATATATATTTACACATATGTATTTGTCTTTTTATTTTCTTAACAGTGTTTCTTAAAGAGTACCAACTTATAAACTTTTTTTTTTTTTTTTATTTCTAGGATAGAGAGAGACAGCGTGAACAGGGGAGGGTCAGAGAGAGAGGGAGACACAGACTCTGGAACAGGCTCCAGGCTCTGAGCTGGCAGTCAGCACAGAGCCCGACGCGGGGCTCGAACCCACAAACCGCGAGATCATGACCTAAGCAAAAGCTGGACGCTTAACCGACTAAGCCACCCAGGCGCCCTAAAGAGTACCAACTTAAAATTTTGATGGAGTCCTGTGGCATCTGGGTGGTTCAGTCTGTTGATGACCCACTCTTGACTTCAGCTCAGGTCTTGATCTCAGGGTGAACTTGAGTTCAAGCTCCAATTTGGGGTCCACGCTGGGCATGGAGACTACTTAAAATAAGAAATAAAAACAAAACAGAGGGGAGGGCTAATCTTGAGCATGATAGACTTTTCCCTCTGAGCTGTATCTGGAAGAAATAAAGCGACAGTGCAGGAGAACAGAGAGGTTTGGGGGGGTATGTTGCGGGGGAGGGGCAGGTAGCTGTGGGGAGCAAGAAGTCTCTTGGCGCCACAATGGAACATAGTCTTGTAACTTTGACAGCCCCAAAGCTCTATCTCCCATGAGGAAGACTATGATGGCCAGTATTTTTTGTAATTGCAAAAGGTTGGCCATGTGGGTTTCAAAGGTGATCCACAGATACTTCACAGTGAACCCAGAAGGTCAGGCTATGAGCCTGGGTTTACATCTCAGCCCGTGCTATATTTGCATAAAGCCATTTTGCAGTTACAGGGAAAATATCAGGTCTTATAAACCATCCGGGAGTGTTCGAGATCTCAGGAAGCCTCTGACCAAACATTATTATGCAGCAGGAACTGCAGACTTTTGTTGTTGTTTTTTGCCTTGGGTTTTAGGGAAAGAGAAACAGCCCAGCGAAGTCTTACACATGTTATTTGGAAGTATTGTGACAGCCAAGAAATTGGGCTGGTGTCAAAAGAAACCACACTGGCTGTTTGCTTTTTATTATTTTTTAAAAAGCAATTTTGATCTTTCAAGCCCTGTGAGGAAAAAGTTTACTAAATATACCTCTGTGGGGGTGTGTGTTGATTCAAGCATTTATCTTGTCTTTGATCCCAAAGGATACATTCTTCTGCCCCAGGTCTCCTCACCCTCTGCCTTCACAAAAGGCTCTTCCACTTAAGGCCCCATTTCTCAGGGTCCTAAAAGCTGTGGGATAAGGAGTGAAGGTTGGAGCATTTTCTGGAAAAGGTAGAGCCAGCTCCTCACCTTCCCACGTCTGTTTTATAACAAAGGGCAGAAGCCTCTTGAATGTATGGCTTATATAACAAATAGCCTAGGGATGGGTCAGCTGTGGTTATGGTTGGATTCAGGGCTCAACATCTGTCCCAAGAATATGATTTTGGGGGCGCCTGGGCGGCTCAGTCGGTTAAGCATTGACTTTGGCTCAGGTCATGATCTCGCGGTTCGTGGGTTCAAGCCCCGCATCGGGCTCTGCTGACAGATAGCTCAGAGCCTGGAGCCTGTTTCAGATTCTGTATCTCTCTTTCTCTCTGACCCTCCCCTGCTTACACTCTCCCTCGCTCTCTCTCTCTCTCAGAAATAAATAAAACATTAAAAAATTTTTATAAAGGATATGATTTTGGTCATCTGCCTTTATGTTGGCTTGGTCTTGGCCCCATTTGTGGAAATCTGGCAATAAAAACTTGTACCCCTCATTTCTCTCAGGCTGTCATTCCTCTAACGAAATGGCAGGCTCCTTTTGGCCTGATTTGGGTCATACGTCCATCTTGAACCAATCATTGCCACCAGGGAAATGCAATAGGCTGGCTTGCTGAGGACCTCAACCCAAAACATGTGCACTGGGAGGAGTGGCAGGAAAGCTCCCCCAAAGCAGTGTGGCAGGCGAATTACTTCATGCAAGAAAATGAGTGACAGGAGGACCAAACAATCCAGATCAACCACACTTGGAAGCGTTGGGCAAGTTCTTCAAGGCTGACTATCTGGCTCAGGCTACGTCAAAGAGGAAGAAAAGGTCAGTGGGTTTCCTAATTCCTACAGGGCTTGCAAAAGCATGGTAGCTGCAAATGAGGTACTCTCAGCACTCAGACCATGAAGGGGTTCCTGAGACCAGGTTTCAAAGCTGTCCATGCTTTGGCCCCAGCCCTCTCCCCACCTCTCTAGCTGAACCATCTACTCCAGCCTAATTAATCTCATTTAGCACGATATAAAAACTCCAGTTCAAATGGCCTGCATTAAAGCTGAAGTACCACCACTTACTATTTGTATAACCTTGAGCAAGCCTGCTTCCTCATCTGTAAAATGGGGGGTAATAGTACATACCTTCCTGACACTAGGGTGAAGGCAGTAAAAATGATTCTTCAGGTAAAGGCGACCCCCGGAGGGCCGGTTATCATCCTTTGGCCCTCCTCCCTCAGATACCTCACCAGCCCTTCTTTACACTGCCTGTGGCCCGGGATATGCATGCCTGTTTTGCACTCTGCATCAGCTGGACTCCTTTGTCCTCTGGCTTCCAGTTGCGTTTGATAGTGAGGTTGGAGCGTTCCTTACTTGCCCTTTCCCTGCACTTGGATCCCATTTCTGGCCTTGGCTGTGACCCTCCATGGACTGCAATTCCCTCCAAGTGTTCCCTCCTCGGTGACTCCGCTTCCCATTTTTTCTTTTGTTGGCATTATGTGTTTCCATTGTCTTTTCAGCATTGGATAGTGATGGATTTCCACCATTGCTAAATTCCTTAGCATCTCCATTTGGTCCTTTAATGCTGCTTATACGTCTTTCATGCCTCTTCATTAAGATATCCTTATCTATACCACCAGGTGTAGGAGCTCTTTCCTCAGACCCTGACTAATACAATAGTTGGTAACAGGAATGGTTCCAGGAAACAACCTTCATTTTTTAAAAGATATTATTTTGTTTATTTAACTTTATTTTAGAGAGAGAAAGACAGAGCATGAGTGAGGGAGAGGGGCAGAGAGAGAGAGAGAGAGAATCTTAAGCAGTCTTCATGCTCAACACGGAGCCCAATTCAGGGCTCAATCTCACAACCCTGGGCTCATGACCTGAGCTGAAATCAAGAGTTGGATGCTCTACAAACATAAACTGTTGGGACCTCATCAAGATTAAAAGCTTCTGCACAGCAAAGGAAACAACCCAGAAAATTAATAGACAACCAACGGAATGGGAAAAGATAGTTGCAAATGACATATCAGATAAAGGGTTAATATCAAGAATCTATAAGGAACTCACCAAACTACATGCCCGAAAAACAAACAACCCAGTGAAGACATGGGCAGAAGATATGAACAGACACTTCTCCAAAGAGGACATCCAGATGGCCAACAGACACATGAAACGATGTTCAGCATCGCTCCTCATCAGGGAAATACAAATCAAAACCACACTGAGATACCACTTCATGCCAGTCAGAGTGGCTAAAATGAGCCAATCAGAGAACTCTAGATGCTGGCGAGGATGTGGAGAAACGGGCACCCTCCTACACTGTTGGTGGGAATGTAAACTGGTACAGCCCCTCTGGAAAACAGTGTGGAGGTTCCTAAGGAAACTAACAATAAAACTCCCCTATGACCCAGCAATAGCACTGCTAGGAATTTACCCAAGGGATACAGAAATGTTGATGCATAGGAGCACATGTACCCCAATGTTCATAGCAGCACTCTCCACAATAGCTAAAACATGGAAAGAGCCTAAGTGTCCATCAACAGATGAATGGATCAAGAAGATGTGGTTTATCTATACCATGGAATACTACATGGCAATGAGAAACAGTGAAATCTGGCCATGTGTAGCAACATGGATGGACCTTGAGGGTGTTATGCTGAGCGAAATAAGTCAGGCAGAAAAGGACAAATATCATATGTGTGCACGTATAGGAGGATTAGGAGGAACTTAACAGAGGACCAAGGGGGAGAAGAAGGGCGGAAATGGTGGGGGAAAGGGAGAGAGGCAAACCATGAGAGACTCTTGAATGCCGACAAAAACTGAGGACTGATGGATGTGGGGGGGAGGGGGGATGGGCATGGAGGAGGACACTTGTGGGGATGAGCACTGGGTGTTATGTGGAAACTAATTTGACAATAAAATATTTGTAAAAAAAATAAATAAAATGTTGGTAGTTTGCTAGAAATAAATAGCTAAATTCTTTTACAACTTAAAAAAAAAAAAAAAAAAAGAGTTGGATGCTCTACTGACTGAGCCACCCAGGTGCCTCCAGAAAACAACCTTCAAAATCAGATTCTGGGGCCAAGTTTCTCATTTATTTAATGAATGCATAAATGACCTTATTGCTGTGGGGAAATGGGGCACTGGTAACCTATGGCATGATGAGGCATTGAGATTATTCAAATCATCACTGATAGTGATGTAGGATGGAGATCCAGTGGAAGACAAGGTTTTAAGCGATCAGGTGACTGCTGCACTTGATTGCTATGGCAACAATGGTAATTACAAGAACCGCTGATGACATCTGACTATTCTGGAGAGTGTGTGAGTATGTGTGTGTATGTGTGTGTGTGTGTGTGTGAGAGAGAGACAGAGACAGAGACAGAGAGAGGGAGAAAGAGAGAGGAGCTTTGAGCTTTGAACTTCCAACTCAAGACATAAGTGTAGAACCAGAAAGGTTCTGTGGAGGCCTTAAAAGAATCCCTTATTGCATGCAGCTTCAAAGGAGACATAGCTGTTTACAAGGCCTGAAGTCTAATTATGTGAATTGAAGACATGCAAGGTCTATTCGATGTACAACCTTACCAAGCTCCTATGCTAATGATAGGGTACTGGCCGTGAATGAGTTTGATGCTAAGGTTTGGATGAGGACATTTGGAATGACACAGATGAAATGGAGATTGACCAACCACTAGTCTCCCTGAAACTGCATTGCTAGAGAAAGCAGTCCCTTGCATAAAGACTTCCCTATGGTCTCGCACAGGGCAGCTGAGGTACACCTATCATCCTGTAGACCTAGCCCCACCTTATCTCATTGCCTCAAGGCTCATAATGAGAGTCACATCTCACCATAGCCCAAAGGAAACAAAGATCTCCAGGAGGAGACAGTTATACTCTAAAGAAATTGTAATATCTTTTCATTTGTAGTGTCAGGAACCTTGGGAACATGTATATGCAAATAGACTCCAAAAATATTGGGCCAAGAAAGATGAAATATAGTTGGACTGGATCAAATTTGTCAATAGGGGAGAATCTACCTGGGATTCAAGGTGTGTAACATGGTAGCTCAAGCAGGTGGGAGTGGCCTTAATAGTTTGCTTGGCTGAGTAAATCCTAGGTTTAATACTGCCATGGGGCGTCTGGGTGGCTCAGTCAGCTGAGAGTCCAACTCTTGATTTCAGCTCAGGTCACTATCCCAGAGTGGTGGGACCAAGCTCTGCAATGGACTCTGTGCTGAGCACGGAGCCTACTTAAGATTCTCTCTCAGGGGTGCCTGGGTAGCTCAGTCAGTTGAGCCCCCAACTTGTGATTTCTGCTCAGGTCATGACCCCAGGGTCGTGGGATTGAGTCCTGTGTTAGGCTCCATGCTAAGCATGGAGTCTGCTTGAGATTCTCTCTCTCTCTCTCTCTCTCTCTTCCCCCCTTGCCCTTTCTCTCTTTCTCTCTCTCTCTAAAAAAAACAAAGCTTAGGATGCTGGGAAACTGAAATATATCTATTATATGTAACCCACTTCATCTCTCTTCTTAAGGCCCAGAGGATATTCTCCTCACAAAAAGAATTTAAAAGTTCATCAGTAAGACACTAGCATCCTTGAGAAGCTCCGTATGGCTGTTCTCCATAGGTCAGAGATAACAGTGGATGATGTTAAATTGAGATCTCTAAAACTAATTGTGAAACTTGGAATCTCCAGTGACAGACTGTCAGAGACAAGGTGGGCCCAATTACTGTAATAAGCCACAGTATAGAATGATAATCAGATTGTTCCTCAAGGATTTATGGTGGTGGCTAATTGATCATAGGGTTGAAAGGAAAAACACAGATGTGTAACTTACTATGATATTGCTTAATCCATATCAGCCATGAGCCAATATAAATATAATATGAGCTGCATTTGTAATTTTAAATTTTCTAGTAGCTACCAATTTAAAAACTAAAAAGAAACCATGATAATAATTTTAAATATTTGATTTAATTCATGCCACTTTAACATGTAATCAGTATAAAGCATTTCCGATATTATATTTGACATTTTTTGGTACTGTCTTTAAAATCCAGAGTGTATTTTGCATGCAAGCATAGCTCAATCAGGACTCGCCACATTCCAAGGGCTCAATAACTATGTGTGACTAGTAGCTACCACATTAGACAGCATAGATCTATATAATTGAGAAAATTATTATTGTGGCAGATAGAAACCTGACTCAGCCAGAGTGATAGTTTTTACTTTTCCACCCCATTTTCTGAGATAAGCTAGTGCACAAACTCAGAACCCTTTGACTGAGGAAGAGGTCAGGTCCCTTGAAGGAAGAAGCCTAAAAAGTGACTATGAATAAATTCTGTGCATTTCTTCAGAGCATTCCAAGAGGTACCTGAGGGGCCATTTGCTGAAGTGACTGAGCACAAGAGAAAGGAAACACACAGACCTTGGATACTAGCTCTGAACTGATGCTAATTTCTGAGGACCCTAAAGCCACCATGGTCCATCAGCCTGAGTAGGGACTTATGAAGGTCTGTTGATGCACGATATCTTGGCTTGAGCTATCTTACAACTACTCTAGCAGACGCATGTAACAGACATAAATGACAACTGGAAGAACCCCCACATTGGCTCCCTGATCCATGGAATGAGAACTCCTAGGGAAGCAAGGCCAAGGGGAAGCCTCTGGAAAGCCCACAGCACCCATCTTCCTACCTGCCAGAAGACTAAACCAAAAGGCAATACCACATTCCTCGGGAGTACTGCAGCGATTAGACTCACCGTCAAAGCTGTGAAAGATGGCAAGATGATGGTTCCAATCATATTCCTGCTCTAATACCTACTTGGTCAGGGAAAATGCCATGTAGGTTGTGGAGAGTAACTATGGATTGTGTTACACTCAGGTAAGTAGTTACTGCTGATCGCAGCTGTTATTCTGGATATAGTATCTCTACTAGAACAATGGCATCTGGTGTATAACCAGTGTCTTCACAAGTTATTTTTTTCTCTCTCTCTTAATTAGTAAGAACAATCAGCAGCAGCCTGCCTTCACCTGGCTGGCACAGTTGGGATACACTCATGGTCTTCAGGGTAATGTCAACTTTCCTGCTTTCATATAATCCAAAGGAGCTTTGATACCTCACCGTACTCCATGCTGGCCCATTATATGGATGGCATTCTGTCACCTGAACGTGGTGAGCAGGATGCAGCAGGACTCTTGAAGCCTCTCCAAGATACAGGCATGACAGAAGATAGGGAGAAACACTTCACAAAATTTAGAAGCCTGACACACTGATGACATGCCTAGCGATCCAGTGGTCTAAAATACCTTGGAATGGTCCTTCCAAAATTAAAGTTAAATCTCTCCATTTTGCACGATGCACAGCAAAGAAAAAGACCCAGTGCTTGGTGGGTCTCTTTGAACTTTAAAAGTGATATTTGGGCGTTCTACTCTGACCCATTTGCTCAGCAACATAAGGCTGCCATTTTAGGGTGGGTCCCAGAGCAATAGAGGACTGGGTACCAAGCCCAGGCTGCAGTTGCTCTGTCACTTGGGCAGACCCAGAAACTTCAATGACACCAGAAGTATCTGAACATTAAAAATAATTTTTTAATGTTTATTTATTTTTGAGAGACAGAGAGAGACAGAGCATGAGTAGGGGAAGGGGAGAGAGAGACAGAGACACAGAATCCGAAGCAGGCTCCAGGCTCTGAGATATCAGCATAGAGCTCGATGCAGGGCTTGAACCCATGAACTGAGATCATGCCCTCAGCCGTCGTCAGATGCTTAACCGAATAAGCCATCAGGTGCCCTGTAGTATCTGAACATTTAACCAATGGATACCAAGTACTGATGCGACCTAAGCTGTTCATTATGAATTGAGTGTTATCCACCAAGTCATAAAGTTAGGCATGTGCGAAATCATTCCATTATCTAACGGAGGTGGTAGAGACCTGCATAGGCACAGGTAAATTGAGACTCCCACGGCATCTACTTCTGCTGTTTCACCATCTCTTCCTCAACCCACATAAATGGTCTCATGGGAGCTTCCCCCTGTTAACAGAAGAAAGAATAACTATAGGCCTGGTTTATAGATAAGTCTGTTTGTATGCAGGCACCAGCCAGAAGTGATTGTCTGGTGCATTGCAGGGATGGCCCTGAAAAACAGTGATAAAGAAAATTCTCCCAGAAACTTGGACAAAATGTCTGATTCGCTTGAAAAGAAAATGGGCTGAAGTACAAATCTATACGGTCTCATGGACAGTGGCTGACACTTTAGTTTGATTGGTCAGGGACTTTGGAAAGACCAAGAGTGGAAAATTGATATGACAAAGACAGCTGAGGAAGAGAGATGTGGATGAAACTCTTAGATTGAATGAACACTGTGAAGATATTTATAACTTAAGGGAATGATCACCAGAGACCACTCACTGCAGAGAAAGCTTCCAAAAATAAGGTAGACAAGATGACCCACCTTGTAGCTATATTCAACTTCCTTTCTCAGACACCCTGCTGTTTACTTCATGGGCCCATGCGAGAGAGCCATAGTAGCAGAACTGGTCACAACAACGAGGACTTCCCGTCACTACAATTACTCCGGAGATCACCACTGTGAGTGCCCACCTTTGTCATCAGCAGAGGGCAACACCGAGCCCTGGAAAAGGTAATAATCCTTTGGGACCCAGCCTATTCCTAATTTTATTGAATTTCTACCATCTTGGAGCGGGGGCAATGCTTTGACTTCATGGGAATAGATTCATATTCTGTACGCAGATTTACCTTCTTTGCCTGAAACTCTTCTGCCAATGCTATCATCAGGGGACCCACAGAATCCCTTATTCATGGTGTTGGTATTTTACACAACGTTGCCTCTGACAAGGGACTCACATTAATACAAAAATTGTACAGTGATAGGCTCATGCCTATGGAACTCAGTGATTCTACCATGTACCTCATCAATGGCAGGCAGCTGGTCTAATAAAGGAGTGAAATGGCAAAGAGAGGCTCACTTATGATTCTCGAGGGATGACACCACCCTGAGAGACAGGTTTTATCTGATGAGACGCCGTATATGCTTTGAGCCTGTGGCCAAATGATGGTGCTTTTTCTCTCAAAGCCAAAATACGAGGGTCTGAAAATCAAATGAAAGAGGCAGAAAAGATACTTCTTGTGATTACATTTATACATTTAAAAGACACGTATAAAAATGTACATTTATAAATTACATTTGTAAAATTTGTAGATACATTTATAAATATATTTATAAAATTTTTTCTTGATGTGCACTTCTCTTGGGCCTTGGCAGGTTCTGAGGTCCTAGTTTCTAAGGGAGGAAACGCTTTCACAAGGGAAGATACATGGCCATGGTTCCATTAAATTATTAAATTGGAAGCTGATGCTCCCCCCTGGCCATCTGGGCTTCTCCTGTCACTGCACCAACAAGCAGAGGGGTTCCCATAACCAGCTAGCGAAGGTGATTGGTTCCAGGCACTACAAAGAAATTAGGTTGTTCAAACCGCAAGATTACTGTTGTTTTCAGGGCTCCATGGGGGGAAGGCTGCTGCCAGGACCTTGCCAGTGGCAGAGAGGAACCTCCAGCTGGCACAGGCTAGAGGGCCTTGGCCGGGCTCCGTTCTTCATCCTTCCCCAGCCCTAGTGAGGGAGAAGACAGGGTTTGTAGAGTTCCATCCAATTCAACAAACATTTGCCGGAGAGCTTTGGGAGGTAACAGTGCAGCATAACTGACTAACCAGAGCGTTCATGAACGTTCATGAAACGAATTGTTCTGGTGAATTGAGCTTTCTAAGTAACTAAGTTTTATTCTGAAAACTCTTGTTCAATATCTTTCTGAAATGTCTGCTTCTACTTTCTCCCTGCCGTAAGTGCGGCCCAGTGAGCATGCTTGATGCTTTCTTTGATGAACAGGGATTTTAAAGGCCCTCAAGGTGATTTTTTCCAGAAGACCAAGTCTCAAGGTGATAATGTAGATAAAGAAAGGGAAGGTGATGGGGCTGAATGAACTGCACAGGACAGAAGTTACTTTATCAGAAGATAAATTCCTGATATCAGCTTGGTTTGCCATCATTTGCCTCCTCCTGGAAGAAGCATTCTGAAGGAGCTCTGGTTAGGAGAGAGCTTCTGGGAGCTGAGGATTTATAGTCGTAATGATCATGGCTGTTAACTTGTGATGCTCGTGTTTATATGGTATGCTACATTTTCATGCCTCTCTCATATTTATGCTCACATTTGAATCTTGCATCGGCCCTTCAAGATGGCAAGGGCATGTTTTGTTATCCTCACCAAACCATTGGCACAACTGAGGCACAGATAGGGTAATGGCAGACAAAGACACAGATCCCTGGACCTATTCCTCTCCATTTATTTGGTTTTTGCTCTGGGGTATTTTCTTAGGGTAGATACTGGGAAGAAGATGACATTTTCATGGATCTTGAGAGAAATGAATAAAAGAAGAAGAAAACTCAATGTGGGGTCATGTTGTCAGGAAAAGGCTGCGTAGATCGAGAAGAGTAGGTGGGCAGTCAGAAGATCCCCCTGACAATTCCCATCAGTGGAAGTAAAAAGAGCATGTCCCCACCACATGGTCAGAGCCCAGGAAGCACAGCATAAGGGTCATTCTCCCCCTACGGGGGCAACCTCTGGCCATTCTCTGCCAGATCTCTCACATCTGCCATGGGGACAAAATCAGGAGATGCCTCCACCATGGGAGAAGGGTTCTGCCCAAGGAGATGTGTCTTTTGTTCCCTGCTTCTTCCCCAAAAGGAGGGGTACTGCCCTTCTAGGCTGATGATGTGGCTTTTCACGGTACCGCAACCAGAGACACAGAGCGAGGAGGGGGTAGTCAGGGGCCTGGGTTCAAAGTCCTGGCAACACAGCCATGGGCAAATCAGATGAGTTTTCTCCTACATGCTGTGCTGATTTCCCGCACATGCAGGAAGGGACAATATCCAGGTTCCTCTTGAATTCTAAGGCCATTCTGGAAGTAAATGAGATCATATGGAAAGAAGAATGTTCTGTTCTTTTTAGAATCATGAGTGCTAATGACGAGGTCACTTTTGGAGACCCAGGGCACAGGCCATCTGCAGATTTTGGAGGCTGCCTCCTCATCTCCCTAGATTTCTGCCCCGTCTGCATCTGACTGTGTTATTTCATGCATTTCTGTCTCAGGTCTAACTGGTGCTGGGCATGAGGTGCACATTAATGTCTGACTGTAACCTGAACGAACATAAGGAGTCACTTTTTTCTCCGCACATCAGTGTTTACAACTGTAGAATGGAGAAGGAGCGGTAGAGGTAGGGTAGTCCATTCTATCAGATGGTTTCTAAAGCGCTTTACAATCTAACAGTCAATGGACTGAAAACCATCTCCCTAAAGAGGAACTTGCATGTTGGGGGCCATGTCTGTGAAGAGCCCAGGATGAGGTGGGCACAGAAGGGTGGGCAGGAGGTTTAGGAAGAGCAAACTATGTGGAGAAGGGAAAGGACTTAGACTCCCAAACAGCTGAGAAAAACCCAGAACAAAGATCGAAGAACGCACTATCGTAGGATAGCATCAAGGGGGAGGCAAATTCATCAGAAATGGCCTCAGCACTGCACTTCAGGTGTCTGTGCATCCCACGGGTGCCCCTGCAAACAGGTAGACGTGTCATGTGCTTGTGCTTGTGCATGTGCTCCAGTGGGATTTCTTGTACCTACTGGGAGAGCCTGGCTGCATCCTCTCCCTGAGTCCAGTGAAATCAAGATGTAGAGTTACTGATACCTCTGAAGAGAGTGAAGGTGAAACCTCACAGTCCAGGCAGCCCAGGGACAGATGCTGAATTAATGCAGGTGGAGACACTACATCTGAACAGGGTAGAAAAGATGGTCAGAGTCTGTAGCAAAACAGTCTCAAAGAACAAGGGCAATTGGTAGCCTTGTAGGAAAGAAGTCCTGGGGCACACGCCTTATATACATACTTTTATTGGGCGCTTCACCCAGGGTCTGTCAGGCCTAAGGGTTTTGCTGTTAGGTTGATTTCTTCTGCAGAGGAAGGTGTACGGGCGGGGGTAAAAGAGATATACATTCCTGAGGATGAAGCCCCCAACAGCCCTGCACGCCGCCCCCTCTTGGCTCTGACATTTCAACAGAAAGCCTGGGCAGGGTGAAGACTTTGGCAGGCACAGAGGGGATCAGTGGTGAACCCCTCTGACTCTCTGGAAGAACTAGGCCAGTGTTTCTCCAAGGGGGAGCCAACAACCTTTCTATCAGAATAACCCGGCATGCTAATTTCAAAGGGGATATTCCTGGACTCTATTCCACTGAATTTGAAACTTTGGGGGAACTGGCATTATTTTTTTTAGCAAGCTACTCAGAATAATTCCTATGCCCCATAGTGTTAAAAACCATATGCTCTCTTTGAAGGCAATGGCCACCATCAATGCCTAGCAAACTATAAACGCTCAGCAAAAATGTGTTGAAAGACTGAATGCATAAATGAACGTGTGTGGGGGAGAAGGCTCATTAGCAGTGAGCCTGGAAGTAGCAGAGGTGACTAGAACGAGGGCCAGGGTTTATCAGACCTGGAAATGGGTTCAAAGGGTTCCAGCAGGGTCACATTCTCCAATGATATATGGCACTTTGTACTTTACAAAGCTTTCATCTTTCTTCCCCTTTGAATCCTGATGAAAAAAACCCTAAGCTAGATATCATGCTTGTTAACTAATTTTACACATGGGAAAAAAATATTGAGGTTCAGAGACTTATTCATCATTTGCCCAATATCATACAGCTAATAAGGGACAGAGACATGACAGTTCCTTTGACACAGAGCTCCAGGCCAGACCATCATACAGTGTCTTGGCTACTACCATCCTCATCAAGGACGGGATGAGGACACTGGACTTGAATGACACCATTATGAGCTGCATGCTAACATGCACGGTTAGGGCTGACCAGTGAAGGTGAGGGCCATGCAGGACAGGGGGAGGGGGGAAACCTGACATTTATTGAGCAACTACTGTATGCCATAGCCATCCACTTCCTATGTATTATCTCGTGTAATGTTCACAGCCACACTGCAAAGATTTCATTGCCCCATTTTATAACTGAGGCAAATGAGAATCAGAAAGGAAGACAAGTAAGTAACTTGCGCATGATGTTGGCCACAGAACCAGAAAGTGGCAAGGCCAAGTTTTGAACACAAGTCTGACCAAATTCAAAAGCCCATTTACTAAGCCTTTGTCACCTTTTTTTTTTCCTTCTTAGCTACCATTGGATCCAAGATTTTAAAATTTGTTTTTCTTTCTTTGACTGGTTAGGTCGTCATTCATTCTATTTTTCTTTTCCTTTTAGAAATTACACTTAATTTTAAAAATATTTCTATATTGAATTATACATCTTTAATATTTTTTAAAGTTCATTTTTATTTACTTTGAGAGAGACATAGGGAGCAAGCAGGGGAGGGGCAGAGAGAAAGGGAGACAGAACCCCAAGTACGCTTTGCCCTGTCAGTGCAGAGCCAGATGTGGGGCTCGAACTCACAAACCGTGAGATCATGACATGAGCTGAAATCAGGAGTTGCATGCTTAGCCAACTAAGCCACCCAGGTGGCTCTACCTTTAACATTTTAACATATGTACTTAACAAAGTCTAACAAGATTTATCTCTGCCTTTCTCCTGAGCTGTACAAGGTCTTTACAATACGGTACATCTGATTTCTCCCTCCCATTTTTCAAGCTACTGTTATCTATTGGGTTGAGCTACATGAAACTGTAGATATTTAACAAGTATTAACCTATAAAAATGGTAATACATGCAAACAATGTTTTTAATAAAACGTTGTTACATCTTAAATTTAAACTCCCCAAAATTAGCCATTTAAAATATTTGACACTTAGATTTACCTACATACAAACCAATTTCCTTACTCACTATTCGTTTTTTTGTTTTGTTTTTTATTTATTTTATTTCATTTTTTAAGTGGGCCCCACACCAGGGTGGAATTAAACACGGGGCTTAAACTCACAACCCTGAGATCAAGACCTGAGCTGAGATCAGGAGTTGAACACTCAGTGGGGCACCTGGATGGCTCAGTCAGTTAAGAGTCTGATTCCAGCTCGGGTCATGGTCTCAGGTTCTTGGGTTCAAACCCCATCTCAGGCTCTGTGCTGACAGCTCAGAGCCTGGAGCCTGCTTCAGATTCTGTGTCTCCCTGTCTCTCTCTGCCTCTCCCCCACTTGTGTGCTCATGCTCGCTCTCTCTTTCTCTCAAAAATAAACACTAAAAAAATAAAAGAGTTGGACATTTAGCCAACTGAGCCAACCAGGAGCTCCTTGTTTTGCTTTTTAAATACAGAATTTATTTATTTAATCACAAAAAATGCACAGAAACAGTGGGAATCAGCAAAGTGAATATCGTACCAGACAGAACTGAACAAATTTGTGCTAAAGCAACACAGCCTGTCATCTCTCTCTTCTATAGGAACATCTCTGCCTCTTTTACACAATTTATTGTGCACAATTTGTCTGGATTCGACCTTGGGTAAGACGTTTTTACCACTCAGAAGCTGTTTTCACTTAAGTAAAAGTAAGGTTTTGGTCTGAATCTAAGATTCTCAGCCAGGGGTTTACATCAGAGTCACATGAGTTGTTTCAATGTTCCTGTGAGTTGTTGAGACCCACTTCTTCCTTATGTTCAGTTTCATTAAGGTTTTTTTTCAGAGTAGGTCTGTGAATAGTAATCTCAGTCTTTGAATGTCTAAAAGTGTTTTTATTTCTCATTCCTTCTTGTGTGACAACTGAGCTAGTATAGAACTTGAGGTTATCAAAGTTCCTCATCCTAAGCATCTTGTCTTTCTCTCTTTTACGGCTCTTATTAATGGTGTGTCCAACCTCCTCATTGTATCTTTTTTACCTCTTAGGCTGGTTTTCATCTCTTTATCTCTCCAAACTGCATCCCAGGGAAGCACCTCAGATCCAGCTTTTTAAAAATTCACTAATTCTTGGGGCGCCTGGGTAGCTTAGTCGGTTAAGCGTCCGACTTTCACTTAGGTTATGATCTCGCGGTTTGTGGGTTCGAGCCCCACGTCGGGCTCTGTGCTGACTGCCAGCTCAGAGCCTGGAGCCTGCTTCAGTCTGTGACTCCCTCTCTCTCTGGCCCTCCGCTGCTCACGCTGTCTCTCTATCTCCTAGAAATAAATAAAAACATTAAAAAAAAATAAAAAAAAATAAGAATTCACTAATTCTCTTGGGTACCTGGGTGGCTGAGTCAGTTAATCTTGATTTCGGTTCAGGTCATAATTCCAGGGTTGTGAGATCGAGCCCTGTGTCAGGCTCTGCACTGACAGCATGGAGGCTGCTTAGGATTCTCTCTCTCCTTCTCTGTCTTTGCACCCCTCCTCCTTTGCTCACTTCCTTTCTCTCAAAATAAATATACATTAAAAAATATTTTGAAAATTTTCACTATTTCTTTTTGGCTTTGAAAAGGCCTTTTTTAAAGCATCAGTTCAAATGTTAAGTTTGACTATTATATTTTTATTTCTAGATTTTCCTGTATTCTTTTTGACAATGACATTTTTTTGTTGTGTCGTCTTATGCATATCATCTCAACGTTTCGTCCATCTTTAATATTGTTTTAAAAATAAAAGTACTTATTAAAGTTTCTTTCAAATTGTTTAATTTTATCCAGATATTGAGGTACGAGTTCTTTGACTTGATGTGTCTAACTATCCCTTATGATGATGTGTTTTCTTACATGATTATACCATTTGACTGTGAGCCTCTCTTCCGAGGGAATCACTTCCTGTGATGCTACCACGCGCCGGGGGCTGCACTAAACTTCCACAGGTGTCAATTTCTGGCTTGTTTTCATGTTAATTTCTCACTTGAGGCCCCTGTACCATGTGACAGGGAACTTAGAACCCAAACCCGTCAAACTGGTTTAGGATGCCAATTTCTTGAGTACAACTCTTTGTACACCCACGGCCAAAGTGGACATCAACCCTCCCTCACCAGCTTCCAAGGTGATTGGTGACGTTTTCCTTCCCTTGTCTCATGGATACACCAATTCTTCGTAATCCCTCCTTTTATGAGAGCTCAATTCTACTACATGGGGCCTGCAGCCCAGATAGGCAACAGAATTCCAGTCCCCAGCTGATTTTATAATTCCGTGAGCCATTTTGTTTCAGCACCTGTTAACCACCCTGACTTTGAGTCTCCTCTTTGTTAATCTAGCACTAGAGATTTTTTCTCCCTTAACTTTGAGCTCAGCTATTAAAATTTTTCTTTCAAGTGTTATATTCTAAATTTCTGGATAAAAATTACAATGCACAGCTCCTGCTTCAGTGTGGGGAGAGCCTCACTTAATTCATGTTCTGTTTTGTTTGATGGCTGTTCAGAAGGAATAAAGGCCCAAGTTCCTTAGAAGTCAGATGATAAAATGAAGGTTTCTCTCACTGGAAGGAAGGAACCTGAGTGAGCAAGTTAGAAAGAGCCAAAGGAAGATACTGGCAAGAGTACCTCTTTTAAAAAGAAGTTCAGAGCTCCTTGGGTGGGGGGAGGGGGGGAGTTCAAAATGGAGCCAATCTCTGAGGCTTGGAGCTCTGAGCAAAGAGGCAGAGGTGCTGAGGAGATAATTACCATTGGTAATCTAAGCAGAAACTGCGTACAAGCTGCACTAGGCCTGTGAAAAGGCCCGAGGCTGCCGGGAGGTGGGGAAAAAAACAAGCAAATATTCAGAGAAAGGGAATTTATAACAGTTTTGTTAATGACAAAGCATTCAATTTGTACTGTGAAGGTTTTATTTCTTTTAACCCTTCTCGAACTGGAGTATTTCATAGCTTCTAAGAACAGGCTCCATGCCACTAGCTGATTAGATACAGGTTTTAAAATGGAAAACAAGAGAATGTATCCAAGCTGTATCCTTTTCTCCATCATCCCTGCCGGAAACGGTCCAGCCACCGCTCCGGTGTTCACCTTAACCAGGCAACGCTGATCACATGCGGGTCAGTCTCTAGGAATCTGTGGGAATCAAAGCGCATCCACCTGCCTTTAAAGCGGACTCAGCCCCTGGGAATGGCGGGAATACCTCTGATACCACCATGGAGATGCACGTCGATAGCAGTGGAGTCTAACTAGCATGAACCAGAGGAAAGGAGGCAGGTTTGCGGCTACTTCATGCCAAGAGGGAAGTGAGCTACTTCCGCAGATACTGTAAGAGTTCAGGATAGGGGTGAACCCCAGCCGCGCCCTCCCATCCTCCGCTCCCCCCCACCCCAACAATGGCAGTGACTGAAGTGTCTAAAGGAGCTGGAGACCGTGAATTCTGCTCTCACCCAGTTTGTAGAAGTCCAATCACCACAGCATAAGCAGCCTGATTATGGGAACTACATAAATACCAAGGACACAAATATCCCCGAGGAGAAGGGGTGTGGGAGGAGAGGGGCCTGGGGAGAGAAGGGTCCTCACCCACTGGTTGAAAGCAGTCAGGGAAGGAGAAGATGCCTGTGGGAGGATGGGAAGAACCGCAGAGGCTCTGCAGGGGTGGGGGCAGACCGAAGCAGCGGAGAGGGCCGGCTTCTCTCTGCGCCGAGCATCATGGGCCACGCCCCGGTGTGACGCCTGGACACCAGGAATGCCGCAGGCGGGGGAGTTCCGGGATTCTGTCCTGGCCCTCATGATGATGATGATGGTGACCGCACACCCTTCCCTCCACAGCGCCTACTGTTTGCGCACACACTTCTAAGCATTTTTGTATAGAAGTCACTTAATCCTCACAACAGCCTGGCAAGTCAGGTACACCGAGGCACTTCCCCAAGGTCACATAGTAAGTGACAGAGCTGGGACTCCAATCTTGGCAAAGTAACTCAGGTACCCATGTTCTTACACAGGAGGCTCAGCTGCATTTATAGATGGAGATACATACCAGTATGTAATGACAATCATTTCAGCACCCACAGTAGAACTGCTACCAAGCACTTGCTGTATGCTAGGCACTGTACCGAGCATTTCAGATACACGACCACATCTAACCCTTAGGATAACTCCACAAGAAAGTGGGAATATTACTCCAGTTTTGAAATGAGACAAGAGACATTCTTACTACAGGGAACAGCTCACCCAGTTCATGAGTGGCGGTGCTGGGGCACTGGCTTATGTCTAGAATACAAGGGCCTATCAGGAAAGAAGGGTTAAGTGAGAGACCTATTCAAGGGCCAGGAAAAAAGCTTAATGGATCTGTTGAAAAGAAGTTCACTCCATATATAAACACAGGCACATGGTCACAGAAGGCTACACTACCCCTTCCCAAATTATTTCTGGAAGATGGTAGAAAGCACCAAAGATGGCTCTTTTTCCAAGCATTATTTTCTTTTGCTAAGAACAGTTTGGGGATATACTATCGAGCACAGTTCTGCAAAGTAAGCCAACTCCCATTCATGCCTATGTTTGCAAATAAAAATTTATTGTAACACAGCCACGGCCATTCATTTACATAGTTCTATGGCTTCTTTCATACCACAAGCAGTTACAGTGGAGACCATGTAACCCATGCACCTACAATAGTTACCATCTGGCCCTATAAAGAAAGAGTTTGCAATAGAGATCAAAACTAAAGGGGTCTTCTAGAGGATTGGATGTGTAAAGAGCAGGAAAGGGAAGAATCCAGAGGACTTTTAGGTTTGGGGCACTCAACAACCCACCTCTCTTTTATTGATCTCTACCTGAAAATACCAAGGATTCAAACACGCATGTATCACCTTCTTAGAGAAACACACACACATGCAAATGACAGATGGAAATGAACCTGAGATGAGCCTGCAAAAGTGATCTTAGTACTGTAACCATGAAGGATGGAGACAGCAGCGATTTCACTTGTACCTATTTTCTCAGTTGCCTAAGACAATGCGATGGATCTTCCTCCCTCCACTCCAGAAGGATGTGCACAGTGAAGATGACCTGCTAAATCAGGAAAAGGTAGAGGATTCACTCATTCATTCATCATGAATTTTGAGAGCCCCCTCTGTCCCAGGCACTGTGCCAGGTGCTGAGGACCAAACAGGTCCCTGCTCTCATGGAGCTGCCTTGATTGTACCCAGAAGGCAGGAGAAGGGGAAGAAAGGGAGAAGGGGAAGATTTGGAAAGATGAGGGAATGCACATCAGAAGTTTCTGTTCTCCCAGTAAAGATGTGAAAGAGCTCAGATGAGAGGCTGAAGGGGAGAAGAACCTATTTCAGATGGCGCCTCCTGTAATGGGAAAGTTTTCCCCAGAAAAGAAACGAAGTGGAATCGCCTCCTGGAATTGTGCCAGTTTGAAGGATGAGGTCATGAATTTAAAGTACAAGCAGGCTCAGCCCTAAGGTTTCCTTCCAGCAACATTGTGCGGCTCAGGTGACACACAAAGATGGATGTGTGTGGAGGCGGACCGACAGGAGACAGCCTCACCGCAGGGAGCGCTGTGAGAAAATGCAGGAGTGTGACGCCCATCATGAAGTGTAAGCATTTGCTAACTGGCCCGAGGTCATGGGTCATGATATTGGAAGTATTGATTAAGTCCAGTTCTGCTGAATAAAAAACTCTGCTTCCTTATGGAAATCTGAAGATCTTATCTCTCACTGACAGGCGCTAATGATTCTAATGCTGCTTGCACACTTCAGTTCAAAGAGATGATTAGCGTTGTCAATTAGGCCTGGATGCATTGATTTTCTCATTAGCCTTTGGTGTGTGCTGTGGACTCCTCCTGTTCGGCTCTGCAGGCTCAGGCTGCCACCCACACTGGGTGAGGTCGTCCGTCAAGTGGAGCCGCAGCCAAACCATTTCCTATTTACAAATGGACATTCGCGAATTTTTTTGATGTAGAACCATGACCTTTTGTGTTAGTATGGATCCACTCTTCTGTGAGTCACATCTGTAAGTCATCAGCAAAGATTTCTATGCTCCCCAAGGTCCTGAAAACAGTTGTGTAGAAACTGAATGCAGGGCATTTGGGATTATAATGCTCCTAGCCTACCCCACACTTGCTAATCTTTTACAGATAAGTCAACCACATCTAGAAAGCCTTTCCCTTCCTCCCTCCCTCCCTCCCTCCTTCCCTCCCTTCCTCCCTTCCTTCCTTCCTTCCTTCATTGCTTCCTTCCTTCCTCCCTTCTTTTCTTTTTCTCTTTCTTTCTTTCTTTCTTTCTTTCTTTCTTTCTTTCTTTCTTTCTTTCTCCTCCTTCCTTTCTTCCTTCCTTCCTAGTTGGCTTTATGGGCTCTTTCCAAAGTATTTACGTTAATTTTCATAGAAACAGCATTTGGGGGGGTGCCCATATTTCATCAGGTTACATAATATTTAATGAAAAGCATGCAATTACAGAAGAGTACAGCTGGCAGGAACAGATTTGGGCCCCAACATGGCTGGTTCTAGGTAAGCTGGTAACGTGGTGTGTAGGAGAAGGTGAGGGAGCTGCGGAGAGGCCACCTGGGTGGGCAGAAGCAGCGTGTCTTTCCTGGGAGTCTGCAGGGTTGGTTAAGAGGTTGGTTACAAGGTCTGACGTGTCCCAGACAGATGGAGACTGATGGCTGACTCTGTTGGGATCTGGGCAGCATGATGCCATCCATGTTGATGCCTCAGTGCAACACGGTCCTTTCTCTAGGCTCGGAACGGCCCCTTTTCTCCACCATCTTTCAGACTACAAAGTGGCCTTGGGAGAGGGAGAGGCATTCATTAGGTATCTGGTGTATAGAAAGAGATGATCAGATTATCTTTCTTCTCATATTGAGAGGAGACAGCGCTCATGTGTAGAAACATGCCTGCTCCTAACTGACCAGTGTTTGTCCAGGTGCGCCCTTTAGAAGCTGCTGTGAGTGAGAAGCCTGCTCCCTCCCTGCAAAGCCCAGCTGGCTTCCTGGGTGTGGGGCCTGGGGGCTCTGTGCCCACCACTGGAGGCCACAGGGCTCAGGGAGAAGGGCTTCCCTCCTCCCCGGCCTCCACTGCTTTGTAGAAGGACATGGGAACTGGGGGATTGGGCAGTGGTGTTTGGGCAGATAAGAGACTATCGGCCCCCATCACTGCTGCTGACCTTGACTGCAGCTGCTGCCAGAACTGGAGCCTGAGCTGGCCATGTTCTGCAGGACCCTGGTTCCCTGGCATTAATAAAGGGGGCTGGAGACGTGGGAGCTCTGGATAAACAGAGCAGGCAGATTCCTGCATTTCCAGGATTCTGGTGATGCGAACCTCCCGAAGCAGTGGGGGCAGTGAGCTTGACCACTCCTTCTCTGCAAAGGAACCTCAGACCTCTGGCTTCACTGTTTCAGAGAACCCTATCCTTGTGGCAGGAAATGAAGAGATAGCCCGGTATCACGGAGGCAGCACAGGCATGATTCCAGGGGCTGGAACATTTGGGAAGTGGGAAAATATTAGCTTTGGACACAGTCAGGCAGGGTTAGAATCACAGTGTCTGAATGACTGTGGGCTACTTCTGCAGCATAACCTTTTGGACCTGTGTCTCAGTTTCCGCATCAGTAAAATGGGGGAATCCATACCTACCTTGGTGGGTTTGGAGAAGGATGAAAATTCTGTGTTTCCCTCTTTCTGCCTTTCCCCCGCTCACACTCTGTCTGTCCGTCTGTTTCTCTCTCTCTCAAAAATACGTAAACATTTAAAAAAATTTTTTTTAAAGATTTTCTCTCTGTCTGCCCCTTTCCCTGGTTCACAGGTGCTCATGCTCTCTAAATAAATAAATAAATAAATGAATGGAAAAATGAATAAATAAAGACTTAAAACTACAATGTTTTGGGGTAAATAAATATGCAATGAGATAGCAAGCACATTCCATCTCCCTGGAGTTAAATGTAGCCTGGGCACCCTCTTTCCATCATCCTGATGGAAGTCTGTCTGATGCCCCAGGTGAAGGCAGCAGTGGCTGGCAGGCCAGGAGCAGTACTTTGAGGACAAAGCACTTTGGCTCCTGGAGAAAAGCTGGTCCAAACTTTTGCCCCTCCCTCCCCCTTCTCAAATGAGGCAGAAAGTCCTGGGACCTGGAGCATGAAAGTAGAGCTTCTAGAGTAGGTCTGGTTTCCAGAAGGGTCTCTGATTGGGTGACTGGTCTTCCACCAACCATAGATGGGATGAGCACCGGGACACCCATGTTTGTGTCCCTCTCACTTTCATCTGAGAAACAACCCTGGCCCACTCCACCCCAGTCCTGGCAAACTCATTTACTCAGGGTAGAGATTTGTTCAGTGAAGGTAACCAGGTAACGAATAAGCTGGGGGTCCTAAATAGACACATGGATTCCTCTTCTCCCTGTTCCCAGAGAGTGGTGTTCTCCAAGGTTCTCTCTGCAGTGGGTGGTGATGGGGGAGAGGTATAGGTCAGCACATTCCTGAAAAGTGGCCCTGTTCATTTTTCAAGGTGATATATTGGCGTGGCAATCACAGACTGAGAGCAGTTGGGTAGAAGAGAGGGCGGTGTGAACACAGAGTGGAGAGGTTGAGATGTGGTCAGACAGTACTCAGATGGCACCATCTTTCTTACACACTTGCCCTTCACCAGCCCCGCCTCCACGCAAGCACTGCTCAGATGGGAACCCGAATGCACCCCTTCCCCACCTCTCTTCTCACTGTACCTGTGATACTAAGGGAACTGAAACTCCCATTGCTCCAAATACTACTGTGTTCTGATGACTTCCAGAAGATATCATTGAGCCCAATTCCCCACTGATGTGCAGACACCATGCATCCAAGCAGCCACTGACACATCAGTCAACACTGTCCAGTTTGGACTGAGCCTCATTCCTACAATCTAAGCTTAAACCCTTGTGTTGGAGCTATTTTTCCTTGTGACAGAGACTACAAGTTGCCAATCAAAAGGGTTCCAGACCCAATTCCAATGCGTATGTGTGTGTGTTGGGGAGGGCGGGATAGTGGGTGAGTTTTCCCACACCACCAAGCACCAGCTAGGTGTTCTACCATTCAAGTCAGTTTTGACACTAGCCAGTGGCTACCACATGTTTGGGGTTCGTACAAGACTTCCCCCCACCTTTCAGATGCCAGTTATAAATCTAGTCACTTAGGCTTCTGACCACAAGCTATAGGTTGGAGGTTCCAACGACTCCCAACTTAAGTTCATCTAATTTTCTAGAGCAGATCCCAGAACTCACACGCACACACAAAACATTGAACCTTACTAGGTTGTTGCTTTATTATAAAAGGTTTTAATTCAGTAACAGCCAGGTGGAAGAGATGCTTCTTGAAAGGTATGTAAGAAGGTGTAGAGCCTCTGTGTCCTCCCTGAGCACCCCAGTCTCTCGACTCGCACATGCATGCACTACCACACCTCTCCAAACCTGGCCCTTCAAGTTTTTATGAAGGCTTCGTTATAGAGGTGAAATTGATTAAATTGTTGACCATTAGCAGTTGAGCTCAGTCTCCAGCCCATCTTCTCTTCCGGGAGGTCGGGAGGTAGGACTGAAAGTTCCCACCTTCTAATTCCCCCTCCCTGCATCAACCCCCCAGCCTTTGTTACCTGTGGGCCATCCTGAAATCACCTCCTTAACAAAAGACACCTGTTTTATTCTAATCACAGGAAGTTCTAAGGGTTTTAGGAGCTCTGTACCCAAAAGGGCACCCAATATATATTTCTTTTTATAAATCATGATATCATGCCAATCAATATCCATAACCCTTACCCTTTCTTTCTAATAGAACCCAGTGAAAAGACCATGGCTCCAAGCCTCTCTTGCAACAATATGCAGCCAAGTGACTGAGTTCAGGCCAGTGACATATTAGCACAAGCAATGGGTGAGGAATTCTGGAAAACTATTTATAGGAAGCTGACTAAGCTGGAGGGAGAGGCCTTTGTCCTCCTTCCCTTTCTTATTTCACCTTCCTAGCACTGGGATGTGATGGCTGGAGCATCAGCAGCCATTCCGGACCACGGGGTGACCTTGAGAAGGAAAGCCAAGGAAAGCGCTAAGGATGGTGGAACAGAAAAACAGAATATTAAAATATATATGGCCCCATTGTGCATCTAGTTCCATTCAGAACACATTTCCAACTGAAATAATGTACTCCTCACAGCAATTCCATGAGACAGGCATTTTTATTATCCTCCTTTTACAGCTGAGAAAATAGAGGAAGGAGGTAATGTCCTCATGGTCTCTTGGCTTGAGAAAGAATGAAACCCGGACAGTGTGACTCTGGAGTCCATGCTCTAAGCACCTGCCTTGCCTCCCTGGGCTCCTGACGACCATGGACCTGCCGTGTCAGCCCGGGGCCGCCGGACTCTGCACTTCTTTGATGGGAGAGAGAAAGCAACCTCGAGCTTGCTGAAGCCCCTGCTATTTTGAGTTTTCTATTGTCAGCTGCCAAGCCAGTTCCTACTTGATACATTCTCCAAATTGATTTTCATGCCTCCAGGCAGTTCAAACTGTTCCTTCTGCCTGAAATGGCCTTTTCCTTGTACACTTCTCTGTTAGCACACCTCGTATGCAGAACAACATCAGTTACTTGCTTACCCATCAGTCTCCCAGCTAGAGGGTCACCTTCCAGAGGGGAAGGACACTGTTTTAGAATATTCTATACCTTCAAAGCTTAGCCTATTATGGGCCTTAGTCTGGCACATAATAAGCTATCAATAGATGTTTCCTGAATGCAATCAAACTGGGACACAAATGCCAGTCCTGGATGAAAGCAGGGTACGATGTACGTCAGAGATGTTAGGGTTCTCTCCTCGCCTCTCCTCTCCCCTTGACCAGTGCTCCCCACATCTTCTTACTTGCTCCTTGGTTCTGCAACAAAGTTTGTCTTTTATTCCACAGTGAGATGAAACTGACTCTAATGAGCTTTTGTGTAGGACGAGCACTTTACATGTTACTTGAGTGTCTACAACACTGAGAAGTTACAGACAAGGAAAGTTTGCCAAGAGGGGTCAGGTGGTGCTCCCAAGGTCACACAGCTGGTAAGAGGCAGATGGAGTTGAAGCCAGGACTGTCTTATGTCATATGCGCATATCCTTATCAATGACAGCCCGTTGTTTAAAACAAGTCACTTGACATCAAGAGTACTAACTGAGGATTCCACGGGCTTAGTTTCTAATCAAGCTTCTGATCTCTGTTTGGGCCTCAGTTTCTTCAGCTATAAATTGCGGGTGATCTCCGAGGACCCTTCTGGTTCTAATGGTGGATTTTATGACTTAAACACAAAGTTTAGGTGATCACAAATCTTTTTTATATAGGAAAGTAAAGAGGGCAAAAGGTACAGAAAGGGAGCAACTGGAAGGTTCTGATTTAAAGGCAAGTTTAGTGTTAATTCTGCCAGACACTTAACTCTGCTTGCCTGCCTGGATTTCAGGGGTCATCGAGCCCAACCCTTGCTCCTATCCTACGTTACACAGTCACCTATCTGAGTCAGTGAAATGACAGCAAGAAGGACATTTGATGAGAGAAGCCCGAATCTATAAATAGATGTCTTTCATCGAAGTCACTGGGGACGGAGGGGGCTGTCCAGACAGGGAGTGGTGGGCTCCCATGCACCTGTGGGCCTTGACATTCACCAGGAAAGTTCCTTCCACAGCAGGGACTCCAGGGACACAGTCACCTTAAGAGTCTGAGAGACATATAGTGAGTGTGAACAAACACAGTGTGTGCTCCTGGAGGAAGCAGAGTGCCAGAAAATTCCCCAAGGGGCTTTCAAGAGCTAAATGCAAACGGGCTGGAAGAGTGGCTGGCCACTGCTCTTTCAGATCCAAGGCACGGAGCAACACATCCTTGGGGCCCCTATCCCCACTCGGGGGCCCGCCCGAGGCCATGGTACATGATCCTTCTACTCAGAGTCCAGAGTTCAAATCCAGCTTTGACACTACCTGTCATGTGAATTTAACATTTTAATTTGTTTTTTTTTTCGAATGGCAATTTATTAAACAATTAAATAAGATGATTCTTCTACTCAAACACAATGACTCTAGCTTGCCACACATATCAGATAATAACCAAAGCTGACAGTTGCATGGCATTTTACAGCTTATAAATTACCCTTACATCCATTACCTCCTTTGGGCTTCCCTTCAGCCCTGAGGTGTCAGAATTATGTTGAAGCATATGAAATTGCTGATAGTCAATTGTATCTGACCTATAAAAATGGCACCTTCCCACAGTTGACTTAATATGTATGCTATTGTCTTCATTTTGCTGATGAAGAAACTTGGGGCTTGTACTCACTGTGTGACTTGTCCAGGGTTTTTTGGCAAACAGCAGAATGGGGTCTGTTATCTCTGATTCTGATTCCAGACATTGTTTACTCATCCCATGAGTATTCATTGCGAGCCTCCTCTATGCCAGGCCCCTGCTGGATGCAAAGACGGGAGCGTGTTCTTACCTTCTGTGCTTGGGCACATGTACAGGTACCAGGGAGCACAGGGAAAAGAGCCTCAAATAGCATTAATTACTTAGCACCTACTGAACCCTCTCTCTGCCAGGCTCAGTTCTGCCTTTATATTTCTGCTTCTGTATTCTTTCCTTATACATTTATGTTTTATTATGTGTAAACATAATTATTATTACTAATACTTCTATATTGATTAATATAGCCTTGCCTATTTTACAGGTAAGGAAATGGACGCAGAGGAAGGCTAAGTAATATGCCCAAGGTTAAGCGACAGAGCTAGGATTACAGCCCAAGCCGTGTAGCTCCAGAGCCTGTTACAAGAGCCAGCCTGAGCCTGCTGCGGGGGAGGCACCTTGGCAGGAAGGGATCCCTGAGCTGGGACCCCAAGGATGAATAGAACAGAGTCATTCTGAGCAAAAGGAAAAACACACAGGGGTACATGGAGCCTGAGGTACAGAATCCCAAGATAGAAAGGCGTGCTCTGGGGAATCAGCCTGGAGCACTGAATGTTAGAGAAGGAAGTGGTAAGAGACAAGGCTGGGAAAAACAGGCAAGAGGCAGGCGATGTAAAGCGTTTATATTTTCCCTTATAAGCAATAGGGGGCGGTTAAAATTCTTGTCAGAGTAGAGACAAGATCAGATCAGCCTGCTGCAAGGCGGAATGGAAGGCAGAGGGGGGCATAGTGGACGTGGGAGGGAGACAAGAGGGTTTAGGGGGTAGGAGTCTACTCACAGACCCCCTTCTCAAAGCCCCTTTGTCACTAATTCTTCTATCTGGTTCCTTTCAAATCCTTGGCCATCAGACCACACCACTCACTGCTACTCATGAATCACTTTAGATGCTAAACTCAGGCTATCTCTTCTTTTGAGAAGAGTGGTCAATATATACTGCTGAATGTTCTGGCCCCAGGAGGATTTGCCTGCTCTGCTGTCCTTCAAGGCTGGTTCTGAGGGCCGTTCTGATGCCACTGTCATCCCTTACCGTGTGAGGCCGGTGTGTTGTACAGAGCCACTTGTAAATCAGGCTCCAATGTCTCCTCCTGCAGACAACAGGTCATAGGGAACGCTCCATGAGGTCACAGGTATGTCCCGAGAGTGGGGTGACAGCATAACAGAAACAAGTCTGTTGGGAGTGCAAGCCATGAGCAGTTTGCTTGTGTCTTCAGACCCTGCCTGACCGGGGCTCCAGCATGCTGAGCCCACCTGGTGGCATGGCGGTGCTGGACACACCCTTCTTGGCTTATCAGTCAGATCATACCCAGGTCATGATGGAATGTGGGCCCAGGGTCATCTGGAATCCTATGCCCTGGTGTTCAGTCTGTGAGGTCTAGTAGAAAGTCAAGAGCTGTTTCTCACATGAATAATTATTGAGCAAAGAGGTGAGATCATTGTTGTGAAACCTCAGAGGACTTCACTGTGATTCTCCCATTGGTGCTGTCAGGTGGCGCCATGCGGAATCCTGATCTACCACACACAGTGATCATCGTTGGATCTTCTGGGTCATGGGAGGCATAGGACACAGCTGCTGACATTGCAACGTGGATCTGCAACAGAATCCTGTCTTGCTCTTGGCCCCTCTCGAAGCTGGAAGCTGTTGATGTCTGCATTAATCTCTGCAGCTCCCTCATGGCAGTGTAAGGGCTCACAAGACTCCCATCTGGTCCTTTCCACGGCAATAGCCCTTACTTCACACACTGATCAGGATCCAGAGTAGGGATTCTACCAGTTGTTAAGGTTATCTGTTCTAATTGTTTAGTCAGGAACTGAGAAAATAACCATGGGATAGGCTAAGAGGTCCACTAGGTCTACCATGCAATAGAGTCAGGTAAAAATCCATTTATCACCTGGCTCCCCAAAGCCTCACATTGATCAATGGATAAAGTAGTGTTCTGGGTCCACAAGAATTAATGTCATGTCAGATCCAGTGTCTGATGATCCTTGAAAGATCTGGGTAATCCAGTTACCTTGATCAACACATGGTTGACCCTGGTAGGTGGCCACAGATCCTTTAGGGAAGGCTAGAAAATCCACAGGACATTCTTGTGGTGTTATTTCCAGATCTCAAGAGTACTTGACCTTCTCTTTGTTCAACAGTTTCCGTGTCTGTGATCTGATTTAGGAAAGAGGAAAAGGGGAGGGGCCAGGATCCTCCATTATAGCTCAAATCAGGCCTCTCCTAAAATTGTCCACAGTCATACCACCAGGCAAAGAGGAGCAAGAAGAAACCCGGCAAACATGTCCCTTCTTCACTGGGTCAGGCTGCAGTCTTCATTCCTTCCTGCTGGTTGTTGCTGCTTCTCCAGCAGGTCATCAAGCCCCTTGTAGGGCAGGCATGGAATGCTGGGCTCTGTCCCACATGTGAACTTTTGGGGGTGCAGAGGTGCTGTGGGGACTTGCACCGTGCATTTCCCTGACCAGGAGACTGACTCTGCCTTGCCTTATTTCCCCACCACCCCTCAACTCTCACCAAATGTTCTCAACCCTGGACCTCCAACTGCTGGGATGACCTTGGTGGGCTGCAGTCCGTGGATGGAGTCACTGACAGCTCAAGACCAGAAGGGAAACTCATAGGTCTTTACCATGCCAAATGATAGGAATATAGGCTAACTACTCTCCACTCTCTGCTTCAATACACACACCTCACCCCATCGCCTTTGCTGAGACCTCCTTCCCCTTGTTCAGATCAGCTGAGCAGACACCCAGTCAGGACATGAAATGGCAGTCTTCTCTGCCTCTCTCTTTACAAGTGATTGTCTTAGAGCAGCCTTTCTCTCTTTTCCTTACCCATAAGGGTGTGAAGGGAGGGAGTAGCTTTTCATCATGAACACTGCACTGCCTCACTCTGCAAAAGGCTAACAGATCTCAGGGATCACCATGCACTGTGGGGGAAGGCGGGATGTTGGTAGTGATGGTACCTCTCAGTGCAACTTGATGGGCTGATGACTCTGGATTTAGAATGTGTGATGCTTGACGTCTTCTATTTTAACCTTTGGCCTTAACCGTAATCCAGGGCAACGGAACACGTCCTGTTAAGCATCTTCGCAAATACATATTTCTCGAGACAGTGGGGGAAAGGAATGTCTTCTGGACCCTCTCAGAGGAAGTGTCTGGGTCTCAACTTAAATCCATTTCCACATTCCTATCCCCCCAAATTCTGTGCATTCTTTCCTTATGTCCCAGGAATTTCTGCATCCTCAACTCCTTTTAGTGGGAACCAGTCTAGAGTCCATTCTTCGATCAACCAAACACAGAATTCAAATTTAGAATTAGTGACTTAGGCTAGGATAGGACATTCAATCAAGAATCTTTCAAATTCAGACAATCTAATACTGTATTCTTTTTTCCTTAACCTTATTCTCTCATATTTCATTCTCACCTGAGTGCTCCAGACTTTTGGTGATTCAAATGAATAATATCATGCCATACTTGCGGTGTGTACATTTTCTCCTCCAGAATTTGACTATGAAATTAGCTACTACTGCCACTACTCAGAATACTGGGGTCTGCCCATAGTTATTTATTTCAGTCTGGAAGTAATAAGGATAGTGACTTCTCCACTTGCAAAGTAACCGCATGAAATGGGTCCACAGAGGTCACCACACAAGGCAGGAACAGCTGCATCAGACAAGGGGGAGCAGCTGCTTTTCTAGCAAGAAAGACTCAGTGGGGGTGAGAGGTTCAGGGTATGATTAGTTCCCCAAATCTTCCCAGGTATCCTCATTCCAGCTGTTGGGGCCCCACTTTTTTCTGGTCTATGTCCCATCTTTCACATTGGAAATGTAGAGAAACTGTGATTTTTTAAAAAAATGTTTATTTTTGAAGAGTGCCTGGGTGGCTCTGTAGGTTAAGCGTCCAACTTTGGCTCAGGTCATGATCTCACAGTTCGTGGGTTCGAGCCCCATCTTGGCTCTGTGCTGACGGCCAGCTCAGAGCATGGAGCCTATTTCCGATTCTGTGTCTCCCTCTCTCTCTGACCCTCCCCTGCTCTCTCTCAGTCTCTCTCTCTTAGAAATAAGTAAGACATTTTAAAAAATAAAAAATAAAAAGAAATATTTATTTTTGAGAGAGAGAGACAGAGAGTAAGCAGGGGAGGGGCAGAAAGAGAGGGAGACACAGAATTCGAAGCAGACTCCAGGCTCTGAGCTGTCAGCACAGAACCTGATGTGGGGCTCAAACTCACAAACTGTGAGATCATGACCTGAGCTGAAGTCAGACACTTATTCAACTGAGTCACCAAGGCACCCCAAGAACCTGCTAAACTAAATTGATTGATTGATTAACTAAATTGATTATTTGACCACCTATAGGCTTAAGTGCTATGATCGGTCTTGCAACTGAGCTAGAAGAAAGGCTTTCAGTAAGATCATCGAAAGTCCCTGGGTTTCTGTCCATGCCTTGGGCTGAAATTTGTGAATTTGAGTTTTCCTTCTCTCCTTAGACTTCCAAGTGCAGGCAGAAGCAACCCTACAGACAGACACCCTTACATCTTCTTCCCCTCACACTTACTGCCCTTGAATTCCTTTCTTCTTCACATCATCCCCTGCCTTAAGCATTGCTGGGCTCTTCTGAAAGCAGGCTCAAGACTCAGACTTGAGCGCAGGCAGTTTTTCTGGAGTTTCCATCCGGAAGCAGGAGAGTAAGAGGGAAAAGGGAGAAAAGTCAACTAAAGAGGCTAGCTTTTGCTGTTAACTATGATGGGCTCTCTTCCATGGGGGCTTGTTGAAGGTGCCTCCATATTGTCTGCAGAAGGAAAGGAATGGGATTGCTTAATCCACCAGTTCTCATCTCCTTTTGGGACTTGCCTTTGAAAAGGTTAATTTCCCCCCAACACTTGGTGGCTGGCTGCACTGATGGTGGATGGCTGAGTGTTCTTCCATGGCTTTGCAGAAAGTCTTGAGGAAGAAAACAGGGAGACGCTGTGACACGCTCGAGTGTGGCCATCCCACAGCTGCACTGAAACCAGGAAGGCAGGGATGTGCCATGCAGACACCAAGAGCATCTGCTAGGTACCTTCATATCCTTGCCTGCAGTGGGCGCTTTATTCCAAGGACCACAGGTGATAACTTAAGGAGCTATTTTGGCAATTAAGCTACAGGCCACTACAGCTCCAACCAGGCAGATAACAAATCCTGACACCCCCTCATTTCTCTGAAGGTCTGTTTCCTGCCACTACGTAAGACACCAATTTCTATATTTGTTAGGGTTCCTGATTGTAAATATTAGAACTGACTTAGACTGATATAATTTGAAAAGGGGATTTATTGATTAAAACAGTAGATAATTCATTTTAAAATGCTGAGAAAAAGGAGAATTATGTTCAAAACTGGCAGGAAAGAAGACAGCCAGAACTCAGCCAAGCCAGCCCTCCATTCAGAATTTACTAACGGTCTCCCGGGTACAGGCTGGGTGATGTAGCATTGTGAGCTTGGGCAAACACATTTAGGAGAGTTGAATAACCAACCATTGAGTGAAAGGACAGTTCTGTGGGTCTGGAGTCCTCAGGGAAGGAGGCATGCCAGCTGGATAGGTAAGGCACGAGAAATCGCCAAGGTCGTGGTCATCGGAAGACATCCTGCACTCATCATAGCTGTGGGCACTGGGGAGGACTCCTCTTGCTTCTTGGACCTCAGGATATAAGCCTTTCCTTCCCATGTGCTCATAGACCTCTGTTCTAGGGAAGGTTATTAGAATTAATAAGCTTAGTAATTCGGAGTGTAAATCTACTTTGCTATGGGGAAGGAAAATCTTTAAAATGTATACACATTAAATCCAGTGGAGTAATTTATAGGTACCTCACCTGATCATTGAATCTGGCTTGGCAACCACATAAGTCTGATTTGTGCAGGTTTAACTTTTAGTGGCTTTGTGCTCCCTGAACGCCTCCTTTCTTCACTCTCTAGTAGGGACTGCAAGAGACTGTAGACCCTAGACTCTAGCACTTGAGTCCTATGTGCGTGCTCAGCCCTGCTCAACCTTGGGGACTCATTCTGGCCTCAGTCATGTAGAGCCCTGCCTACTTCAGGACCTCAAGCATACATTACCCAGTCCTGCTCTAGCCTAGCAGTTGGGCCTTACCTAGGCCCCAATATCTGCCTAGAAAACTTGGCAAGAATCCAGGTCCTCCAAAGCCAAGACCCAACCTTACTCCCATCCATCCTCTCAGGATTTTTCATTCCATCACTCTTTCCAAAAATCTTGCCCAGAGCCCAGCCTGCTTCCAGTTCCCCTTGACATTAACCATGTACTCATTTGACTCTCTCATGGCTCCAGCTCTTAGCACTCTTACTCCTTACCAGGGTCCAACACTGCCTTTTTAAGGCTTCCTTAAGACCACCAGCCACACCATCACATATGACCATCCCCACATGCTCAGAGCACACTGCCTGACTGGATTTCTCCCACTGCTTACAGCAGGGCCTGCCTGCCCTCCCACAGTGAGTAAGACTGGTTTTTCTATCCTGACCACTTCTGGTCTGCCCCGTTTTACTGTTTCCCGAGTTCTAGACTACCATTTATAACACATTTTATTTCTTTCCTTGAACCTGCCTGCTTATAATTTGTGCCAGCCTCAGATAATGGTTCTTTTGTGCTCGTTTCCAGGAATGAACAATCCATTGATTTCAGGTAAAAGCTGTTCTCTCTACAAGAGAATGGCTTCAATCAAGTTGTTTATTCCTATGAGAAAACAACCTTTCTCTTATCTGTATGTTATTACATTTTGTTCATTCACTTAACTCATATTTATTGAGCAGTACTACATACCAGGTACTCTGTTAAGTGCTAAGAATATAGAGACAATAAGGCATAGTGCTTACCCTCAAAGGGCTCACAGTCTAGAGGAATAAAAAGTCCTATATTAAAGAAAAAATACAAAGCAACATAGTAAGTGCTATTTTATTTGAAGCATGAACAAGATCTGATTAATTTTGTAAATTATTTTTATTATTGTAGGGAATATTTGACTAGGGTCATGCATGCAGAAAAGATGGGAACTCGGCCTAGGAAGCCTTGAAAATGCCTAGGTCTCAATTTGATGGACAGCGCCCAGAGGGCAGGAGTGGTGAGGCAACTACTGGATGAGGATAGGCATTGTGGGAAAGAAGCTAAGAAGGTTCCAGAAGTGAATGGAGGTGAGAACATTAATTAAGGAAAAATTATCGATCCAGGATGTGTATGTCAATCATCATCGTTTAGCAAACAAACTCTCTGCCAGAGAATCACTCAATATCTTAGAAATGCATTTTGTATTATTGGAAACTAAACTCAAAGGGGGGGGGTGAAGAAGTTAAGGGAATATAAGTCAGTTAATTGCTATGTCTTTTTTTTTTTAAATTTTTTAATGTTTTATTTATTTCTAGGAGAGAAAGAGAGAGAGAGAGAGACAGCGTGAGCAGGGGAGGGTCAGAGAGAGAGGGAGTCACAGACTGAAACAGGCTCCAGGCCCTGAGCTGGCAGTCAGCACAGAGCCCGACGCGGGGCTCGAACCCACAAACTGCGAGATCATGACCTAAGCGAAAGTCAGACGCTTAACCGACTAAGCCACCCAGGCGCCCCAATTGCTATGTCTTTATAGAGAGTACAAGATGACACAGGTTGCTGGGCAGGGCCTAAATTATATGCACCATCTTATGTGATATGGACCAGAAGAATTGACAAAGAATCATGGATAAAAGATGGGCTTCAATAAAAACAAAAATTTTTAAACCCACCCACTTATTCTATTTTTTTTAGAATCAAGAACTTTTTCTAATGAGATGAAATTTGTATAACATAACAGTAATCATTTTAAAGTCAACAAGTCAGTGGCATTTAGTACACTCACAATGTTGTGCAACCACTACCTCTGTCTACTTCCAAAATGTTTTCGTCAGTCCCAAAGGAGACCCTGTACACAAAGTAGTCCCGCCCTGCTCTGTCCCCCTACTCTTTAATAGCCACTCATCTGCTTTCTATCTCTATGGACTTTCCTATCTGGACATTTCACATAAATGGAATCATGCCACATGTGAACTTCTATGTCTGGTTTCTTTTATTTGGCATAATGTTTTTGAAGTTCACCCACACTATAACATAAATAAGGACTTGATTCCTTTTTATGGCTAACTAATACCCCATTATATGTATATAACTCAGCTTTTCTATCCATGCGTTTCATCAATGGGTGCCTGCGTTGTTTTCACTTTTTGTCTACTGGGAATAGTACTACTATGAACACACATGTTTAAGTATTTGTTGGAGTACTGTTTTAAATGCTTTGGTCTACACCAAGGAGTAGAATTGCAGAGTCATGTGGTAATTTTATGTTTCACTTTTTGAAGAATCAGCCATTTATTCTTAACCAGGAAATGCTGTATACAGGCCAAAAATGGTAGAGAAAAATGACAATAGAACTCTAAAATCCTATACATGGGGACATTTGGGAAGATACCCTGGGTTGATGATCAAACCCAATTCTTTGCCTGCCTGGATACAGCTAGACTACAGTTCCCAGTCTCTCTTGGAACCTGGTGAGGCCATGTGTCTGTCCCCGCCAGTAGAATATGATATGACCAGAACTAATGTGTGGTGATTCCAGGTCTGGCCTTTAAAAACTACCACAAGCAATCCTCTGTGCTCTTTGCTCTTCTTCAAGCTTGATGCAGACAAGATGGTGGCCTTAGAGACCACATATCAAAGATGGAGGAGGCACCAGATGGAAGCACCCTAAGTTCAAGAATTACCACTTGGAGGACAATTGCTACCCATAAGGAATACTTGTTTTAGGCTTAGAATGAGTGAAAAACAAACTTTTATTGTGTTAAGTCATGGGAATTTATGAGTACTTCATGATGGCTGCTAGTATTATCATATCTTTGCCCTAAAAGGCGAACACACCTTGCTCAGACAGTCATGATGCTTGGGCCTTGTGTGAGGAATCAAGGATTAAGAAGAGCCCAGAAGGCCAAGGCAGCTGGAGACTGGGGTGGATTCGGGCCCACCATTTGTCTGGGTCATTCCCACAGAGAAGTCCAAGACCTGGTCTCTGGAAAGCTTACACAGGACAGTAGCAGGACAGGCCTGAACCATGATTAGCTGTGTTGTTCTTAGAGTAAGGAGAGAAATTAGGCCTCTGTACCTAGAAAATTGTTTCAGTCAGAAAAAAATGTGAATTAAAAAAAAAGTGCTTCTATGACTAGACTGAATAGATTTGATCTTCATTAGATTCAGAAGTCTGTTGATGCTCATTTGTTTTTATGCTTTGTTGCTTTCTTTGATAATTTTCCATCTGTCTTCTCTTAGTTTCTTAAGAAAGCTCCATAGGAAAATTCCAGATCAGACTCTTGTCTGATAAGGAACAACAAGCACTCATGGCAAATTTAGGCCAGCCTGGTGAGGAGAAAGAACACTTCGAAAGGCCAGGTGAGATAGTACAGGAATTAATGTTTCTTAATCCGGGTATCTTGGTATGTGAAACAGGTAATTGTTTCATGTGCAAGACTATCCCCCCAAATTCAGAACTGTCAGCATCCTTGGCCCTGCCCATTAAAGAGCAGTAGAGTCCCAGTCATTGTGACTATCAAATTTCCTCCAGACACTTCCAAACACCCCTAGGCAGGGCAGAACCCTAATCCTCAGGTTGAGAATCATTGAATGAAGCTATAAAAACCAGGTGAATGGAGATTTATAGATCTGGGAGAGAATGATCAGGGACCCCTGAAAATGTCCCTGCCTTCTTCAGAGCAGGATTCTTCTCTAGAATCTTTGTAAGGACTCTCTCCCTCTTAAGTCTTTTTACTGACTACCTTTTCCTTGGACCTCTCTATCCTCCTTTTCCTTTGGCCCCTAACCAGTTCCTCCCACTCTCCAGAGTGGATCAAAATTTTCTGATTTTCATTGTCTCAAAGATGTTTTTGCTCCACCACTTCCAACCTCAGACCTCAGACCTTCCCAGTGTTTTGCTGATTTGTTATTAGGACCACATACTTTAGTGTGTGTATAAAGCCCATTTTATTACCTCTGTTGATCAGGGACATCCAAGACCCTCCAGATTAGGAGAACTGCATCAACAAAGGTCGGTGTCAGGAGGAGCTAGAGTGATGGAAAGAATGACAGTTTGGCAGTAGGCTTTGGGGTATACTGGGAGAGACAGTGAGAGAGCCAGGATGGAGGCAAATAATCCAGTCCTCACCTGGATGATGTGTAGAAGGAGAATGCCCAACTATTTCTGGTATAGTTGTGAGGTGTAGACCTTTCCGGATGGGGACACCATAGGAGATCTGAATCCCTGGGGGTCTGAGTCAGGAGGGAAACTGAGCACATAGGACGATGCCAGATTAAAGAGATCTTCTTGTCTTTAATTCTGGGAATCCCCTACTTAGAATCAGATGCCTTTTGTGACAGTGAATAAGAGAAGATACTCTTTGGGAAGGAGCCCTTGAGAGCTGGCAAAGAATGGGGCACAATAATTGAACTCAAGGTTGTTAGGTCATTGGCTAGGGTGCCCCCTGACACACAAAAACCCCTCACACAAAAAGGTCCTCTCTCCCAGTACAGACCAATAAATCATACTGAGTACATTTACTGATAAATTCAATCAGGCAATTGGTCTATCTCCCAATTACCTTTTCTCTTAATTGTAGTATGCATCTATCTCCCTGTTTCCCCTATACACATTTGGGCATTTCTGAAATAGAGATGTGTCTTAAAATAGAGTGCATGTTTATTGTAAAGTTTCTTTCTTTTTTTGAAGCAGCTATTAAATCAATGGTGCATCTTATAATCAATGATGTATTAGAATCAAAGAAATAGGGTAATTACCAGAATTGATCTCCCATTTTGATGCAGTATAGACAAGATTATTCACTAGGCACCTGGAAACACCTGTGCTTACTCTTGCATGCAAAACTGTTTGTAGACAGCCTCAGCAGGATCTACACACACACACACACACACACACACACACACACACACAGACCTCTATGGTGCCAGCTGGCTATGGGTTTGGATGTCATCATATCCTTAGGGAGCCCAGAGAAATACACAATATGTGCTAAATCCCACCCTCTCTTGGAAATGTCATGAAGAAATTGCTTTTGGCTCACTCTGCTGCTGACTGTGCTGCTGATTGGTCTCAGTGAGGGGCAAGGACTCTGTTCCTGGTAGGAGACAAGATGTGGCCAATGAGATTCAGGCAGGCAGATTTGATGGTTGCTGCCAACATAGAAGTATCCTGAAAGCTGAGGTGCTCCCCATCTGGCACACCAGCCCTGGTCCCCTTGGGGGCTCAACCACTGTACAGGAGCCCCCACTGTTTAACCGTCTGTTCTCACTCTCCGACATGGCATGATTATCTTCCCTCTTCCTAGACGAAAGGAGGGATGTGGGTGATGGAGTGATCAAGGCGTGTCATGAGGAGAACAAAATGAAAGATCACCATTAAACCTCATCAGTGAGGCCAAAGCAGTGGAGAATGTGAACAAGTGGTTCGACAAGGTAGCAGGCACGTGCTGAAGATTTCAAGAACTGTCCATCAGGCAGATTCAAGAACTGTGAAGAAGCACATGCTAAAAGTGATGGGAAGTAACTCAGGTCTCCAAACCTCTAAGTCTCTAACCTTTACATGGGCTTCACAGTAGGTTCCCTGCCCCAGGGCTGCCCTCCTTAGAAGAAGTGGTACCCAGTGAATGAGGACCCACTCTTCTCAATCTGAGGCCTCTGGGATTTTTAAGGAACCTAGGATCAGGCTATGTTGACATAAAGAATGTCCTTCCTGGCACAGTTTCACAATAGACTTTCTGGCTGGGATGAACCTAAATTTTGTGGTCATGGAAATTTCCTGGACAGAGCATTTTGCCTCTACCTGGTTGCCTTTGAGGGGGTGGCTTTAGGGTGGAGTGGGACTGGATGGGATAAGGAATAAGCTTTGATCATGATCCAGACATGCCTGTTTGGCTCTTTCTCTCCCACCAACGGAGAGGAAAACTGATCCAGTGGACCAAATGCTGCAGCCACTGGCAGAGAAACAGTGACAGCCCCACTGAAAGATCATCACCACCCTCACTGCATAATGTCTGCAGAAAAACCCCAAGGAGATTGATCAGGCAGCGTCTGTGCATTGTAATTTTACTTAATGCTATTAAGGGGGCAGTTTGGGCCATTTGCTAGAGAGGGCTGGCAAGGTTCCAGACTCCTTGGGTAATGAATCTCAAGTATTAATCCCATTAGTCTTCTACTTTCTGCCACTTCTAACTAGGACCCTCCCTCTCCCCCCAATCTTCCTTTCCCTGGAGGAAGCTCCCTGACACCCGAGGCTCATGGTGTGTTCCTGTTAACAAGGACTGTGTTGGCCTTGCTCACTAGGCTAGTTTTACCACAAATTGAAAGAACAGCATGGGCAGTCACTCATACAGGATGACTGGGGCAATTTCCTTGGGAGAATAATAAAGTCTCAGTTTGATGAGTTCCAAGAAGTCATGGAATTCTCCCTTTTTTTCCCTTTATGTCAGTGATTAACAATTTTTAGGAGCACACACACACAAACTCACACACACATACCCACATAAACACAATCACCTCAGTATCTGCATTCCTTTTTTTTTTTTTACAAATAGTTTATTGTCAAGTTGGTTTCCATATAACACCCAGTGCTCATCCTCACAAGTGGCCCCCTCCGTGCCCATCCCCCCTGCCCCTCACATCCATCAGTCCTCAGTTTTTGTCAGCATTCAAGAGTCTCTCATGGTTTGCCTCTCCCCCTTTGCCCCACCATTTCCCACCTTCTTCTCCCCCATGGTCCTCCGTTAAGTTCCTCCTAATCCTCCTATACATGCAAGTATCTGCATTTCTAACAGATGTGTTTAACATTCTTATGCAGGTGGTTCATGGACCATACCTTTAGAGATCCTATTTAATAGCATCTCTGATGGATAGTGTCTGCTCTCTTGGTTGGATAGCTCTGCAAGTCTAATCCTTATCTCATATGACCATTCTTCTTGTATTTGGACCTAAGCCCCATAAGCTTATGGGGCATAGGACAAGAGTACCAAGTGACACAAATGTGAGATCACATTCTGGTTCTGCTATTTACCTCCTATGTGATATAGGGCACACAATAGGCTATATGGTTGGTTGGGGCCTCCACTACTGGCTCTCATAGGTTCTGAGCAGGAGTGAAGCTGCATGGTAATTTCGGTGTGTATCCTGCTCTGAATCTTGTGATTTTGGACAAACATAAATAAGTCTGTTTCCTCATTTATGAAATGGAAAATATAATGCACTGGGCACTTCTGCTTCTGGGATGATGGGATAGACATGATTTCTCCTGTTCTTCCTGATAAGTACATCTAAAAATGCTGGATTTTACATATAACACATACCTAAGAAAATTCTGTAAGGTAGAGGTCCAAAGGCTAGGGACTGGCTAAGGACCTCAGTACCCGTGGAATGACAAGATAGTGAAGTCTTTGGGTTTTCTTTTTGTCTCATTCATCCCAGACATAGAAGAAGCCAGCAACCCAGAAAACCCAATAGGAACATTAAGACAAAACAAAACAAAACAAATACACAAACAAAAAACTTAGCAAAAGCCTCATTAAGCCAAAGGACCAGGAAAAAGGACATCTAGCAAGACAGAAAATTTTAAGACAAAACTGTTCCACTCCATCTAGTCCCCACTGAGAAATCTGTGATCCCATCTCCACCCATGCCAGCAAAGACTAAATAGGAAGCTTACACTTTCACCCTCACAAAAGTGAATGAGGTTCCTAACATACCTGCCAGGATGTTGTCAGAGAAGGCCAAGTAAGGAGACGGAACTTTCATCCCTAATGGCTGGAAACAGGATGCCATGCACAGTGATATTAATGGAAATCATACAGGAAGCTTGGACTTCCACTCCCACCCAGAAGTAACGGGGCTCCCTTCTCCTTCTCTACTGGAGTGGTATTGGAGGAGAACTAATCGAAAGTCAGGACTTTCACTGTCAATGAGTGGTAACAAAACCTCCTCACCACTGTGTGGAGACTGACGTGATGCGGGGTCTTGAGGCAAACAGTCAAGAAAGAATTCTTGAGAAGTTTTTGGTGCATAAAGGTGGTTTTATTAAAACATGGGGACAGGATCCATGGGCAGAAAGAGTTGCATGAGAATTGTGAGGAGTAATTGATTATATATTTTTAAGTTAGTGGGGGTTAGGGATAGCATAAATCTCTAAGAAATTTGGAAACAAGACTTCCAGGACCTTATGGAGCTGGTTGCTGTTAAGGTAAGGTTATTTACTACTGTCTAGTAAAACATTAGTCATGAGACCCTTCAGATGTATATCAGTGGGCCATATGTTTGAAGGATCATTGCTAATATATGTCTTGAGGGGGTAGAGATAAAGGAAGTTTCCAAAGGGATTTTTATTTTTATTTATTTTAATGTTTATTTATTTATTTTGAGAGACAGACAGAGAGCAAAAGAGCAAAAGAAGGGCAGGGAGAGAGGGAGAAACAGAATCCGAAGCATATTCCAGGCACAAACATGTCAGCACAGAGCCCAACACAGGGCTCAAACCCATGAACCCATGAGATCATGATCTGAGCTGATGTTGGATGTTTAACAGACTGAGATGCTCAGGTGCCCCCAAAGGGACTTTTATAAGTTGCAGAAGACTTACAAGATCCTGGTGGTCTGGCTAATGCCAAACTAAGATTGCTTTTTGCCTCTAACAAAGCATTAATATCAAGGCAGTTGTGAGTTCTTTGAGGAAGGTCACTTTGTCTGTCTCAAGAACTTGTCATTGGGCTGCAAATTGTAAGGAACTTTACATTTTATTTGTAAATTGGAAATTTACATTTACAAGAATGTTCTCTACATCAGAGACCATATGTGAAGATAGAATTCCCACCCCTGACCAGTAACAATGAGGAACCTTCCTCCCTTGGCTATCAACAGCAGCTGAGTGGGGAACCAGACTTTTACCTTCATCTGGTAAGGTGATTACCCCATGCCCATCCAATTCCCCTACCAGAGGTTTTTCTGAGAAAGCCAGATAAAATAGAAGGTTTAAATAAGAAGTGGAATCTCATAACAAAAAAAATTATCCAGGTTTCAATAAGTCATTTGTCATACTAAGAACCAGGAAAATCTCAAGCTAAATGAAAATAAAAAGACAATCAATAGATGTCAAAACCAAATGACAAAGATGTTACAATTATCTGACAAAGATTTGAAAGCACCCATGATAAAATACTTCCACAAGGAATTATGGACACAGTTGAAACAAGTGAGGAAAAGTCTCAGCAAAGATATAGAAGGTATAAAGGAGAACCAAGTGGAAATTTTATGATTTGACAATACAGTACTCAAAATAAAACGCTCAGCGGATGGACTCAACAATAGAATAAAGGAAGCAGAAAAAAGAATCAATATACTTGAAGATACAACAATAGAAATTACCAAATTTAGATAAATGAGGGAAAATAGGCTGAAAACAAATTAACAGAGCCTCAGGAATCTGTGGACTGTAACAAAAGCTCTAGAGTCCATGTCTTCAGAATCCCATGAGAAGAAAAAGAGGGCAGGGCTGCAAAAGCACCTGAAGAAATAATGGCTAAAAATCCTCAAAGCTGACAAAAGACATAAACTGACAGAGTGAACCACAAACAATGTAATCCAATATATATATATATATGTGTGTATATATATATACATACCAAAACACATCATAATTATGCTTCTGAAAACTAAAGACAAAAATCTGGATATGGTTCAGAGAAAAATGGCACTACCTATAGGAGAAAATTATTTCTATGACAGTTAATTCCTCATCAGAAGCTACAGAGTCCAGAGTAAAGTGACACAACATTTTTCAAGAAGTGAAAGAAAATAACTGTCAACCTTACAATGGTATAGCCAACAAAATATTCACCAAGAATGAAGGGAAGTTGAGATATTCTCAGATGAATTTGCCACTAGCAGATTTACCCTAAAAGAATGGCTAAAGGACATTTTTGAAACAGAACAGTAGTTATAAAACAAGGAATCTTGGAATATCAGGAAGGAAAAAGAAAAATAGGAAGAGTAAAAATATGGTTAAATATAGAGGCGCCTGGGTGGCTCAGTTGGTTAAGTGTCCGACTTCGGCTCAGGTCATGATATGGCTTGTGGGTTTGAGCCCCACGTTGGGCTCTGTGCTCAGAGCTAGCTCAGAGCCTGGAGCCTGTTTCAGATTTTGTGTCTTCCTTTCTCTCTGACCCTCCCCTGTTCATGCTGTCTCTCTCTCTCTCAGAAATGAATAAAACATAACATTTTTAAAAATATGCTTAAATATAATATGCTTTCCTTCTTGAGCTTCTTGTGTTTTCTAAATTATGTTTGATAGTTGAAAGGAAAATTATAACATAGTCAGGTGTGGTTCTAAGTGTTTGTAAAAGAAGGGGCTCCTGAGTGGCTTCATCAGTTAAGGGTCTGATTTTTTATTTCTAGTTTATGTTATGACTTCAAGATTTCATGATTTCATGAAATCAGAGATTTCAGGCTCTGCATGCTGACCATGCAGAGCCGGCTTGAGATTCTCTCTCTCCCTCTCTATCTGCCACTTCCCTGCTCATACTCTCTGTCTCTCTCAAAATAAATAAGTAAACTTAAAAAAAATAAAGGTAGAAGAAATTTATTTGAAAATTATATCACAAATAGGGAGGGTAAAAGGACATAAAAGATAATAAGGTTTCTCTACTATATTATAACTGATAAAATAATGACACCCATAAACTGTGGTAAGGTATTATATATAATGTAATTCCTAGAGTAACCATTGAAAATACTTGGCAAAGGGATACATTCAAAAACACGATTACTAAATCAAAATGGCATTCTAAATCATGTTTAAGTAGTACACAGAAAGTCAAGAAAAAGAATACAGAGAAATAAAAACAGAGAGACCAAACAGAAAACAGAAATAAAATGGCAGACTTAAGCTCTGTCATATCAATAATTACATTTAATGTAAGTGGTCTAAATACACAAATTAAAAGACAGAGACTGGTAGAATGGGTTTAAAAACATAACGAACTATATGCTATCTATAAGGTATTCACTGCAAATTTAACAATTTAGTCAGGTTGAAGGTAAAAAGATGGGAGAAGGTATTTCACAGAAATATTAATCAGAGGAAAGCAGATGTGGCTGTATCAATATCAAATAAAATTACCAGAGACAAAGAGGGACATTACATAATATAAAAAGTTCAGTCCATCAAGGAGACACAGCAATTCTTAATGTGCACACAACAAACAACAGAGTTGCAATATATATAAAGTAAAACCTGATAGAGCTATGGAGAAACAGAAAAAGCATGGTTATTGTTGAGGATGTCAACATTTCTCTCTCAATAATTGATAGAACAATTACACAAAAATCAACAAGAATATATGGCCTAGAGATTTCTTTGAGGAGAATGTTTTAATTATGAATTAAATTTCTTTAATACAGAGCTATTCAAATTATCTATTTCATATTGGGTGAATTGTGATAGTTCGTGTTTTCTAGGAAGTGATCTCTTTTATCTAAGTTGTCAAGTGTATGTGTACAGTGTTGTTTGTAGCATTCCCTTCTTGACCTTTTGATGTCTATAGGGTTTTCAGGGTTATCATCTGCTTCATTCCTGATATTGATAGTTTGTGTCCTCTCTCTTTTTTTTGCCAGTCTTTCCAGAGGTTTGTCAATTTAACTGATCTTTTCAAAGAACCAGCTCATTGATTTTTCTCTATGGTTTTACTGTTTTCAATTATATTAATTTCTACTGTTCTTTATTATTTCCTTTCTCCTGTTTGCTTTGAGTTTATTCCACTTCTTTTTTTCTCAGTTTTTAAAGTGAGAGCTTAGATTACTGATTTGAGAATTCTTTTGTTGGGAGTCCAGAGCCTGTAAAAACTGGCATTGGGAGTCCCAACTATCTATGGGATGTGAGGGAGAGGGCACCTCGATGAGAATACTTCCACAGGATGTGGAATCATCATCTTTAAAAAGGAGGTAATAATTTTCTTTAAAACATGACAGACTGATTATACACACTTACCTGAGCTTCTTTCCAATATTTCACTAAAGTTAGAATAAAATAATTTAAAGTCATAAACCCTAAAGTTCAAAGAGAATAAGAGTCAAAGATAAAAAAGACATGTTTAAAAAATTAGAACTTGAAAAGTTGGTGTGCAAATGATAACTGACTTAGCAGACCAGAAAAACTGAACCTTAAGAAAGCCATTAAGAAAAGCCAATTAGCACTCCAAAGCCTTGGAAAGTTTTTAATATTGGAGGCACCTATAGTCTGAAGTGGGAGCTACAGGGTGGGACTGAAATAGGAGGACAGGTTGAAGGTCATTATAAGAAATATTTAGAGTCCCTAGATCCAATCCTTTACCCTGTAACTATGGACCTACCCCAACCTCCCCCTAGCAAATGATGGAGGTTTATTCTCTCAAGAGACTGAGCAAGAGGGGCTTTGTACTTAGGAATACAAATATAGATGAGCCAAGGATGAGTAAAGGGGAATTTAATCAAAGTTTTTATCCCAAAATATGATTCCCCTGCCTACCTAGTCCTCCTCTTCCCCTACTTGGTTCTCAACATTGGCAGACAGTCCTCCATGAAGATTAAAGAATTGTTTCTGGTGGAAAAGAGAAAAAAATTTATATTTGATCCTCTCCTCATTCCCTACAAAAAGGCAACAAACAATGAAGCAACTATAAATTCCAGGTAAAACATAAGATTGTCCAAAAGATAAAATTGCTTTATTGTATTCCCTAGATCAGCAATGAACTACATTTCCATGACCATAACATCACAAATACTGAACACTGGTAGAGGAGACAGATTTTGAGTGCAATCTGTGTTACAGCCTTGTTGGCATGAGAAATATATGGTTCCCCAATACAAGACACTTCACATGTCACCATTGGTTCCAATCTGGGTTCCTGAAGCCTTCCTCTAGAGCCCGCATTTGGCTGGGCTGTCACAGGAAAAGCCTCCTCTATCATCCAGAAGACAATCTAGTTTGACTCTCTTCATCTGGTCTTTAGATGTCTGATTTTGTAATTTTTTTGTATAATTTTTTTTCCTTTAAGCTTTGTGTCCTTTAGCCTTATACATGTCATTGATTAAAATATTGGAAAAATCAAGACCAATGACTTGTTACACTCCTCTGTGATGACAAGAATCAGCACTCCTTCTGGCTGTTATGCCAACAAGGCCTCTACCTAATATACTGTCATCTGACTTACTCCTCTAGTTTGTCTATGAAGGTAGTTATGGTAGCCTTTATCCAGTTCCTGCTAAAACCAAGAAACCCTATAGTGATCAGGTAGAATCTATGTCTAGGATATAGCAAGAAAGACTGGGCTTCCAGGCAAGGGTGAGCAAGGGGCTCAGGAAGCCATACCAAGTGTATGGAGATGGAACTTTTAATTGCTCCAAAAGATGCCTCCAAGAAGGGAAGAAAACAGAGCTGTGAGGACAGCCCAGATCATGAGCCTATTGGGATAGATGTGTTTATTTACATGCTTATCAAATCTTTCCCTCTAGGATTAGAGAGAACCCTGAAGACATCCTGAAAGGCTTGTACCTAAAGATGGAGACAACTAAAAGTGGAGAGGGGACAGAGAATTGGTAGAGGAAGCTCCTCACACACCTTGTCATCTCCCTTCACATGGCACCTGGTCTTCTCACATGTAGGAAGGTCATCTCGTGAATTGCGTAATGTGTTAGTTACTTTTTTGGGGAATACTAATTATGTTCAAGCCATAGGAGGACAATGCTTAACCCATACAACTGACTTCAAGCAAGAAAAGAATTTGGGAGCACTTCAAACCAGACCACAAGGTGACACATCACTCTACTTTTAGTTCAACACAGGCACCATTCCTGTATGAATCCCATGCATACATTGTCATTGTACTTATCACAACATGTTTGCAGATATTTGTTTACATGTATCTCACATCTACTAGATTGTCAGCAGTTTGACTAATGCGCATACTGATCTATTCATCTTTGTATTCCCAGGGCACAGCATGCACCTGGCATACTCGACCCACTTGTACAATGAAGGCTGGCCCTGGGGGTCCTGGATACGGCTAGGGTAGCATCGTTCCAACCTCTCCTCCTTTCTCTACTCAACCCAAGTCAGTAAACTCAGTGATTGGCACATAGTAGGTACCCAATAAATATTTGTTGAATAAATTAAAGTGAAATATCTGCCTGCCTATGAGGAAGTCTAAGGACAACCCTTTTAGGGGAATTTTGCACTGTTCATCCCTGACTTCAACCAATTGAAGCCATTGAAAGAGCCCTATGGCATTACACTATGGACTTCCCCCACGATGACAATAATCAACATGGGCCAGCAAGATTGCCTTTAATCTAAAGAATGAAAAGCTGCTTTGCAAAGGTCCTCAGCAGCCTCTGGTGTGGAAGGTAACATGTTCTCTTCATACTTGTTAACAGTTCTGATATCCAGCACATACCACTGGGGCACCTATTATGCACCAGGAGGCCCTGGGTGTAGAGCAATGAACGCATAGTAAAATATCCTGCCTTCATGAAGCTTATGTCCTTTCTTAGGGAGGCAGGCAGTGCAAATACATAATATGTTGGATGGCAGTGGGGGTAACAAAGAAAATAAAGCAGGGGAAGAGACCGAATGTTGGGGTCAGGGTGCAATGTTAAGTAGAGTGATTGAGGAAGGTCTCCACACGGGGCACCATCTGACTTGAGGCTGATTCAGTCATTCACCCACACAGAGGCCAGCATGAGCTGCCACGTCCCCTGCTCCCCTCTGCTGCATGCTGCTTCTCTGACAGGCCAGACCCTCATACTTCAGGGCCTTTGCTCTAGTCATTTCCATGGCCTGTGAGTGCTTCTCCTTCACCTCTTCAGGATTTTGCTTCCATGTCCCCTTCCCAGTGAGGCCTGCCCTGAGAACCCTGTTTGAAATTGTCAAACACTCCCCTCCCCCCTTCCTTAGCTCCACCCTATTTTTTTTCTCTGCAACACTTAGCCCTTCAAGGTCCCTCCCTAGTGCTGGAACTCCTATGGCTTTGGTTCACCAACATGCCCAGGCACCTGGGATCATGGCCGGTGCAAGGCAAGGGTGCAGTGATACCTCAAACGTGCACCCATTCATTCAACCCTGAAACACCTACACTGTACCAGATGCTGCACGTAATGGGCAACAAAACCCTTTATAGAGGTGCCTGGGTGGCTCACTGGGTTGAGCATCCATCTCTTGATTTCAGTTCAGGTCATGATCCCAGGGCTGTGGGATCAAGCCTCACACTGAGCTCTGTGCTGATTGTGAAGCCTGCTTAAGATTCTCTCTCTCTCTCTCTCTCTCTCTCTCTCTCTCTCCCCTCTCTCTCTCCCTCCCTACCCCACACCCTCTGTCTCTTTCCCTTTGCCCCTCTCCCCTGCTCACAAACCCTCTCTCTCTAAAAGAAAAAGAACAAACAAACAAAACCCTCTAGGATGATGTGCGGTGCTGGAAACAGAGCCCATACTTCCCAGGGGACTTTTCCTCTAAGGCCAGTAATGGGTGATGTGCTTGCCTTCATTCCAGGCTCCACTTCCCTACCAGCTGGTCTGCCCCAAGCCCACCATCACCCTCCCCTCTGTCAGGGCACAGGGCATGGGAGCCTTCTCAGATCAGGAACCTGAAGTGGGACCCAGAGAGGGTGCACATGACCAGAGACCTGGGCCAAGTCAAAGGAGGGCTGGGACCCCAAGGCTGGGGTCCCCCAGAGGGACTGGGTGTTCTAGGGGCTGGAGATGAGGCAAATGACACAGAACTCCCTGCGGAGGCCTGGGGAGGGGAAGCCCTGGCTCTACGGACTCCCTCGGGGATTCTGTAACGAACCTTGCAACCTATCCCACTGTCAACTCTAAGGCTCTGGGTGCTCTCAGCTGTGTGTCTGGGGGAATTAACTCCTTAATGCTTAACGACAGACACGGGGTGTAGAGCGTGTGTGTGTGACTGTATGTGCGTGTGTGTGATGGTGGGAAGAAGTGGTGCCTTCTTCTCTCCTCAGCATTGGTAGTAGCACATGGCAGATTTCCACTTTCTGGGCCCCATCTTGCCGGGACATCAGTCACCCCTTGGCGCCACCACCATTCCCGAGTCTCTGCCCAGGGGATTGTCCCAAGTAGATCTCTTCTAACGCCCTTTCCTCACGCTGAGCACTGGCGCCTGGCAGGCCAGGTGGTTCGCCTGCCGTAGCCACGCCAGGCCGACACAGTGACCTTCTCCAGGGGTCCCCAGTCACTTCACTGCCAACAAGCGTTCCCTGGGGCCATCGGAGGGAAGTCCAGAGCAGTGCATTTCTTCCTTGCTTCCTCCACTTCTGAGCTATGAAATTATCCATTGAGCAAATCAATAATTCATCGGATTATCCACGTTTAGTCTAAATTAGATCTTATTGCCTCAGGCTCGACTCTGAAGTCTTGCTCCACCTGATGACTCCACCACCACCAGTAGAGCCCAGCCAGCTCACTCCCATGCTGGACCCTCTCTCCCCATCGCATTCTCCCCAAACTGCTGCCCCCGGCCCCCCGAAGTCTTAGCCCAGCCTGATCCCTTGTCCAGAAGCCTACCCTTCTCTCTCTGTTGTAATTCAGCATGCTCTTCACAGTCTCGTCCGAAACCCAGTCTCTGCCCTGAGCTTCCCTGGGCTTCTGCAGCAGACGGGAATATCCTACAATTAGAAACACACAGCTTTGCATGTAATCGCACTCCATTGGTTTCATGTTGGCAAACTCTGTCTTCCCCCACTGGTTGTCAGGCAGCATGAGGTCAGGCACTATAATAGACCCCCTTATATCCCCTCACAACACCAAGCAAGCACCTTCAATGAGTACTTGTGGAATTGTATATACCTGTTTCCATGCTCCTTTCCAACTGTCTCTTTCTCTTAATCCAAACTGCCTTCAGCCCCTCAGTCCTCAGTCTCACTTGTCCCTCCAGTCCTCAGGGATTAGACAACCCAGGATACATACAGGATCAGACTTTGGGTTTTAGAAGATCATGCTGGTTGCAAGCCCACTGAAGAGATTAGAAACGGGGCCAGAGCAGACAGAGGCCAGGGGCTGTGGCAGCAGATGAGGGATGGTGGGAGCTGATAGAGATGGAGAGAAGGGGATGGATACAAGAGACAGTCGGCAGGTAATAGGATGATCCGTTTGTCTAGCACCATATCGTTCTCAAAGCGATTTGCATCTACTATGTCCTTTGAGATTTGTCTCCCTCAACAACCATGAGAGATACGGAGTAGATAGAATTATTATCTCAGTGTAGGGGGTGGAATTGAGGCAAGGAAGAGCGGAGTCTATCACCCAAATCACCCAAACACGCACCGCACTGCCGGGCTAGAAGAGGCTTGGGGCTCACATCCAGTCCTCAGACATCACATCCGGGGCTCTTTCCTGTCACTGGTGATGGGACTCACGATGGAGCTGCCATAAGAGGGCGGGTGTTAAGCTGCAGAACCCTGACTTGGCTACTTGCCGGAGGCTATTTACACAGCTCCAATTGATTTGTTGTAACCTGTAATTATTTTTGCTGAATTTTTTTCACGCTCCATTTGTTTTCCACTCTCCAGCAGACACACTACAGGCAAAGGCAGCCCGGGAGGTAAGTGGAAGCAGGACAACCTGCCTTCAGTCCTGGGATAGAAGGGAGGGGGCTCCGGCTTGCTCCGCCCTCACCTCCCCTTGCCTCCTTTCCCCAGGCCCTCTCCCTCCCTGCTCATGGGAGGTGGGAACTCTTGAGCCACTTCTCAGACCTCAGTGGCTCTCAGGTCTATCTCTGACCAGAAAGCTGCTACCAGAAGGGGAAGAACCTCTCCAGAGCCGCTCCCCCCTCTTCCCGCCTGCCATGTGGCCAGCTCCCATCAGCAGCACATCTCTCAGGACACTGCAAGGATGGATTGTTAATTTTCTAAATTAAGTGTGACTATGAGATGCCATCTACTTAGCTGGTGGGACATCCCACCATGCTTGGAGTAACCCCCTCCCCTTTCCGAGGCGGTTCGAGGGTTGGGAATAGTTACTGAATTCAGAAAGCTTGGAGAAAAGCTTCTGCCCTTTGTCAGAACCTGTAGGCTCCTTTCAAGGAGGTGGAGACTGCTCACAGAGTCCAGTCCTTTCATGCCTACTTGACCATGGGCCCCTAGACCCCGTAAGAGGTCCAGTCTTGTTCTGAGTAGCTGTGTGGGTGTGGAGGGCCAGATTCCACCACTCAGAGAACCAGCCCCTTCCCTCACTCCTCTTTCTCCCCTGGGTTCAAATCACCCCCAGTTCCAAGCCAAGCAGCAGCTTCCCGCCTTCCCCATCAACCCTACTCTTGACCCTACTCTTCCTTGGCTGTGATGAGGTCAGTTCTCTTTTGCTTTATGTTATAAAATTAGAGTGGAGACACAGAGAAGCCACTAACACCTTCCAGGAGTGAGAAGAGCCGAAACCCTCCATGCCCAGTGCTTGGATGACCTTCCCAGAGTGGATCTGGGGTGAAGTTAGAAATAGCTCTGTGCTTGTGTGGCATTCCCATATCCAGGGCCATAGGCACAGCTAATTTCTCAGTCTGGTTATCCTACCACACTGTCATTTACCAGGTAATTCACTGGCAAAATCTTGTGATCCTCACTACGATTATCTCGAGATAGTTACTATCAACAACAGTTGACATATGAAGAGGCTCAAAGAGATTGAAAACGAAAATTTGCCAGAAGACACACAACCATTCTGGGATGGAGCGGGGATTCAAACCCCGGCATGGCCAGACGCGATGTCTACCTTGCGAGCCACCAGCCACCATGGGTGGAGCTGTGTTTCTCTTCACCAAAGGCATTTGCATTATCAAAGCCTTGGAAAGGCAAAAGAAAGAAATGGCCAAGTAAAGTCTGTAGGGGGTCAGTGTGGTGGGGAGCTATTTTCTAGAGGCAGCTTCCAAAGCCTCTCAATTTATACCAGGTCAAAAACTAAATAAGAAGCATGAACAAATACTGGCCTCTAATGACAAGAGGCTGAAGTGTTTAGAGGTTAAATGTACTGTTGTCTGCAACTTACACTAAAATGTGGCAAAAACATGAGAACGGACTGATGGCTGGATACATGGACAGATATGTGATAAAGCCAAGATGGCAAACTATTAGTTATGGAAATCCAGTTGGTGAGCACAGCGGTGTTCACTATGCAATTCTTCATACTCTTCTGGATGTTGAAATTTTTCATGATAATGGGAAGAAAATAAATCACACAGGTGGTCACACCCACCTCCTGGTGCACATCACTACGGTTCCAGAGAGCTTGGTCATTAGTCACTGAGTTCCTCCTAGGGAAGAGTCTTGGACTACACACTTGGGAATACGAGATAATAAAGAGATAGGCAGTCCCTGCTTTGTGAAAAATGTAGACTATGTGAAAGAAAATAGGACAGAGTCATAAAATCAAGTTGTAAAGACTGTAGGCTCTTTATATCCTGCCCTAATGGAAGGAGAGCACAGTTACAAATTGCTTGTAACAAAACTTTGTCAAAAGCTTCTCCTGTAGGACTCTGATGGGAAGACCCACTACAGTTAAAGAGCGAGAAATGGGCCAGGAAGGTGACCCACAAACCCCCAGGGATTATGGAGGATCCCACAGTAGAGAATTCACCTTCGAGCCCCTCAAGGTGTCATCAAGAGCAGGAGTGGCTCCTTTCAGTGACAGACTGACTTAGTGAAAGGTTCAGCAGACTAGGGACCAAGCCACTCCCAACTCCATCCATTTATATCAACCTGAACCAGTCATTGCTCTCTTATGTTGAGGTTGCTAAGCTATTGCTTACAGGTCATATTTCATTCGTGGCTTGTTTTTATATGTTGTGCAAGTTGAGAACGATTTTTACATTTTTTAAATTTGTTATAACATTTATTTATTTTTGAGGGAGAGACAGAGACAGAGTTCAAGTGGGGAAGAGGCAAAAAGAGAATCTAAAGCAGGCTCCAGGCTCCAAGATGTCAGCACAGAACCCAAGGTAGGGCTTGAACTCACAAACCTAGAGACCATGACCTGAGCCAAAGTCAGATGTTTAACTGACTGAGCCACCCAGGCACCCCCAATTTTTACATTTTTACATGGATAAAAAAAAAATCACAAGAAGAATAACATTTTGTGACATGTAAAAATTTTATGAAATTCAAATTTCGTTGTTCACAAGTAAAGTTTATTGGAACACAGCTGTTGTTGATTTTTTTTAGGCATTGTCTATGGCTGCTTTCAACCTGCAACCACAGAACTGGGTAGTTTCAATAGTGACCACATAGCCTGCAAAACCCAAACCTTTCTTTTTTTTCTGTTGGTGGTGATTTTATTATTTTTTAAGTTTATTTATTTTGAGAGAGGGAGAGCATGAGAGCAGAGGAGGGACAGAAAGAGCAAGGGAGAGAGAGAATCCCGAGCAGACTCCACACTGCCAGTGCAGAGCCTAACACGAGGCTCGATCCCACAAACTGTGAGGTCATGACCTGAGCTGAAATCAAGAGTCAGATGCTCAACCAACGGAGCCACCCAGGTGACTCCGAAAGCCCAAACTCTTTACTCTCTTGTTCTTTACAGAAGTGTGCTGATCTGGTGTGAAGTGGCCCATCCACTAACTTCACTGCTCAATAGATCTCACTTCACAGAGTTACTATGAGAATTAATATGAGAATTGAGGTTTAGTAAGCTGTAAGGTTCCGTGAGACCCAACATGTTCCTACTGCCTGATCTTATTTCTCTCAACACCATCCCTGCAAAGGAGGGAGAATCTGGGTGGAAAGTCTTATCTGATAGATTATGAAACTGAGGTTAAAAAGGGAGACAAAATAGGCATGCAGAAATCAATGCTGGGGTACCTGGGTGGTTCAGCAAGTTAAGCATCTGACTCATGATTTCTGCTTAGGTCATGATCTAGCAGTTCTTGAGTTCGAGCCCTGCATCAGTCTCTGTGCTGACAGCTTGGAGCCTGGAGCCTGCTTCGAATTCTGTGTCTCCCTCTCTCTCTGCCCTTTGCCTGCTCATACACTCTCTCTCTCTCTCTCAAAAATAAAATAAAAACATTAAAAATAATAAATAAATAAATAAATAAACAATAAAGAAATCAATGCCCTTACTTTACCCACAAAGCTCCCACAGCAGGGTTCTCAACTACATACGTATGCAAATTTGGGCATGTACAGTCCTGTCTGAGCAGAACTCAGTGGGGAGGATCAGACATTTTTTCAGGAATTCTGTGAGACAGTTGTTAAAACACAGCCATTATTAAAAAAATAAATTACATAAAGTTATAATTAAATAAATTATAAAAGCAAAGGTCTTACATTCTCAAAATTTGTCACTGCCACATCATTTTTCAATATTCTATTATTATTACCTGTGCTGTTGAGGTTATTTATGTCTTTTGTATCTGTGTGATGAAAATACAACGTAACCATGCACCTCTGTGCCTCTCCTCCTGATCTCCCATTCAGCCACATCACATTTGGTGTCTTGAACTTGGCTATTGTGGGAGTTGACACCTTGGCAATTGGCGAGCCCTACGGATCAGGCATTCCCCTCACCTCAGAGCTGGTGGTTAAACACTAGCCTCCACCGTACAGGGACCAGAGCTTCCGGTTACAGAAGACTCACCAGGGGAGAGAGTGAGCAAGTGAGTGAAGAAAGACAGGGCAGAGAGCGAGCAAGTGAGTGAAGAAAGACAGGGCAGAGAGCAGACATCATGTACGGGGGAAAAGGAGTGTCATGGCCACTTTTTCTTGTTCTAAGAAGCCTTTGAACCAGAAGAGGATTATCTGGGGACTAAGCCTCCAGTACTTTTCCTGAAGAGCCCTAGAGCCTTAGTGTCTAAAACCATTCTGTGATCCATAATTTTTGTCACACCCTAGGATGGTGAGGTCTGAAAGAACCGGGTTGCACGGGGGGCGAGTGATGTTGAGAGAAGTGAATGGCTTGCCAGGAGTCCGCTGGTGCCTCAGAGCCAGGTCTAGAACCCTGACACCTTCTAGGCTAGCTCTTTGCAGGACAGGGATGCCATTTTACCCGGAGATAGGTGTGTGGGGTGAACCTGCAAGGCCGCTGTCTTCCCAGCAGTGAGGACCTGCCCCTCCCCCTTCCGTCAGCAGGTGTCAGGAGGCTTTGTCATTCCAGGAAAGCCTGGTCACCTACACCCTCAGCTTGCTCCGAAGCCCTCTTCCTTGCCTCGCAGCACCTCAGTCATCTCCTGGGACTATTTTCCCCCGAACACAGACTCAGTAAGAGGATGGGCATATTCAACCCAGGTGTGTTTGGCACAGGGGTGGGGCAACTAACTGTGGCTTTGAGAAGCTCTTGGTAGCTGTCTTGTCAGGGCCAGATGTCAAAGGGTATTTGTGTTCCAAAGAAAGGGCATTGAATTTTCACTCTGTTTCTTCTTCTTTTCCCATTCATCTGTTTATTTATTTTCTATATCAAAACTTTTTCATCGCGGTGTAACTGACATCTAACATTATATTAGTGTCAGGTGTACAACAACCTAGTGATTTGGTATTTGCAATATGCATTGCTAAATGATCACCACAACAAGGCTAGTTAACACCTGTCATCTTACATGGTTATGGTTTTGGGTTTGTTTGGTTTTTTTTATTTCTTGTATTCCTTCAGGGGCAGAGCAGCCGAGAAGTTGCACAAGAAGAAGTGGGATGGTGTTCCAGAAGTGGTCTGGGTGGTAAGCACGTGGAATGATGTTAGTCTTCACTTCCGAGCTGTAGCAGGTTACACGGCAGGCTCTTGTAAAGTCATGTTTGGAAGGAACTCAAGAGATTATCACATCCAGGACTTCCTTTCATGGATGAGGAAACTGAGGCTGGAGAGAGGAAATGACAAGCACAAAGTTACGTTGCTAGCAAGTGGCAGTGTTGGATTCAAACCCAGGCTGCACTGAAGTTGGTTCTTTTCCAAGAACAGAACTAGAACTTGGTCTCTTGATTCTAGACACAATTTGAAATTTACAGGAACCATTTTTAAAGTAATTTTTACTATATTTTCCTGGAAGCATGCTGGGCACTATGAAATGAACTCAATAAACATGGTTCTTGTCATGTATAGTCTGGCAGTTTAAGACTGACAGGTGGACACAGGCAGAAAGGGGGTGTGGGCTTAGGTGGTGGTATATGAACAGAGTTTGCATTCTCTGGTTGGTGATCATAAGTGTAAGATTACTGTAGGGAAGGCACGGGCTTGAGAAACAGACCCGGGTTGAAATTCTATTTTGGCTGTTTATTAACTCTGTGATCTTGGGGGAGCTATTCAGCCTCTCAAAACCTCAGTTTGCCTGACCTTCAAATGAGACAGTAACATTCATTTAGCAATGATGTTAATGAGATGTTCATAAAGTACTTAGTATAGCACCTGGAATATATCAGATGTTCAAATAATGGTGGCTGGTACTATTGCTTCGTGTATTACAGGTAGTGCCAGGTGCCCTGGGTGGGCAGAGCCAGAAACTTGTGAACTAGGGAAGAAAGTAATTTACTCTCTGGTATTGGTCATAGTTACAGTGAAAATTCCTCATCTCTGGGGTGCCTGGGTGGCTCAGTCAGTTATGCGTCCAACTTTAGCTCAGGTCATGATCTCACAGTTTGTGAGTTTGAGCCCCATGGCAGACTGTGCTGACAGCTTGGAGCATGGAGCCTGCTTCAGATTCTGTGTCTCCCTCTGTCTCTGCTCCTCCCAAACTTGTGCGCGTGTGTGCGTGTTCTCTCTCTCTCAAATAAACATTTAAATAAACATTCAAAAAATTCCTCATCTTTGCCTTTCCCCTTCTAAGATACAGACAGAGAGCCTGACAGACAAAGCAGAGGTGGCCCTATTTTACAAGCTAACAGACGTTCGTATTTTTCCAGTTAACATTTATAGTTCTAGATTAGGGGACTCTCATGATGCACAAGCAAAGGCCAGTAAAAATGTGACAGCTCAGACTGACTCAGATTGAATTCTCTAGGCTGGCATCTCTTTCAGGTCTCACTCCTTCTTCTAGGAAAGGCCTGGAATATCCAGAATGTCCCTGATTTTGAGGAGGAGGAAGGAGGCATGGAAAGAGCCTGCTATGTGCTGACTCACCCGGTGGCTCTCCAGAGCCCTGGTGAGGAGCAGGGGTCACTACGGGGGTCTCATCCCTGGACAGCCCTTCCCGAGGTGGCACGCACCCATTCCAGGCTCATGGAGGCTCATTTCCTCAGGACAATTGCTGCTGGGCCACTGCTCTGGGCTCTGTGCCAGGAGACTCTGGCATTCAACGCAGTCAAAGCTGAGTGCAAAGAACTACAGACAGGACAGGTGCCGCATGTCAATGACAGCAAGAAGGTGGGAAATGCACCCTGCTCTGCTAGTCTATGTGTGCACTGGCCCAGCCTGGTGAAAGCCCATGGAAGAGAGAGGGTGTGGGTACCTAGGTGCACACATATGGGGGCGTGAGCAGGCCTCAGAGTGACCAGGTCTAGGTAGGTGCTGTCATGCTCCCAGGGAAAATGGAAGAGGCACGCATGTTTGTGTGCACGCGAATGTGTTTGTGGCATTGGCGTTTGAGTGCGTGCTGTGTGTTGTGAGAATGGTGGGTGGGTGTGAATGTGTGTGTGAGCTGTACACATCCAAGACGTAAATAGATGGCAGAGAGGCTGACGCGATAAGCCAGAGACAAAAACTTTGCTGTAGAACGCTCTCGGCGAGAGCCTGGCTATGTTGCCTGTACGTGCCGTTGGCATATACGTCTGGTCTAGGGTTCTGTGCACTTTAAAGTGTGTCGGAGTACAAGGGTGAGTGTTGTACATGTCTGAACACGAGGCTCTATATGTGAGTGCTGGCACGTTACATGTGCATCTGCATACGTCTGGGTGTGCTTCTGGCCAAGGTTGGGGACAATGACGCAATTCTTATTTTCCTATAGGCCTATGGTTCTTTCTCCCATGGTCTGTTACCATTTTTCCATCCTGAGTGAAACCTTAATGGTCTAACTACATCAAAATAGGCTTTGACTTCCAACTACATCCACTTGCTGCTCATAGCCAAGCCACTCAGGGACACCTCCCTGATGGGTCCCACTTCTAGGAGGATCTACTGACCCAACAGTTGGATGCTCCAGAAGACAGTCTTTCTTGGTCTCCTCTCATTCCATCTCTCAGTGAGCAGGGCCTGTGGCTGAAACTGAACAGTCCACACTGGCTCGGCATTACAAAACGTGGTCACAGATGTCCCACCCAGAACCCAGAGGGGCTGGTTGGAAGGCCCAGATAATTTCCTCACTACCTTGTCATCTCTTGAAAGCCACTTGCTCTAACAGGCCCCCTCTGCTCTAGGGCTGACATTCCTTCTTTGCTCATTTCTCTCCGCTTTTGTCTAATGAGGTACAGGAGGCTGCTGAAACTGACAATAGAATTACCTGGGATGCTAGATTCTGTCAATCTCCATTAGGAGTCCTGGGAGGGAGCAGTGAAAGCACAGGGACACCTTGGTGCTGTTATTGCAACGGGGTTCACTGTGACAGCAAATAAAACATGCTTTATCCTAGACGTTAACCCTGGGCCAGTGAGCCAACCTGGCTTCCAGCCCGGACTGCGGCATCTACCTCACCCGGCCAGGCCAAGCCAGGGAGCCAGGATGTTGGAGAGAAATGCACATCACTTTGGAGGGTACTTGGACATCAGCTAGACTCTCCCCCTTCCCCAGAGGGCTGCCTGAAGTTGGCTCAACAACCCTTCCCCACCATCATGCCTTGTGCAAAGTCCAAGACTGTTTCTGTAATTTCCTGGGTGTCTTTCTGTAACTCCCCGTTCTATAAACTGCCCCTGTCAATTAATGCAACCAAAGAAGGGAGTCATGGGACCCTCTGATTTCTAGCCAGTCAGTCAGAAGCACAGGTAACAATCTGGACTTGTGATTGGCACCTGATGGGAGGAAGTAGGGTAGTCTTGTGAGAATGGCTAAAATTTTTTTTAAAACTTGGACAAAACCAAGTGCTGAGAAGATTATAGAACAACAGAAGCTCTCCCACACGCCCGGCAAGACTGCCGATGGACCGGCTACTTTGGGAAACGGTTTGGCGGCTTCATATAAGTTAAATATACATCTCCCATATGACCCTACGATCCCACCTTTCCTTGCTTCAGAGAACAGAAACTCCTGGTCACACAAAAACCTGTTCATGAGTGTTTGTAGCAGTTTTATTCAAAGTCCCCCAAAAGTGGAGCAACCCACACATTCTTTAACCAGCAAATTCATGAAGCGTAGGACCACCTCAGAGTGGAATAGTACTCAGCGGTCGACAGGAACAAGCCACTGATTGATACACAATGTGGAGGAGTCTTAAATGCATGTTGCTAAGTGAAAGAAGCCAGATCTAGACAGCTATTGTTGCGTGGTTCTGCTTATATGACTTTCTGGAAAAGGCACAGCTTCAGGGGCAACAAATAGACTTGTGGTTGCTAGGGTGAGAGAGGCAGACAGGAGCTGACTACAAAAGAGCAAGACAAGGGAATTTGGGAAGTAATGGAATTGCTCTGTATCATGTCTGTGGGGGTAGATACACGACTCCGCGTTTGTCAAGAGCTGTTACCTTGTATACCACAGAGTGGATTTTACTGTATGCAAATTTAGAAAAAATAACCAGAATGTCGGGAGGATCCACAATGGAATAGAAACTAAGAGATAAACCAAACTGCATTATAAATAAATCATCTCGGGTACCTGGGTGGCTCAGTTGGTAAGGCATCTGACTCCTGATTTCAGCTCAGGTCATGATCTCAAGGTTTATGGGTTTGAGCCCTGCATCAGGCTCTGCACCGACAGTGTGGAACCTGCTTGGGATTCTCTCTGTCTCTCTCTCTTTCTTTCAAAGGAATAATAATTTAAAAAATGAATCCTATTACCCACACTGAAGGGGATGGGAAAGAAAAGAACAAAGTAACTTCAGAAAGTAGTTTTGATTGGATACTGTTAGACTAAAGACAAAAAGAGCTATAAACAGGTTCTGAACTCTAGTTAGTTAATTTGCTTCCCACAGGATATGGGTTAGTAGTTCTGAAACTATGTGGTGTGTGTATACTCGAGTTTAACAAACGACTAAATTTAGTTGATTCTCTTTATTCACAGTAGTTATGGTCTATAAGTCTCTGCAAACACTGAATTAGCAAACACTGAGCCATCGCTCCTAGGGAAATACAGGGTTATGTTCCTGTGAGCCCCTGGCCACAAGGTTTTCACTAATCAGTCAATGTATAATCTTGTTTTACACATGTTTCTGTTCAAAGACACCTTAATTTAACATATATTGTTGGTTCATTAACATTGAACTCAACAGCCAACAGCACTATAACTCATGCCTGAACGAGGCTTATCTAAACACATATTTTCTATGTAAGACACATCGCAGCATTCTTGAGGTTAGAAACAGCAGACAGTACTTCAGCACTACACTTGGGGGCCATTTGAAACAGTGAAATCACAGGGCGCCTGGGTGGCTCAGTCGGTTAAGCGTCCAACTTTGGCTCAGGTCATTACCTCACGGTTTGTGGGTTCGAGCCCCGCGTCAGGCTCTGTGCTGACAGCTCAGAGCCTGGAGCCTGCTTTGGATTCTGTATCTCCCCCTCTCTCTCTGACCCTCCCCTGCTCATGCTGCTGTCTGTCTGTCTCTCTCTCTCAGAAATAAATAAAACATTAAAAAAATTTTGAAACAGTGAAATCACAACCATGAAGCACGAAGGTGTGGAAAATGTGGCAGTAAATAGACCATGAAACAGGCACTTATTTGCAGGACGAAAGTCAGAACCAGAAGATCGAGGGCTTGTCTTTTGACCTCACCTGGAAACAGGCACCTTGGGCAACTCAAACTTTTCATGTTCTACACTTCTCTGTGAGTGATCACCCAAGCACCCTAAGTGTTGATTTTAGTAATAGAAACAAATTTTAGTGATTAGACACATTCGCAAATGCAGCATCCACTGGTAATACAGATCAACTATACGTTGTAGACGTAGATAATAAGAGACAGGTGAGGGGGATAATGTATCGACCCAACCTTCCCCCAAGGTCAGTTCTGTTTCCTGAGTGCCCTAGACTTGCTGGTGGTGGCTGGAAGAGCCCTTGGACCCTAAGCGTTGTCCTCTCCTTTTACAGGGGAGTAGATTGAGGCCTGGGGAGGGGAAGGGACTCGTCTAGGCCACAAACAACACTGTCCTATCTCTATTTCCCAGAGTGACACTGGGCTGCCTCTGTTCACATCTCCAAGAACCGAGGCCCTGAGAATTTTGCAGAAGTGGGGATGGAGGAGATAGGCTGCTTGAAACCTAGGCTTCAAGCTACCCCGTTTACCTCTCCTATTCCAGCAACCTGCCAGAAAGACTTTTTTATAAAGTTTTTTTAATGTTTCTTTATTTTTGGGAGAGAGAGAGAGAGACACACACAGCATGAGCAGGGGAGGGGCAGAGAGAGGGAGACACAGAATCTGAAGCAGGCTCCAGGCTCTGAGCTATCAGCACAGAGCCCAACCCAAGGCTCGAACTCATGAATTGTGAGATCATGACCTGAGCTGAAGTCAGACACTTAACTGACTGAGCCACCCAGGTGCCCCCAGAAAGACTTTTGAAACTGTTCTTCCTTCGGGCTCAGTCTCAGACCTTTCCTGGCCACCGGCAAGCACTCCCAAGCCATCTCTGTTCTCATGATTTTAAGTATCATCTATATGCAAATTTGTATCTCCAGCCCAGACTTCTCCCGAACTCCAGCCTCTAATTTCCAACTTTTTTCTCGACATCTCCACCTGGATACTTAACAAGCACCTCAAACCTAACATCTCCAAAGCAGAACTCTTGGCTCTCTCTTTACTCTTATCTACATTCTTTCCCTTCTCAGTCAAGGGTAGCTCCGATTGCTCAGGCTGAAACCTTGGCCATCATCCCTGAATCCTTTCTTTCTCTCAAATTCTACATCCAATCCAGCAACCCATTTCCATTGGCTCCAAGACATGCCCTACCACGTTCACTGCTACCACCCAGGCCCTCCGATTCCTGCATTTGCCTCCTGAGCTGGGTTTCCCGCTTCTGGCCTTGCGCTGGCCCATCTACCAAAGAGCAGCTGGACTTGTCCTTATGAAAAATCTTGGCATGTTTCTGCTCTTCTCAAGCCCTCCAATGGCCTCTCTCTCACTCAGAGTAAAATCCAAGACCCATAGATGATGCCCAAGGCCTCCCATACTCCTCTTGCTCCCCCACCTCCAGCCACAGGGGTCCTGGATGTTCCCTAATGCCCAGATGTGCTCCAGCAGACCTGTGCCCAGTACCCTTCCCTTCCCCGGGGAACCTCCCAGAGAGCAGCTTCGCGGGTCTTGAACGCTTCCCCCATCGGAGGTCCAGACACACAGAAGATCTGGGTTGGAAACCTTTACCTGTGGGCAGGGGGAGGCCCCGAGTCCATTTGTTTCTTGGTCTGTTGTTCCTCCTGTCCCGCCACCTGCTAGCCATCCTCCGTTCCGTTCTGTTTATTCTTTTTCCACTTCAAGGTTGGATTTCCATCTCCTCTCCCCACTTTTGGAAAGTGTCCCTAATCACCGGAGAATCTAATTACCACTCCTTCTGAGAGAGCTCTCAGTCTCTGTTATGCTAATGTGGCTATAATTGTGTCGGGCAGGTTTTGGTGGTGGTTTATCTTTCCTCTACCCTCATTCTGCTCCCCCACTCACTTCAAACCGAAGTTTGCAGTTCTTTTTTTTTGTTGTTGTTACTGTGAAGGCCCCTGAGGTCCTCAGCTCCCCCCAACTATGGAAATCACCTTGATTACCCACTCCGGATCCCACAATAGGCCTGCCTCAGGGCAAACAGAAGGAAAAATAAATAGCATTTAGTGGAATTTGTTTTATTTCTTTGGAGATGCAAATCAGAAGTTTCCAGATGAGCTCTGGGAGTATCAGTGTGGGGTGGGAGGAAGTTGGCTCTCGGGATGGGAGCAGAGACTGCGGGGGGTGGGGTGGCACACGGGGTGGACAGGCCCCTCTGCAGCAGAGGTGTGCAGGGTGGGGGCAGGGGAGTGGGAAACAGGCCCAACCCCCAAATCCCAAACCGTTGTATTTGTTATCTTGTCTCTGAGCAGGGGCTGTTGGGAAACTCCTGTCTCTTTCACTGGCAGCCTTGGCCATGGAGTGTGTGCTTCCTGGGACCCATAGGAGGGAACCAGCTCACAGCCCCTGGAATGATCCCCGGGACTGCTTCCTCAGAAGCCATCTGCTGGTGGCCCTCAGTGTCTTTTCCCAAAGTGGGCAGGGGAGGAGGCAGGGAGATGTTGTTTGAGCTTCCATTTTTTTCATTCATTCACTCACCCAACAAACTAGCACCTGCTGTGTGCCATGCAATATTCTGGATGCAAGGACTATAGCAGTGAACAAATGAGACGTGAGCTTCTGACGAGCATATAGACAACACACAAACAGACGGTTGCATCGGATCAGGTGGTGAGGAGTACCAAGAAGAAAAACTAGGATGAAGGAGCTAGGAGGCCATGGGGATAAGGCAGTTTGGAGAAGGTAGTCAGGGAAGGGCTCTGATACAGGCACATTTGGGCAGAGCTCGAAAGTAAGCTGAACGTCCAGGCCTGACCCCACCAGCCACCCAGCTCTTCTGCCTGTTCCAACCCAGGACTGAAAGTGTTTATCCTGGAGTCTGAGAATCTACCCTAAATTTTGTGCACAGCTGATCTCTCCAAGGCCCAGCAATATCCCCGTGAAACGGGGTCTGGAGGGTGAGTTGGTGATCACGTGAGACACCCCGTAAGAGTGAATGGAGGTTCAACGCATGGGCAGTAGGCTCATTTGAAAGACACCTTCCCAGTGCAGACTTTCCAGCCGCTGTGTTGCTTGCAGTAGGGCACAAAATTGACTCCTTGTACGAAGATGTAGTCTGTGTTGCAGCAGAGAAGGCAGTAAGCCCTGGGAGGTAAGGAGCCCAGCAGCCGCACGCCTGGTCTGCATCACTGCAGAGGCCGTGGGAGCAATGATGGAGGGTGCGACCCAGGGGGTTGGGGACCACGGTCTTAAGTCCGGCTCTCACCCTCTGCCTCCCAATTCCCACTTTCTCCCATGAAGAAAGCATGCATCATGGGGGTCACCTTGAATACACATTTGTGCATACATAAAACTCACTTGCAAACGTGGATCCCTTATCCGTAGTAACAGGTAATTTGCATTACATACCTCCAACTGCCTGGGTTACGAGCTCTTTGATGAGAGGGACCAGATTTTTATTATGTTTATCATCACTTTTAATTCCTGGCATTTGGCACATAGTGGGCGATCAGGAAAAGTTTAAAGCTTGACAGACCATCTTTGATTGTCCCTTCCTCTGTGCTGTGACATCGGCCAAAGGCAGGAGAGTATTTGAAACCAGAAATCTTAACTTAGGTCTCTAACCGGCATGACTCAGCAAAGGATTAGGGGATTTGGGGGACGTAATCCTTCACACGTGACTCCTGGGCAACTTTAAGATATTGGAAGCAAGGCCCCTGGCTTCCAAGAAGAGAGCGGATGGCAAGGGGCTTCTCTAAAAAGGAACAAATCCGTCTCTTCCTCACCTCTCATCTGGACCCCAACGCTGGGAGCTAATTGCTATGATTAAAGAAGAATGAGTCAACAATCGTTCCTTTCCACAGGGTTATGTGTGTGTGTGTTTTTTCTTTTTAAGTTGTGGTTATGGAAGTATTTCTGCAAGTCAAGTATTAGCTGAAGCTAAGAGTTTGTGTTCAGCTGGTTGCCATGGTAACCCATCAGCTTCCTTCGCTTCGTTCTCTCCCCCTCCTCCATTATGGAGACTCTTTTTCAAACAGGGAGGGCCAAGATTAGTGAGAGAGAAGGGGCCATTGTCCACGCCGGCCTCAACTGCTCCCGAGCAACGCAGCCCAAAACGTGTTGCTGTAAAGCCCATGTGCCTGTCTAGGCTCAGGCTGGTACATGGACTGATGGGCTCTCTGCTTCAAGGTCACCCCTGCCCCCAGATTCTTGTCGAGCCCCCACCCCACCCTGATAGCCAGGCTGGTGCTGTAGGCACAGCTGTGCCCAGGGACTTAATTACACACTTGAGATTCTGTTCTCTCCAAGACCAGGTATTAGTTTTTAAAATAGAAAGGCGGCAAGGGATTGGAAGAAAGACAGGGGCTGGGGAGAGGCAAAGATGACGAGGAAGAATGACAGACAGAGAGCTGGAAAAAAAAAGCACAATAACCTTTTGACCTTTTGCTATTTTGAGCAAACAGCCCCCAGAGATCACAAGTGGAGTAACAGAAGACAAGGCCTCGGGCTCAGAACCAATGTAGCCTGAGCCCAAACATTTCCCGTTTGTGGCTTACTTGAGGGCACACAGCAGAGGAACCTAAACCACCCCTCCCCCCTGCACTATATATAAAGGGTCCCATGCTTTTCTCTTGATATTTTATGATACAATTACCTGCTTAGAGCAAGGGGACAGATCCAAAGAATCATAGGTTCTGTTTTGACTTGATCGCTGAGTTCCAGGCATGGCTCTCAAGCTATTGATTGAATTAATGAACTCATTTCATCCCTACAGAAAGCCTTTGATGTAGATGCTATTAAAAGCCCCCATTTTAGAGACACCTGGGTGGCTCAGTCGGTGAAGCATTCAACTCTTGATTTGGGCTCAGGTCATGATCTCAAGGTTGCGGGATCTAGCCCTGTGTCAGGCTCCACATTTGCCGAGTGTGGAGACTGCTTGGAATTCTCTCTCTGTCTCCTTCTGGTCCCATGGCCTGCACACACATGCACTCTCTCTCAAAAACGGATAAATGAACTTTAAAAAAATAAGTAAAATCCTCTATTTTATAGAAAGGGAAATAGAGGCACAAAATGGTTAAGGACATGTCCAAGGTCACACAGCAAGCAAGTAGCAGAGCCAAGATTCAGACTCCAGGGTTTATGTTTGTAACCTGTACACTATCGTAGCTACACTATTAGGAGAACTTAGAACTGTCTCACTTTACCCAGACTAAGGAAGGGACTTGCCCAAGGTCACCCAGCTTTTATGAGCCACAGGTACCAGGGCAAGTGCTCAGATAATGATGCCCACCCCTCTGAAAGAAGTCATCCGGGACAAAGCTCTTCACTCCAACCCTGGTTGCCTCCCCCTCCCAAGATTCAGAGTCCTTGGTGCCTTTGAGGTGCCCCTCCCCAGATGCCCCTGCCAGCCAGCCCTGCCTAGGGCTCCCCTCCTGGGCGAAGGGGAGGAGGCTCTGCCCCGCAGTCCCGCAGTCCCGTGAAGAGTGACAGCACCGCCCACCACCCTGTCTCTGCCTAGCTCATCCCCTCAGCCGCCTCCTGGCTCCCAGCTGTCTGTCAGCAGCTGCTGGGGATATAAATAACCAGCCGTTGGCAGAGGCGCCCTGGCAGAGAGGGGCGGGGGCGGGAGGGGGTGGGGGGGACAGAGTGCAGCGGTGACGGGCAGGGAAGAAACTCGGGGGTATCCTCCAGGCTCAGGGCTCGGGGCTCAGATGCTCTGAGCTGCTGCTCGGAGGTGCCAGTCGGGGCCCGACAGGGGACAGGGAATTGGGCTCAGCAGGAAGAGGACTGGAGCAGGCCGGCTCTGACACGCGCCTGAGGCCTTCCTGCCATCCTTCGGGTGCCTGGTGCAGACCGTGGGACCCCATTCCTCCCTCCGGCGCCCCAACGTTGAGGAAGTCTACAGGGGGCTCCTCTCCCCCACTATTTATGAGGTATAAAGATGCTAGTTCCGCAAAAAGAAGAGAGGCCCCCCGAGGCCCGATGAAAGCGCCGAGTGTGGCACAAATCAGAAGTAAGAAGAGGTTTGGGCAAAAGCCGGAGGACAGGAGAGTCATTTAAAATTCAGTGAACATTTATCAGGCCTCGGGCACATGATGGGCGCTTCGTCACATGTCGCCTCATTTTCTTGTCTCTGTGATCCCAGGGCTGGGCGTTCTCTCTATTTCCTAGATAAGGATGCAGGAGGAGTGATAAGGAGAACCGAGGCGAGGCAGTCCTGGAAGGAACTTTCCAGAGCTTCTGGTTCAGTCTCCACATTCTGCTGAAGAGACAGGAAGAAGTTGGTGGCAAACCGAGGGACGTGCAGCAGGGAGTGGCAGGGCAGGCTGGCAGCCATAAGACCCGGAGGCCCCAGCGGCGCGTGCCTCCCTCCCTCAGGCTGTGTGGTTGACAGCCGCTGACACCGCAGGTCACCTGAGGAAAGGCAGGGGCGCGGCTCCTGCTGGGGTAACGTTAGGGGAAGGGGCTCCCCTCTGGAAACATTTAACGGAACTATTCTTTGGCCCGACAATGGCTGCCTTTCGAATATGTCTCAGTAGAGAGCGATGGTTCTTGCACTCTCATGTTCATCAGAACCACCTGGGGAGGGTGTGCTAAAATAGCATGGGGTCGGGGCGCCTGGGTGGCTTAGTCGGTTAAGCTTAGTCCGACTTTCGCTTAGGTCATGGTCTCGCGGTTCGTGGGTTCGGCCCCGCGTCGGGCTCTGTGCTGACTGCCAGCTCAGAGCCTGTTTCGTCTGTGACTCCCTCTCTCTCCGACCCTCCCCTGCTCACGCTGTCTCCCTCTCTCTCTCTCCTAGAAATAAATAAAACATTGAAAAAAAATTAAAATAAAATAAAATAAAATAAAATAGCATGGAGCCCCTCCCTGGAGTTTCTGCATCAGTAGGTGTTTTGTTTATATTTTTGTATTTTCTGTAGACCATGTGGTCTTGACATCTTAAAAACTTTTGTGATTGGGAAGAGAGACCGCCCTCTTGGGACTAAGGATTATTAGAGATAGCAGTGAGTTGGGGAGGGGGGTGAGCATGCCTTTGGTGTGCAAACTAATCCCACACCTCCTCACCTGCTCCCAGACACTCCGGCCCGTGGGGCTCAGTACCTGGCACTCAGGGACGGCCCCTACTGCTTCGAGCTCAACCACAATTATTCAGACTAGCCAGTGGTAACCTGTTTACTCTGCCCTGTCTTGCCTTTTGCTCAGAAACCCAACAAGGATCTCCCCTCGCCCCTGCTCTTCCCGCCTCCTGACAACACTGGTGTAGCCGCCTGTGGCCCTGAACGGTCTGCTTTCTGCTTCTAGAATCTGTGGGTATAATGACCTTGTTTTCCTGAGCTTCTCCTGCAGCTCCTCTGTGGCTACATCCCACCGAGCATCACATAAAAGAACCCAGTGTAAGAGGTGTGGAGTGAGGCCCGAGAATGTGAATTCTAACAAACTCCCAGGTGATGTTTGTTCTGCGGGTCCAGGAACCCCACTTAGAGAACTATTGGTAAAGGTGGCTCCAAAGTAGCCCAAAGGAATGGACACATTTGTGTGGGGGTCAAGGAGCCTCTTGAAAGGAAAAGGATCAAGGCCTTGATCTCTTATTTACTCAGATTCAATAAGTCCTGACTTTGAACATTGCTGGTGAGAATGGACACCAGGGGCCCCCGGGGGAAAGGAGACTCTAGACCGCGCTGTGCAGGGTGTTCCCTGGACTGGCAGCATTAGCGTGCTGTGGGGGCCTGTTAGAAACGCACATTGTTAGGTCCTGTCCGAAACTCGCCCAATCTCTAGAGGCGAGGCCCCAAATCTGTACTCAGGCAAGCTCTGCAGGTGATTCTAGTAGACAGTCAAATTTGGGACACACTGATCTAGACCCTTTGGCCTTCATACTGATGGAGTTTTGGGGTGATGGTGGGGTGGTCCGGAGCCGATGGCCAAGAAAGAATTCTTGAAGTACTAAGATCCTTTGGTGCGAAAAGGTGATTTTGTTAAAGCACTGGGACAGGACCCCTGGGCAGGAAGAGCTGCACTGGGGTCATGACGGGTAACTCATTATATATCCTCAGGTTGGAGGAGATCAAGGATAGAGTAAGTCCCTATGGAATTTTGGAAGCAAGGTTTCCAGGACCTTGAGGGGTAAGCTGTTGCTAAGGAAATGCCATTTATTACCATTTAATAAAACCTCAGTCATGAGACCCTTCAGATGTATGTCGGGGGGAGCTGAAGCTTGGAGCATGATTGCCACATATATCTTGGGGGAGTTGAGATAAAGGAAGTTGACTTACAGAATCCTCAAGTTTGGGATAATGTTAAGCTAAGGTTCTATTTTGCCCCCAGCAAAGTGTGATCCTTGAGGCAGCTGAGCTCCTAGAGGGAAGTCACTCTGCTGGTCTCAAGGACTTGTCCATGGGCTGGAGGGAGTAGAGAATTTAACTTTTCATCTGCCTTAGTTTCCCACATCACCATGGCAGGCACTTAAACCCCTTTCCTTTGCTCTTAGGCAGCCAGGAGTGTCCGAGGAATATCACCTGTATTCCACCTGGGGCGGGGAGGGGAGTGTGCAAGCCTGTGTTTTGTCCTCAGCTTGCCCCAAGCCCCCTCATGGCTACTGGAGTCTAGAACATCTTGGTGGCAGAATGGCTGGTTCTGGTGTAGAGTGTGGCTGTGGCTAGAAACTCTCCCAGACCCAGCTACTTAACTGACAATTTCTGGAGACAATGACTGATCCTGTGAGTAGACATTCATGTGCAGTATGTCTGGGGCCCAAGACTGGAACCCTCTTAGGTGGGTCTCTGCCGGAATCTGATCAGCACACTGTGTGCGACCAATGTTGACCATTGTGTCATTAGTAGGGACAGGAGCTTGGGCTTGTCAGGCCCTCCAGTATCTGCTCGCAGGCCCCTTCCCAGCCCTCAAGTGCTAGGAGGCTTCTAGCAAGTACAGACACAGGAGTTGGGGAAGAAGAGAGGAACACCAAGGAAGAGATACTGGGCTTCTCGCTAAATGGGGCAGATGGATGCTTAAAGGATTAATTTAAGGATCAAAAACATCGGATCTGATTTGTACCCTGAGCTGATAAAGCACATCACACCAGTTATGTTGAGAAAATTTCATATTTTATTCATGCTTCCGATAGAGAGAGTTGGTTACTGGGACTTGCAACAATGAGTTTTAATGGTAACCTGAGGGTGAGGGCTAAGGACGGTGGTCACTGGGAGCATGGTGTGTGGCGCAGCATCTTTACCTTGCCCGCCCTGAAGGATGTCCAAGCAGCTCAGGAGGATTCCCTGAAGGCCTGTGGCAAGGGAGGGTCAAGGAGAAAGAAAGGGAGGGTCTTCTCTGCTACATCTTGTACCCAAGTGCAGCTCCTAGGCCGAAGGTTGCTTCCCACTTTGTGGGAGCCAAGGCTGCTACCCTGGTCTGCAATGCTGTTCTCCACCAGCCCAGACAACAAATGTCCATGCCAGACCTGCCCTCAGAGGCTATTGTTGCTTCTCCAAGCACCCCCTGTTGGACACTATATGTACTTTTGTCAGAGCCCATAGAAGTTCTGCCAAATCCCTGAGGGCAGAGGTCATCCTGCCTTTCCTTCTCTCTAGACACAGCACCCTGCATGGTGAACAAGACAGATGCTACCCAGGTGGAGTTTACACTCGGATGAAACTTTTACGAAGTTATTCAAGTAAAGAATTAAACCTGGATGATGACCTCTAAATGCCTGATACTTAACCAATTAAACTACCAAGACTTTAACACCTAATCTACTTAAGTACCACTCCTGCTCTGAGGAGCTCCCAGTTTGATGGGGGAACCCCGCTCCCACCCCTGGGGCGTTCCAATATGGTAGGGGTGACACATCCCTTGCCCTCAAGAAGTTCCCAGAATGATGGATAAATATACTAGTCATGACACTGCTTTTTTCCGTTGACAGGTCCCTTTCCATGTGGTGGGAAGAGCGGTCCTGGAAGCCCAAGGAGAAATTGCCTTAAAGATCACAGTCCAGAGGAAGAGCCCATGTCCTAAGATCAGGTGTCAGAGAAGGTACTGTGTGGCCTGACTAGGGTCCCCTCCACATCCCCCAGCTTTGGGCAGATGGGGCAGGGTGAAGGAGGGACAGGCTAGTGAGCTGGACCAATCTGCACAGAATGGATTTGCATAGGAAAGAGTTCTGGTACAAGGGTGGGGGTAGGGTAGCAAGTTGTGCTGGACACACAAAGTTACTGCCCCAGGCTGCTGAGGAGGCTGGACCCACACGTCTAGCCCAGAACACAGCCGTGGACACGTACGCCAGAAGCAAGTGCAAATCAATACTCCAGAGTGCACTTAACTGCTGAGGGATCCTGGCACTTGAGGGCAGGTGGAGTTAGGGAAGACTTAGGGGGGTGGTGAATCTTCATGGCGCATTGGAAATCAGAGGCCAACAGGTCTTGGAGGAGCAGAGGAGACTGAGAGCTCCTTTCAGATGCCCCAGGGACAGGGATGGGGTGTGTTGTGGGGGGTACTCAGAAACCTAAGGCTTAATCATTCCCAGGATCCTGGCCCAGGGCCCTTGACCCCTCTGCTCCCAGTTACCACGTGCATCACCACTCCCGTCAGTGGCTGCAACCAGATCTTGGGAACCTACCATCTTAGAAGGACTGAGGAGAAATGCGCACAGCCTTACCCCTTCCAGAGGGACAGATAGGGGAGGGAGATTTAAGTCCCCTGGAGATTAGGAATAATGGGGGGAGGGGAGGGAAATTGAGAAAGACCAAGAGACAGAGACAGAGAGAGGTTTTTAGCCTGTGAAAGGAGCAGAGTATGGGGTGGAGAGAGAACAGGGGCAGCCCTCACTGTTGTCATGGCAACACAGGCAAATCCAACTGTGCCCGTAAACACCAGTGTGTGAGTCTTTTTCTAAACCAAAGCCCCAGGACAGAAAGGAAGGGGGGACAGCAGAGCCTGGGGTATGGGAATCACCCCCAAAGAGCTTGCGCCCAGCATGGCCCAGGGCCCCCCACCAGGAGCAGTAATGGAGGATCCTTTTAGAGCTCACCTCTCCCTTGGAGCAGAGGAAAACCCCGGATGCAAAGGGCCTTGATCTAATAGCAATGAATCTAATGATTATGTACAGTTTGTGCACGGGTACCGGTGGGGCTGTGGGGGGCAGGGGGGTTACCTGTCAGGAGGGCAAGAAGGTGGCACAGCTCTGCCCACATATATCCCACAAAGCTGCAGGAGCTCATTGCCAGGACCAGGACCCTCGTGAGGCCCGGCCCTGCTGAATTCTCCCTGGGATGGGGTGCTGGGCTCCACAGGGATCCCAGGAAGGCAGTTCTCTCCAGCTGACTGGAGGAGGGGTGGTCTGGGAGGGGTCTCCACTGGCCACCAGGGAAGCTGCATTCCCCACCTTGACTCCCTTCCTTTTTATCCTCTGGCTCCCCTGTTGTCTGCTCGACTTCTCTTTTAGCTCTTCTCTTCCTGGCTGCCCTTCCTCTCTGCCCACCCACCATGCTTTTGGCTCCTCTTCCTCTCCCCTTCTCTCTTCCGTCTGCCTCTGGTTCCCCAGGTCCTCCCCCCCACCCCACCTGCCTTCCCTATTTAAATCGATACCAAAGCCAGAGGAGTAGGTGGAAAAATTCGGCGCTGGGGACAGCAGGGAGGAAGGCTTTAGCGGCAGGCTTTTTGCTTTCTGCCACAGTAGAACCACAGCAGACATCCCGAGAGGCATTACCATGGGGATATAGGTCACCCACGCAAACCTGGCACTCACAGCCGGCACCCCAACCCAACGCTCTCCTTCCCTGATGGCAGGAGACAAGGAAGGAGAGGGGGCCACACCCCAGGCCCGTCTGGCATGTCACACTGCAGCTCATTGTGATTCTAGACCCATGGGGAAACTGGAGCTCTCCCAAGTGTGGTTCCTCTTGGGTCCAAACCCCCCAGGAATCCTGGGCCTTCTGCATTTGTTGAAGCCGCCCAAAAGCCCCGCAGATGGAGTCCTGTACTGATGTACCAAGGAAGCAGGGAGGAGGCCGGGGTCCCTGTTCTGGAGAGTTCCCAGAGTGGCTGGAACACACATGCCAGGCCGGTGTGCTGGATGGGCCAAGATCTGGGGCTGGGAGGGAGGACGTGGGTTGGCCCAGATGTGTGGTGTGGACACGCCGGTTGGGAAGACTTTCTCCAGAACTGAAACTAAAGTTCAGAGGCGCCTGGATGGCTCAGTCAGTTAAGCGTGCGACCTTGGCTCAGGTCACGATCTCATGGTTCATGAGTTTGAGCCCTGCATCAGGCTCTGCACTGACAGCTCAGAGCCTGAATCTTGCTTCGAATTCTGTGTCTCCCTCTCTCTCTCTGCCCCTCCTACTTGTACTCTGTCTTTGTCTCAAAAACAAATAAACATAAAAAACCCTAAAGTTTAGTAATAAAGAAGGCCCTTTGATTCCCATTCTGCTTAAGCCATAAACCCACCTGGTGAGATAGGAGCCATTACTAACCGCCCATAAACACAATTCCTGAAGCTTACAGACCCTATCTTTGGAGGAACTACTCACCAAGCCTCTCCCCAACTGGGGTGGCTACGTTAGGCATAGGCTACGTTAGGCATAACGAAGAGTGTCCCCGAGGAACTGTTGGTCCTGGAGGAGCCCGCCCCACACAGTGGATCCAGATTTATATCCAGAGTCACCCAGGTGTCTCCTGGATCCTAGGGTGTGGGCTGTGGGGGTAATGAGTGGGGTTGTCATCCCAAAAGCCTTTACTCCCAGTCTAGGGCCCCCACACTGTGGGGAAACATGGATTCTGAGTGCCCTGAGTGCCTGGGGTTGGGTGTCCAGGATCAATCAATCAATCAACAGCATGTGGAATTGCGTGTGTGTGTGTGTGTGTGTGTGTGTGTGTGTGTGTGTGTGTGTGTGTAAAATGACTGAATGCACACACACAGACAGAGAAGAGAACATTTGTCCAGCAAGCACCAGTTACTGAGCCCGCACACTCAGTGGACTGGAGTACTTGGCTTCCTCCTGGTATTTACCAGTTCACACCTGTGACTCATAGGGTTGTTGTGGTTGTTACCAAATTCTAGACATTCTAGAGCACTCTGGCTTTTCAGAGCTCTCTCTCATCTAATATCTCACTTGCTCCACACAGCAGTTTCATGAGGATCACTTTCCTAAAACTCCCAAGATAAAAAGCTCTAAATTCAGAGAGGTTAAGTGACTTGCCCAAGGTCACACAGCTTATTAGATCTGACAGAGTACTTCTCAGATGTTTCCAGCAGGTCAGCAATGTCTGCTTTTTCAAAAAGAGATGGCACATTGCTTTGTAGCTCATTGGTCAACTTTGGCCTAATACCACCCAGGGAACTCTCCCCTCTGGGTTGGGGCCAGGATGGGATGTGTGGAGGCAGCCGCTCTACAAGATGAGACGATAAGGAACAAACTAAAACCCCTGAAAGAACCCACAAGATTTGTGACCTGCATGTCAATGTCAATGTATGCGCCCACATTCACATTGCCCAGGTGCCCTCTCCCTCAGTGCCCTGGGTGCCCTCTCCCCGAGTAGTGACCTCCTTGCTGCCAGGCCTGCTCCCAGAGCAGAAACCCTGATCTAGAAGAGGGAGAAGCCCTCCTTCCTGCGCTCCAAGCTCTGTGCATGTGGGCAGGATACACACACACAATGACTTGTCACAAGCAAAGAAAACAAACAAATGCAGAGGAATCAGCCAGCTGCGGGAGCTTTACACAGCCATGGGGGTTGGGGGCGGGGATGGAAAGAGCAGAGACGCATCAGCAGGGGTGCTGGGTCCAAACAGCTGTGTTGTGTTCGGGAAGTAACTCTCAGGCTAAGCTCTGGTGGGTACATACGTCCTGAGCCTGCTCCATGTACGGTCTGCAACCGCACTCCTTGGCAGGGATGCTTAGACCCCATAGGCTCTGACCCAAGTCCTGAAGCTCCCTTGGGTCTGGAGCAGGAAGGGGACAGGGCAAGGGACCAGAGTAGAGAGGAGGCGCTTCTGTAGAGGGCTGGGCCCAGAAAGCCAGGCCTGTCCTGGCACAGCCACACAGCTGCACGGGCACCCCTCCTCAGCTCTGTTGGGTCCTTCCATGAAAAGAACTGGCCTCCTGAACCAGCTGGGAGAGAGAAGCCACGGCTGGCACAAAGGGGAAAGCAGAGGACGCATATGTCAGGTCATACTGAACGTATAGCCGGGCCCCTTCTTGCAGCTCTTCCTCCCCGCTGGCCTCATTTGAGATCTTCTGGAGGCTGATTTAAATCAAGCTTAAAAAAAAAAAAAAATCCCTACCTTGTATCCCCTGGTTTATGTTCCCCAGGCTCCAGTTTCCTACTTGTAATTTGGACGGCGCCGAAAAGATATAAACATCTCTCTGTTTGAAGAGCCCCCGAGGAGCCTACAGAAGCTCCCTGGCCGTTCTGCGATCAGGGAAAGTGCTGGAGGTCAGAGATGCCAGCGCTCCCGGCCCCCCTGCCTCAGGCCTGGGGTTGCTGGCAGAGGGTGGGGTGCGGGCCTGCCTGGGAAGAGCAGGGGGAGACGCAGAGGGAGGCTCCTGAGCTTCCCTGCACCATGGCCCTTTCTGCGGTTTACAGCCGGCCACCTAATTTATAAGCTGTTTTTACTGCTGTTGTCAAACAGCCACAAACCAAAGAAATAAAGTAGCCAAAGGAACTATGTCTCCTCTGCCTGGGCCCTCCCAGCCTATCTGCTGGGTCAGGGCCTCTGTCCAAGGAGCTGAGGAGCCCAGGTCTGCTGTGACAGACCCTCTCAAGTGACTCCCTTGGGCTGGCTGCCCTAGGACACCTTGGTGAGAGCTCCCAGGCTCCCTGCAGAGAAATGAGGACAGGCCCCAACCTCACTGCCTCTAGGCTGAGCCTGCGTGGAAGCTGCTCTCCAGCCCTTTATGCAGCTTCCTGGCCAGCAGCGACCTGGTGCCGGGAGGACCGGGCCTGAGGATGATGTTTGGCAGAAAGAAGGGGGTGATAATGTCATCACCCCAGGCCCCTGCTCTCCCCAGGGGACAGTCCAGCCATCGCTTTGCCTGCCCACAGCCCTCAGGGTCCATAACTGATGGCCCCCGGATTAGCACTTGACTGTATGCTGCTGTTCTCCTGTGGGGAATTGTGTCTTCTATGGAATGATGACAGCTTTGGGGCCCCCTTCTTGTCTCTTCTGGGGAGGGTCCGGGGCAGGCAGGTGGCAGATACAGATACATATATGAGAGGAATCGGCATGATTCTGGGAGGGAGTCCGGGTGAGAGCACATGAGGAAGGCAGCTGAGGGGCGGATGTAAGGGATCCCGGGGAGGGAGTTGGCCCCACTCTGGACCCCCCCAATGAACTTCGGGGAGGAAGGCGAGAGGGACATCTGGCTGTTTCTGACAGCCTCTCCTCTTTGGTGGGCCTCAAACACATCAAGTGCTCCGTTAGATGTAGAAGGCCTCAAATGGCCTCTTCCGCAGTAAGAGATGTCAAGGCGTGGCCTCTGGTCAACCACGCACAGGAGATGATATTTATTACTCCTATTTAGAGATGACGAAATAGAGGCTGAGAGTATGCACAAGACTTGCTTAGGTCACATGCCCAGGAAGTGGTGGAGTTGAAATTCACACCAGGTCATATGAGTCTTAACTTTTGTGTCTTTAATCATTCTCCATACTGGAAGTCAGGAAGAAGGATGCCTAAATCCCCTGGTATGTGTGTATATACCTGTGTGCATGTGTGTGCATGCTCATGCTTGCATGTGCATGTGTGTTTGAGTGTGTCAGGGAGGGTGCTTGTTTAACCAATTGGGGGGTGTGGTCCAGTCTGCCCAGCAGCACTCCAAGTGCCCACACCCTCAGACGCTCAGAAGGAGCTGATCCTTCAGAGTGTAAACCTGGTACTCCAAAAAGCAAAGGAGCCCCAAGGAGAACCAGAAGCATCTCCTTTTCCTGACCTTTCCCCACCCCTTCAGTCCCTTTTGAAGATCTGGTCCCAGGGGAAGTAGTGGGTGGGGGCACAGAGCAGTGCTGGATCTAAGTTACTGCCAGGACAGCTTAGATGAAGTCCAACGACTATTGTCACCCAAACTCCCCAGTTACCAAACAGGAGCTGCCAACCCGAAATTAATGTATGGAACTCATTCTCCAAGAAGGGTTGCGTGAAGTACCATGGTGGGCTGTCCATCAGCTCTGCCAATAGCCACTGCAGGGTCTCAAAGTCTTCATCCCCAGAAGGAGGGGCTCTGTCCAGGCAAGTCTAGTCTGTTTCTAAGGAGATGGGAAGAGAGGGGAGATATACTCTTACCTGATTGCTTACCATCCTGGGAGCCCCAGAAGATCAGGATGCAAAAGGTGGGGGAGGATCTAGACGAGCACTAGGGAGATGAACTGTAGAGGTTTGGGAGGGGAGAGAGAGCAGAGGTCTTGCAGTTGTGCACTTGGAAGGGAGTGATGGAGGCTAAAGGAATCAGGCCTTAGAATGGTTCTTTCAGCCCCACCCCACCCCCCATCCTGGACACCCCCAGGGCAGGGAACACTATGTATCCCATGACACTCGTGACCTCAGATCACCAGGAACACATCATGAGTTCAGAGACTCGGCCCCAAAATAAAGCCACAGTATACCTGCAAGTCTTAGGGTAATCGAATTCAGGATCTTCCTTAAACTTGAAGGTGAAGCTGATTAGGCTTAGGATAATCAAATAAACAAAATAAGTTTATAGTCCTACTGCACAGGGTAGATAATCCACTTAGAATACAATACCCCAAGAGGAGGCAGAGGCTGGAAATGCATAGAGCTCCCAGATGAGATTATAATGATTCTGGGAAAATGGCTTCATTGTGGGTTAGAAGAAGAACTAAAGCATTTCAGCTATGCTCCTAATATTGGAGAACGCCCAGAGGATCTGGCCCTTCCAAACCTGTCCTGAGCGTCATGCCCGAGATCACAGGGAGACCAGGGCTGACAATCAGCGGTAACAAAAGCTGCAGCTTCTTTCTTTGTAACAAAAACAAAAACCAGGAAATGAACACTGGTACAATCCACAGACCTTGTGCAGATTTCAAAGGTTTCACGTGCACTCATACACGCACATGCATGTGGTTCTATGCAATTTTATCACATGTGTACAGTCCCATAACCCCCACTATGATCAAGGTATGGAACAAGATCCCTCAGGCTGGCCCTTTATAATCACACTGCACTCTGTTCTCCTTTTTAACCACCCCAAACTCTGGCAACCACTAATGTGTTCTCCATCTGTATAATTTTGTCACTTTGAGAATGTCATATAAATGGAATCATGCAGTATGTGACCTTTTGAAATTGGCTCTTTTCACTCAACAGAATGCCCTTGAGATCCATCCAGACTGCGGCATGTATCGATAGTTCATTCCCTTTTTTTGTTGACGGGTCGTATTTTGGTGGCATGGATGAACCACAGTTTGTCTGATCATTCACCCAGTGAAGGACATTGGGGCTGTTTCTAATTCAGGGCTATTACAAATAAAACTACTACGAGTGCTTATGTACAAGATTTTAAGTGGACACAAGTTTTTATTTTGTTGGGACACATGTCCAGCTAAGGGAGTGCAGGATCACATAGTAAGTATATGCTTAGTTTTTAAGGAACAGCAGTTGGGGGCAAATGGACAGATAGACACAGCCTGGAACAGCAGGCTGGGAAGGGAATGTACGCGTATTTCTCTATAAAGACGAAGGTTGCAGGGGACCCTGCGTGAAATGGTCACAGGCAACTGGAAGGAAATGCTGTCTGAGCACCAAAGCTATTCAAAGCAATCCAGGGAGAACTCAGAAACAAACTGTGAATAGCAGAGTGGTACTGGCCTCCAATAAACCCCTTAACCATGCTAGAAAGATGGATTGACCGGAATGATTTTCAAGCCATCATCACGTGCTGGTAAAAGTCAGGGCCCTGTACACAAAGAGCACAATCAGAGAGCTTAATCGTCCACCAAGGAGTTGTGTGGTCCAGGCGCAGCCTCACCTGACCACAGGGGCCGCCAAGTGGAGGGCCCTGGACCATTCAGTCTCTCTCTCAACAGACATTAGCTGAAGCCCTACTCTGTGCGTAGCACTGTGCTAGGCTTCTGGTTATGCCAAAAAGAAGCTGGTATCTGAACAAGTAGCAAGCATCTGAAGGCGAAACCTAAGTTCTGCAGAACAAGATGCTGTTGAGGGCAGTCCCGGGGCACTAAGAAAATGACCAGGTCCACCAGCTGGAGCTTCTGAAACGGGCAGACTCTAGAACATGTGGCTAAGGAACAATGGCTGACACTCACTGAACACTTTGTCAGGCACCAGTATACTGTGCCAAGCACTAGATCGTAATCTTTTTAATATTTATTTATTTATTTATTTATTTATTTATTTATTTATTTGAGAGTGAGAGACAGAGAGCAAGCAGGGGAGGGGCAGAGAGAGGGAGACACAGGATCCGAAGCAGGCTCCAAGCTCCGAGCTGTCAGTACAGAGCCCGATGGGAGGCTTTAACTCATGAACTTCGAGATCATGACCTGAGCTGAAGTTTAGACGCTCAACTGACTGAGCCACCCAGGCGCCCCTCTAGATAATAATTTCATACTATAAGATTCATGCAACAGATACTTACTGAATTTCCTACTATGTGCCAGAATGACCAAGGAAGACACTGATTTCACAGGATGCGGAGGACAAGAGACAAAAGTGTCCTAGAATAGTCCCAGGCAAACACGATCAATTCTCTTGTGATTTCCTGTGCTAGTTAGCTGGCAATGATTCAGTGATTCTCCAACAGGGAGGGGCAGGGGAGTCTAACCTCCAATCTGGAACTTAAGCAGAGATTGAAAAGCATATTCAAAATGATACCGTAATTATTTGGAAAATAAACATTTCTTTTATTTTTATAGCAAAAACCAGAGTAAGTCGGGCTTTAATAAAATGGTCTCAGAGCACCTACACAGATAATTCTCAAAGAGGGCCAAGTTCTGGGACAAGACACAGCAGAATCTCTGAAGGTGTATGTGCAATTTTTATGCTCATCACAAAGAGAGTTTGAGTGAAAACAAAAACCGACCCTACAGCGCTGTAGCAGGGGGTTACTCTCTTAGCCCTGGTCCTACCCCCTTCTTACACGAAAGACCCTCTCTCAACCAAAGGTAGAAAGCAGGAGTTTTGGAGCATCAGGTGCCTCCTGTCCCATCTTTCTTTGATTAATACTGTCCCTTTCTTCCAAGAAGCCCTCTGTAGATCCCAGGTGGTTCCCCTTTTCTCTAAAGGTTGTCCAAGGAGGGGTGCTTGGGTGGCTTGGTTGGTTAAGCGTCCGAATTTCGCTTAGGTCATGATCTCGCGGTTCGTGGGTTCGAGCCCCGCGTCGGGCTCTGTGCTGACTGCCAGCTCAGAGCCTGGAGCCTGTTTCAGTCTGTGACTCCCTCTCTCTCTGACCCTCCCCTGCTCACGCTGTTTCTCTCTCTCTCTCTCTCTCTCCTAGAAATAAATAAAAAACCAAAACAAAACAAAACAAAAAATACATTTAAAGGTTGTCCAAGGAATAAAGGAGTTCTCGTTCTGGAAACTGACTGGAGTCAGCCATGGCCAAAAAATTCACTGTTAGCGAATTGGTCAGAGGGGCCCCCTGGGGAGTACAGGTCCTGCTCGTCAAGCATTCTCTTCAGGAACTCTGGGGGCACCCGGGTGGCTTAGTCGGTTAAGCGTCCGACTTTTGCTTAGATCATGATCTCGCGGTTCGTGGGTTCGAGCCTCGCGTCGGGCTCTGTGCTGACTGCCAGCTCAGAGCCTGGAGCCTGTTTCAAAGTCTGTATCTCCCTCTCTCTCTTTGGCCCTCCCCTGCTCGTGCTGTCTCTCTCTCTCTCCTAGAAATAAATAAAAATATTTAAAAAAAAAGAAAAAAAGGAACTCTGACAGTTGGAAGGCAGGGAGACCAATAGTGGGAGATGATAGGGTTTCCAACCCGAAGCACCCCCAAACATCAATCTGGCAGCCCCTAGAATGTTGTAAACCTCAATCAGTGGAAAAGGAGCCAGATCAGCTTCTTCTCTTTGTCCTTAAGAAAGAAAAAAAAAAAAAAAGATACATTCCAGATAATTTCACCGTGATGAAAGAGGAAGAACCGCTGAAGTAGCAAAGGAAATAAATTAACGCCATCTCAGCTAAAATCACACACAATTAAAACCTGGATCTGAATGTACTTTCCTGCAGAGAGAGAGCATCTTGAAAATGACATGCATTAGTCATCCACTCCAGCCACCCAACTCAGTGTGTGGGGAGACCAGACCATCTCTGACATTGCAGGGGAGGGAGGGAGGGACAGGGGCTGGGTGCCTGACCCCAGTCCCGAGGCTTCTGTCTTCCCGTCTGGAGGCTGAAAAGTCCACTCCTCTGTGAGCACAGCATCCAGGGTGAGCCCCGGGCTCCTGCCTCACCTGTGTCTGTGATGGGGTTTGGACTGGGAGCTACTTGCGCAGAAGTCCACAGAAGTGGCCCAAGCTCTTGGATTCTCTGCCGCGAGTCCTTGCCTGCAAGGAGCCCAGTATTTCGGGGCCGCCCTCTCAGGCCTCCCCATCAGGAAGATCTGTCCCCCTCAGCTCAGGGATACATGCCTTGAGTTTATGTCCTCAGCTCTCTTCTTCCTCCCACTTCTCTTTTTCCTCTCCTAATTTTCTCCTTCCAGAAAAGAAAAGGAAGCCCCCAGCAAAGGAGAGGAGTTTGTAGTGCCTGAAGAAAAGCACACGGAAAAGTCTTCATGAACCAAAAGGCGCTGGGGTCCCCACACACCGAGGCTGGTGCCCAGTGACAGGCTGTTTGTCATCAACCCCAAGGTGTCAAATGGGATGAAACGGGATTCGTGGCAGAAGGAGCTGTAAGGACAAAATATAAGGATGAACTTTCTGAAAGTGAAAATTCGAATCACTTTGACAAGCGGTGCCTGGGGACCATGGGGTCGCCTTTCCGTGAGAGGCAGGGAGTTACGGAGGGAGAAGGAAACAACAAACTAACAATCAAACAGATCCAGGGGACTTCCGCGAGGGAACCAGGGGCCTCCTCCTCCTCGCTGGGAGTCCGGCCTCCGAGAGCCTCCTAAGGACGAAGTGACACCCAACAGCAAACACTCGTGGCACAGAGTCAGGGGCTCAGGGTCAATTGTCCCCAAGCTGCTAACATGCAGGGCGGCTCCTCGGGACAGGAAAATGGACCAGGCTGACCTCTGCCTGAAGAAAGAACCACTTAATCTCTCTCCAGGGAGCACCCAGACCCAAAATGTACAAAGGTGCCCACTCTCGGGGTCCTGCAAGGGCAAGGTCAGCTCCTGAGAGTGAGTGCTTCCTTTAAATTTGGCACCCGAGGCGCTAGCTTGCCTCATTCTAGTTCTAGAATGCTCTTCAGCCCTCTGCCTTAGCTGTTCGACGTGTTTCTAGACCTGAAGGATACAACAGCCGTTGATGAAGCTACAATCCCAGGGGGTCATCTGGACTCATTAGTTTTTACTGATTCAGTTCTCCCTGAACCCATGGAGGTGAGATGAAAAGGACAAAGTCAGATAGAGCCAAAATCACCCGATCAATAGTGCTGCTTGATCCAGGGAACAACTCAGACACTCACTCCTGCCCTAAGAACTCCTAGGTGGGGACCCCCACCCAGAGGCGAAGGGTGGGGAGGGGCAGGCGGATAGATGAGAGGATTCTGATAAGAGAAGTCAGTCAGGAGCGAGGTCTTCTGCTGGGCACTCTGGGGAAAGAGGACTGAATGCTACAGTTCCTTGGGGGGGGGTTATAATTTAAGTAGGAAGGCGGGATACCCAGTTAAGGTAACTTCTCAGATGAACTGCAAATGATTGCAAATAAACATAAAGTGGCGTAAACCAAGACTATTCCTGCAGAAGGGAAACATAGTGGAGGGGGTGGGGGCGGTCAGAATCAGGAGTGAATGGGGGAAAGCTTCTGGAAGGAGTGGAATTTTCTCCATGGTTTATTAATAGCGTTCTTCAAAGGGCAGTCCTCAGAAGCACTTGGGGAGCTCTAAAAAATGCAGTTCAAGAGCGCCCCACTTCAGCCCTACTAGGTGAGATCCAGGAAATGCGTTTTAATCAGTTCCCCAGGTGGTTTTTGTGCACACACAGCTTCAGAAGCATGAGTTCAGGAAGCAAAAATAAACCCAGGTGGTGGCTGCTGGGACAGACCTTAGGAATGAGTTTTGGAGAGCCCTGTGAGCTCTAAGATCTATGTTGGAATTAGTCCAAATATTGGAAGTAAAACCATAAAGACTTCCTTCTCTGTGAGAAAATAAGAAGGAAAATAGAAGGGTCAGAGACAGTACAAAGAGAAAAGGACAGGATTCCGATACATGGAGCCCCAGTTTCTTTGCCTTGTGAACCATTGCTGAAACGAAATGTTCAGAAATGAATAGAGTCTGATTGGAAAAGAAGACCGTCAACAGAAGTAATGCCAAGTAAAAAGGCTGGATTTGAGTAAATACTCTATTCTTAACATGTGAGATACCCCACGTGTGTCTTATTTGCAGGCTTGGGAATCAATAGCCAAGATTTGATAAAGACCCATGGTAAGAAATGCACTGAATGCCATAACTCAGTACACACATATGTGTACATGAAACTGGGAAAAGTATTAATGAAATACATTCCTTCCTATCCTATTTCATTTTTTAAAACAAGTCTTATTGTAACCTGCTAATGAGTCTCCACATGTAGTTTGAGAGCCACCGAAGTAGATAGGAGGTGGGAAATAAGTGCTTGGAGACAAAGTCTTCTTGAGTTTCAAAAGTTATTTCAAATGTCAAATGAAAATGTGCTGTGCATCCCTGGTGCTAACCTTTCAGAAAACCTAACCATTTTCTGCTCCTGCCTTCAAGTATCTATCTTCTCAAAAATGTACTCCTCCAGAAAGATCATTCCAGATCACCCTCATCCAACTTCAAGCACCCCAAGTTCCCTTAAATGTCCCCCACTCCTGGTGTGTGTGTAGGCGGTCCTTGATGTACAGACGCGTACTTCAAAGTCACTGAGGGGCGCCTGGGTGGCTTAGTCGGTCAAGCGTCCGACTTTCGCTTAGGTCATGATCTCGCTTAAGTTTGTGGGTTTGGGCCCCACGTCGGGCTCTGTGCTGACTGCCAGCTCAGAGCCTGGAGCCTGTTTCAGAGTCTGTGACTCCCTCTCTCTCTGACCCTCCCCTGCTCACGCTGTCTCTCTCTCCTAGAAATAAATAAAACATAAAAAAAAAATAAATCACTGAGGCGTGCCCACAAACGATGCTGCCTGATTGGTCTCTTTTTATTTTTATTTTTATTTTTTTTTAATTTTTTTTATGTTTTATTTTTAAATAAATTTTATTTATTAATTTAATAAATTAATTAATTTAATAAAATTAAATAAAATAAAATAAATCAAAATGCTTCCTGTTTGCAAAATGGCCTCCTCTCCCCACCTAGAACACTCTACCTCTGCCACCTTTCAAAAATTTTTTTTAATGTTTTATTTATTTCTAGGAGAGAGAGAGAGAGAGACACGGCGTGAGCAGGGGAGGGTCAGAGAGAGAGGGAGTCACAGACTGAAACAGGCTCCAGGCTCTGAGCTGGCAGTCAGCACAGAGCCCGACTCAGGGCTCGAACCCACGAACTGCGAGATCATGACCCAAGCGAAAGTCGGACGCTTAACCGACTAAGCCACCCAACCGCCCCAACCTCTGCCACCTTTCATTGCCCTCCCTCATCCCACAAATGAGCAACCCTAAAGGTTAAGCTTCATCAGCTTCCCCGCGAACCTGCTTCTGCTTCCCTCTGCTCACCTTTCACTGTCTCCCAACAGCCAGAACAGGGCTCTGTACTTGCTGAGCCCAAGCAGGGAGCAGTCAGAGAGCAATGGGAGCCTTGGGCTGGGGTGTCTCCAAACAGGGGTCATCCACTGACCTGAATCAGAATCACCCGGAGAGCTTGTCAAAATGCAAATTCCAAGAACTGCCGAATAGGGCCCTGGGGAGGGCCAGGGCTCTGCATTTGTGTACACGCTGTAGGTGAAGCGTAAGCCTAAGGGCCACACTCTCTACCTACTAGGGCCAATGGCGGGGCAACAGTCCTCTGTGACTCCAGAGGCCCCGCCCAGGGTCTCCTGGGGGGCGAGGGGTTGGCTGGGCAGAGGCTGTCCACCCACTGGAGGACCCACTGGAGGAGGTGCCCCACATCCCCAGCCTTCATTCCGAGACTCAGCTCCTCTGCCAGGCTCCTCCTCCACTCCTTGCCGCCCCATGCCACCTTGCTCACGGTCTGACCCCTGCTTTCAGAGCCCAATGAAATGAATTGAGGATCGCTTGCAGAGCGTGTACCCAGCATCCTGCCTAGCGGGGGCTATGCATGGCTAAGCTTAGAGATTAAACTGACAGGGCAAAAGGTCAATAACAGGGCCATTAAATCCTCAGGAGTGATTACCTAAGAGCTCCCAAAAGGCAGAACACTGAGTCCCCATCTTTTCCCAGCAAAGCGTCTGGCTCAGAGGGGCCACCATGGGAGCAGGTTGAGAGAAAAACAGGGGTGCCTGGGTGGCTCAGTCAGTTGAGCGTCGGACTTCGGCTCAGGTCATGATTTCATGGTTCGTGGGTTCAAGCCCTGTGTAGGGCTCTGTGCTGACAGCTAGCTCAGAGCCTGGAGCCTGCTTTGGATTCTGTGTCTCCCTCTCTCTGATCCTCCCCTGCTCACACTCTCAGAAATAAATTTTTTTAAAAAATTAAAGAGAGAGAGGAACTACCATTTACCGAGGTGTGCTCTGTGCCAGACACGTGTAACCCTTGTTACATCTCACAACAGTCCTGTGAGTATGACTTAACACCCTTCTTGCTACCCTCATCTTGAAAAAGTGTCACCAGGTAGCAGTTCAACACTAGGACTTCGCCATCAGATCGCCCCAGGTTTAGCTCTCCACTCTATCACTGCGAGTAATGTAACGTGACACATGTGTTCCCCAACCCCCACCCCCACCCCAATCTCCAGAGTCCTAGGGTTGGTGAAATTTTCAGTGAGCCAATGCACAAATGTGCTTAGCAATCATGGCTTACATGCTGGGATCCAGCAAGTCTCAATTGCTATTATTGAATTAATATTGTTCCACAGGAAAGCATTAGAGCTCAGAGAAGTTAAGCATTTTTCCTGAAGCAGCACAAAGGAAGAGTTTCAAACCTCTGGCTCCAAAACCTGTGCCCTTTCCTCAGTCTCACTGAGTACATGAAACTTAAGGTCAACTCAGGAGAACGTTGCCTCATTCTCTCCTTACTCACCATGTGTCTTACAGGGTCTGTCGCTCAGGACCCAGCCACTCGGCAAACGTTCCTTGCTTTCACCCTATCTATCTTTTTTTTTTTTTAATGTTTATTTATTTTTGAAAGAGACAGAGAGAGAGCATGAATCGGGGAGGGGCAGAGAGAGAGGGGAACAGAGGATGAAGCCGGCTTTGCACTGACAGCAGAAAGCCGGATGCAGGGCTGGAACTCACAAACCTTGAGATCATGACCTGAGCTGAAGTGGGATGCTTAACAGACTGAGCCATCCGAGCATTCCCACCTTACCTATTCTTCAGCAATCAGTTAGTGAGCATCTACTCTAAGGTACTAGTCCTGACGTGATGCTGTGTGGACAGTCTCAGTCCCCCAGAGGCTCATGGTTTGGTTGGGAGCTGAAGCACACGTGACAGATATTTCGGGGGCTGGGGAGGTGGACGCTGGATTGAGCGCTCAGGGCACTGAGAGGATAAGGGGCTGGTAACATCTCCTTCTTTGCATGATCAGCCTGTGAATACACTGACGTCGGCCCTCAAGAGGGTGAGGTGGCCCCACTGAATTGACATAGGGCCCAAACACTCATGCTCAGAAGTCTGGAGTCAGGTTTTCACCTCTTTCACTCAGTGAGTCATTGTCAGAGTTCTGCCAGGTCTTCCTGACAAAAGCCCATGGCACTTACTGTCCATGTTCACGGCTCCCTCCCCACTGCTCCCCAGTGCCTCCTTCCCTGGTCTCCCATTCCCCTGCCTCTTTCATCCCAAATGCCTTGTCCACAGCTACCCCCACTCTGCATGCAGAACTCCGATATGGTGCTACAGCCAGTATGTTTCAAGAACAGGGTTCAAATTCTGCCTGTAGATCTTAAACTCTCTGAGCTTCCATTCTCCTGTCTGTTAAATGGGGTAAGAGCCCACTCAGAGCGGAAAATGAGAGAAATATGTGAAAAGGCTTAGCATCTAATAGTAGCTCTGTAAATTGCCTCTTGCCCCCTATCCTCCACACAATGCATTCTACTCTGCCTGGCTCCACTTTCGTGCCTTTGCTGGTCTCTGTTTTTCCTGCCACTTCAAATCCTGCCCTACCATCCAGACTCACCTGGACTCTCAGCTTGTCGATAAAACCTTCTGTGAATAACCCTCTCCAATAACAGCTTTCTCATTGTGTATTTCTGTGGCGCTTCCATTACCTTGAGATGTTAAAATTTGTTTCATATACCTCCAACTCATCCTTCTAAGTTCTTTGAGACTATTACGCCCCACAGCAGGGGTGGAGGGTGGAGGCATGAGGTGGTTTAGGAGGTATAATGGGAATGAACATGTGCTTATTGGATATATGGAAGGTGAGAACCGCTCTGTGCCCTTCAAGCAGACTTTATAAAAGCCTCCAGGCTTTTTATGGAGTTACCACTGGCTGTGCCCTTGGAAGAGGCAGAACCAGAAAGCTCTGTCGGTGTTCCATGCGGAGCTCAGCTCACGGGAGGCATTGAGCTCAAGCCCTGAATGAAGGAAGACAGACTGGATGGCCGTCACTTCTGGCAGGACTCCTTATACCTTGGGCTCCCCTTCACCCACCCCTCCTACTGTGGGTTCTGGCAGGCTCTGCTCAACACTCATCATAGAGCTGAGCCTGTGTGCATTCTGAGTGATCCAGGCTGAAGGCCCCACCGAGACAAGGGCCATAAGCAGTTGGCTCCAGCAGGAGACCCACTCTCCTAAGCCCTGATTTCGTGGTAGTGATCCTGCTTTCCGAAGGCACCAGGCAGCAGCCCGCACCCACCTTCAGCAGGGATCAGCTCCTGCTCTCCTTTTCCCAGTGCTCATAGCACAGCCAATAGAATGGACATCCCCCGAAGGCCGAGCCCCTGAGCCAACTTGCCAGGTCCTGCCTACCACCTATGTAGACTGACATCCTTCACTTAGGGTCACAACTGGGTCTTCCAGAATGCCAGAGTTGCCCAGCTTTGGAAGGGCGTGAGGACTGGTGGGGTGGGCTGGTAGGCATTTCACTTCATTCTTTAGGATGCTAGCTGCCTTTGCCAGGGAACGAGTTCTAACCCACCCACTGGATTCCTTAGTCTGCTGTTAACTTCCGGAGGGTAGCAAAAAATGCGGTCTCCGGGGCATGCTTTGCCTGTGAGATGCACCTGCCCTCTAAAAGCTGCTGTATTTCCCCTCTGTCCTCCTGGCCGTTGCAAGAGGCTGAGGCAGTACCGGAGGAGCCATCCCTTTCCCCCTCAGATCCGGGTGCCCCGTCCCCTTCTTTCAGTCAAGCCTGGCGTCCAAAAGCACGAGAGGACCACCGGCCCCAGCGACTTCTGGCCCCACCCTACTCCTCGCTCCCGGGTGTGTGTGTGCGCTAGGGAGAGGGGGCCTCTGGCCATTCAGGAGTTAAACTGGCAGCGGGACTGGAAGGGGGTGGCGTGGCTTGCAGACGGGGAGGAGGCGACCGGAGCGGGCCGCGGAGGTTGGGGGAGCGGCGGCGAAGCGGGCGAGCAGGTTGAGCGCGAAGCCGGGAGGAGGGGCGCGCGGAGGGGCCGGGGCGCGCGAGGGCCTGCTCTGTGCACTTGCGGCCGCGCGGCGCGGAGGGAGCGCCCGCCTGTCGCCCGCCAGCCTCGGGCCACGACGCGCAGGGCGGCTCGGAGCCCGGGGCGCGGACGGTGCGGGCGGGGGCGGCGAGGACGGCGATCCTACCCCCGCGCTCGCCGGGCTCGGGCCCAGGACCCAGGACCGCTCCCCGGACAACTCCGCGGCGGGGAAGGCGCCCGCGACCCTGCCCGGCCTGTGCCGCCAGCGGCGGCGGCGCGGAGGGAGGGCGCGCCCCGGCCTTCCCCAGCCCAGCCCGGGCCAAAGCCGGAGCCGTGCGGGGCGCGGCGGCGCGGGCGGCGGACGGCGGTCCCGGGAGCCCGGACGGCAGCCGCGGGTGAGTGTGCGGCCCCGGGTTGAGCCCCGGGCGGCGCGGGGGCCGTCGGCGTGGCGGCGGGGGAGCGCGGGGCCCGGGTCCCCGCCGCCCCCGTTTCCCCGCCGGGCCGGGCGGTGGCTGGGGGAGGGGCGGGCCGCGGGGGACGCCGGCCGCGAGCTGGGGGCTTGGGGAGGGAGGCGGCCGCCGGGGCTGACGGAAGCAGGGCTCGAGAATGTAAAGAAGGCGGCGGATCGCGCGGAGAGCAGCCGAAGCGGCGGGGGAGGGGGCGGCTGGGCCTTAATCCCCCCCACCCCCCGCCCGCGGGGAGGCCCGAGCCGCCCCAAACTGTTGCTGGGCAGAGCGGCGCCCGGCGATGTCGGGGAGCCGAGAGGTGGCAGAGGGGATAGGGAAGCCGGGACAGGGGCGGACTGGCGGGGTGGAAGCTCTCCCGGGCCGCGGGGACTTCCCCTTCCTTGGAGCTCGGTGTCGGTGCGGAGGAACAAGGTGGCCTTGGTGTCTGTTCGAAGTATCTGGAACCAGGAGTCGGGCTTCTTCCGGGCCGGCTGGGGGATCTTGTCCGCAGCCTCGGATGGGACATTTGGGGTGGGGGATGGGCCGGGCTTGGGCCCAGGCTGGGGGCTCTGGGAGTGGGAAGCGGAGACGAAGGACAGCTCTGGGCCCAACCGCAGCACCCAGGAGACAGGAGGGGTTGGCCAGCCACAGGTGGTCCGTCTGCCCTGCAGGCGAAGGGCGGCGCAGGCTCTGGCTGCCCAACCAGCGAGGAGCCGCTCTCTGGGTGGGGGGTTGGGTGGGAGGGTGGGGGGTTGGGTAGGAGGGTGGGGGGCTGACCTCCGTTTAGGGTGAGCTGAGAATCTAAAGAGATGCAGGAGAACTGGGCCCTGGGGGTGGGCCCTGAGGGTGTTGCTGTGCTCCCCCTCTGTCCCTGCTCTTCCTCCCCCACGGAAAGAACAGGAAGGAAAATGCCAGCTGGGCTTGGTGCTCCTTCCTCGGGCAGCCGCAGCTCCCATATGTCGGAGCCGACACAGCTTCTAATTGGGCGACTGGCAGGGTCGGAGGGCGGGTGCCGGACCCAGCGGTTCAGTTGTCAGACATGCGCCGGTCAGTCCCTGTCCTCAGCTCCAGCACCCCAGGTGGTGGGGTCGAGATCCAACAGCCTCCCCCGGTCAGAGGGGTAGAAGTGGCTTCCCAGCAGCTCCGTCACCGTCACCGTCATTGAGATTGGGGTCTTTCCATGCACTCCCAGGCCAACAGCAGACTCCCTCTTCCCTGCCAGCCTGGGATGGGCCCTGGTCCAGCAGCGTCTTCTTCTTCCTGAGTGAGAAAGCCAGGATTCGTTCCCACTGCCCACTGCTTCTTAAAGGTCCCACCAGCAAAGACCACTAGGCATGGGGTGGGCAGGGGCCATGTATAGGGCGCTGATGCCCTCCCCCCCTTGCCTGTGAGCCCTGTTGTTATTAGAAAAAAGTCCGATGTAGGTGGCCTGACCCACTTTCCTGGCTGGCCAGGTGCCCTTGTGTGGGGAGGGCAGAAAGAGGACACAGCTTGGGGTCTGAGCCTTCCAGGCCCTTTTCTTGCCCCTGAGCTGGCTCACACCGAGTCTCCTCCTTCCGGCGTCGGGGGTCCCTCCAGACTGGGATGGGATTCCGGCCTCAGTGCCCTGCCAGGGGCCTGGGGGACACCTGGTATTAGGAGCATCCCCAAATCCCCCTGTCCCCTTGCACAGCCTCAAGGGAAGGAGACAGCAGAGGCGGTGGGAACTCGGGGGTCTGCTGAGATAGCAGGCTTCCTTTGTAACTGTCCACACAGTTGCTCCCCACTTCATCCTTTCTCCCTGTGCCTCCCTCCTCCCTCCTCTTTCTCTCCTCCCATTCACTCTCTTTCGTCCACCTGCATCCTCTCCTTGTTTCCCTTTCTGTCCCCTGCTCTCCGAGACCTCTCCCTCCCTTCCTTCCTGCTCTCTGTCTCCACCTTTGCCCCCCTGCTCTTCTGAAAACTGCAGCGTAAATCACAAGGCAGGCATGTGTGCTCCCCGACATCCTGAAGGTGGGGACACATGCACTGTTGACTTGGCTGTATTCCTTTTGTAGAGGCAGAGCCTGGGCTGGCAGGCCAGGCAGCTGCATTTCCCTGGCAGGGTCCCTGGACCCTGCCATTTGTCCCTCCTAACCCACTCCCCCCATCTTTTTATTTGAAAGAAAAAAAAGGAAATCCATTGCTTTAAAAACTAAAAAAATTCAATAATTTGTTGAGTACCTACTATGTGCCTGGTACTATTTTAAGAGCTGAGGATACAGCAATTAAACAAACCTCTGTATAGGGGCACATGGTGGCTCAGTTAAGTGTCTGACTCTTGGTTTGGGCTCAGGTCATGACCTCATGGTTCGTGAGTTCGAGGCCTGCATCAGGCTCTGCACTGACAGCGTGGAGCCTGCTTGGGATTCTCTCTCTCCTCTCTGCCCCTCCCCTGCTCATGATGTCTCTGTCGCTCTCAAAATAAATAAATACACTTTAAACAAACCTCCATGTCTCGGGGCAGAACTGAACTTGTATTTGGGCTTCCCCACCTGATTAGCTCTGCGTCCACCAGGCTTTTTCAAAGACCCACTGCTTGGGGTGGGGGAAGGACAATTCTAGTGAACTGTCATCATCATCGCAGTGAGTGGGTGACCTCTAGCCTGACAGGCCCATCTCCACAACGTGCCACTTACCACAAAGCTTACAGACCCAGGGTCATCCTGTCATTAAGACATTTCTGATCTGAAAGGCTGGACCCATTCGTATCTCACCATTTATCTGAGAGTTGGAGGAGAAGGCCACTGTTTTAGACTGAGACAGGAGACAGAAACAAACGGGTTATTTGGCACATGCCAAGCACCAGTCCATCAGGACCTTTACGAAAACTATCCCATTCAATGCTCCTGACCTTCGGAGGTCTAGATTATCACCCCCGTCTTCATAGCTAGGGTATTGAGAACCAGAGAGAAGAAACTACTGGCCCCACGTCAAATAGGTCTCTGTTTTGAAATCACTGACTGTCTGCAATTCCTTTGGCCTTTATGATGCCTGTGGCACCTGGTCACTTGCACAGTTATCTGAAGTTACATTGTAACCAAATTTTTCAGAAGCATGCCTCCTCTTCTCAGTTAAGGTGTTAGAATATACAAGGATTCGCTGAGTGGTTGCATGAGTAAGCTGTCTCAAGTGATCAGGCAAGGCTGTTTGGGGGAGTTGGGACCCTGATAGAGGAGGCAAGGACAGTGGGTCTTCCTCATCCCACAGAGATCCGTGACAAGCTGTAGGTAGGCAACGAACCCCCCCTCCACCTGAACTCCCACTCTGCATCCACGTAGAATTGATGGGGAAATTGCTGTTTTCATTCAGGGTCAGGGTGTCAGAGCCTGGTCCACGGCCAGTGTAATGAGTCAATTTCACTGGGTTCTCAGCCTCCTTGGGCAAGCGTGGCCTCTATAAATGCTTCAAGGCCAATAATTGGGGTAGGAGTCTTTCAAGCATGCAAGAGCTGCTGGGAAGAGGAGTGGGGGCAGGGCTGGATGGGTCAGGGTAGGAAGAGTGACCAAGGAACACAAGGGGAGGAGCACAAAGGCAGAAGATAAGAGAAACAAACAAACAAAAAACAGAAGGCAAAAGACAAGACAGCAGCAGACAAGACAGGCCACACTGAGGTGAGAGCGCTAAGAGCGTGGATAAGGGGGGGTGTGCCTTTATCTTACATTTCCCAGAGGGGCTCGCTTTCTCTGACCTGCAGCTCAAAGGCTGGAATATTCACCAAATTAGCCCAAAGCAAGTATTTGCTTGTACAGTCAACCCATCTTTTCTGAGCACCTACTGTGTACCTGTGCTGGGTGCTAGGGACAGAGGCTAATTAGGTGTCACCCCCCCACCCCCACCTGCCTTCCAGGAATTCACAGTTAAGACTGTAGAGTCTGTGGAACCACACAGCTGGGGTTCAAATCCAGGCTTCCCCACTTCCAGCTAGGTGACACTGGACATGTCCTCTAACCTCTCTGCGCCTCGGTTTCCTCATGTATAAACAGGATAATCATAGCACCTACTTCGTAGAGTTGTCATGGTGATTAAATGAATTGGTACGAGTAACGAGTCAGAGCAGGGCCCCGCACAGGAAGTGCTGTGCGCCCAAGTGGGCGGTCGGTCCTAGCAATGATGAAGCCAGCGCTATAATAGAGGGATGGGCAGTTAAAGAGGTGACCATCTCTGCCTGCCGGTCAGGATAAGGTTCTCAAAGGATGTGCTATTTGGGGCAAGGCTGGATTCAACCAGGCACGGGGTGATGGGTCTGAGGACTGCGGTGCCGAGGGCATCTGGGACCCCAGAGACGGGTATGAAAAGGGGTCGTGTTGTATGCGTGTTGCCTCCTATGGAGACCAGAACACCTTGGACCTGTCCCTCCTCAGCCTCTTTGTTTCCAGTGCTCAGAGAGGAGCTTCCAGGGGGACTGGCAAGTTGCCCAGAACAGCCCCATACTTTTCAGCTGAAAACTAGTGGCCTTTGGGGCAAGGGATCGGCCGGGACTGGCCTCAGGACCATGGTCTCTCAGATGTTCTGATGGCCTGAGGGAGCTGCCTTTTAGGAGGTGAGCTGAACCAGGTTCGGTTTAGAATTCTGTTTCTCTCTGTACATTTCTTCCACCCACACCTTCCCTGCTGATCAGCATTTGATGGACTCAGAGTCCTGAGATGAAGCACAGAGCAGGCAGAGGGCTCCTGGGGTGACAGCTGTTTCTCAGCCTCCACCTCCCGTACTGAAATGGCACTGATGACAGCAGCCAGCATTTCCTGAGCACTTACTATGTGCCAGGCACTGTGCCCAGTGCTTTACCTCCCTTGTCCTATCAAATCCTCCAAAACACCCCCACTAGGTAGGTTCTTTTATTATCTCTACTTTATTTAGTTAGTTTTTAAGATGTTTATTTATTTTTGAGAGGGGAGGGAGGGATGGGGGGATGTTTACAGAGGATCCAAAGCGGGCCCTACCCTGAGAGCAGCGAGCCTTGTGTGGGGCTCGAACTCACGATCCACAAGATCATGACCTGAACTGAAGTCAGACGCCCCACCGACTGAGCCACACTGGCGCCCCTGCCTCTAGTTTAAACTCAGGGAAACCAAGACTCAGGTTCATAACTTGCTCAAGGGCAAAGAGCTAAATAAAACAAAGGAGTTCTCTCTGACCTGAGGTCTCCTACTCTTTAACCACTCTCAGAATCCGGTGCCCTTTGGTCCTGGAAGGTTCTCTGGGGCCATCTAGCCCATTCCCCTCCCCTCCTCCCTCCCTACGGCCAGAAGCTCCCAAGTCCTGTCCAAGCTAGGAACTGCCTGTCCCCTTTGGGGGACCTTCAGAGGGGGTCTCCCCTCCTCCTGCCTCCGTAGGCCACAGCTCTTTGAGAGCCAACATTGTTTCCTTCTGCTTCGGCCAAGTGTCTCCAGGGCCACACGGAGCCAGTGGCCTTAGAGAAGGGGGACCCTAAGAACCAGACCTCATGGACATAGTGAGAACCAATATGAGGGTGACTTCCGGGAGATGTGAGGATGGGGTGCAGACCACAGATTAGGTGGAGCGTGGTTTGGAATTAGTGCTCTCGGTGGGGTGTCGCTAAGTAGGGAGGCTCACATGCCTTGGTAGGAACAAGTACCATCACTCATGTTTACAAACATCTCACAAGGCAGGTCCTTCAGGAAGAAAAAACATGTAAGGAGGGACAACGGTGTTAAACAGCCAGCATGGGCCCCCCCAGGAAAAGTGGGTCTGTTTTGCCTGACACTTTCTTTTTAAAGAAGAAAAGGGGAAGAGAGAAGAAAGGCAGGGAAGGTCATGCTCCTCTGTAAAGTGTTCTCAAAGTGAACATCCAAAGGCAGGTGATGAAGTGTCTGTGTTGGGCCTGGGAGGGCAGAGGTGCGATGTCCAGGAGAGAGAGACCCCAGAGGGGCAGCTGGCGGGCAAGCTAGAAATTTTAAAGCTGTGCGTCGAGGAAGGGGGAGCACTTGACCTTGCCTGGCAGCCCCTTGCCGCTCTTCTACTGCTGGACAGACCTCCCGGTGGAATGAAGGTGGCTCACATGGCTTCGGGCCTCTGAACTTCAGAGGGTGCTGCACCAGACTTGTTTCAGGAGTGGAATGCTGGAATCCCACTTCTGGAGGGGGCTTCCAGAATTTTTCTGCCCATCGCCCATCTCTGAGCACAACTGTGCCTGAGCCATCTCAGACACGGGGTGGGGGTGGGGGGGACTGGGGTCTCTTCATTCAGCAAGAGTTCATCGAGCCTCTGTGCCGGGCACTGAGGGTGGAGACAATAGTGTGAACAACCAGAGATCTCTGCCCTTGAGAAGCTTATACTTCATGGTCTGGGGAATAGGGTAAAATGATAGTTTGTTTGAGAGCGGCAAGTGCTGAAAAGAAGGAAGGAAGGAAGGGAGGGAGGGGGGAACGAAGGCAGAGAAGGAGGGAGGGAGGGAGGAAGGAAAGAAGGAAGAAGGGAGGGAGGGAAGAAGGAAGAAGGGAGGGAGGGAAGGAAGGGTAGCAGAATCTGTTAGGAGGAGGAAAGTTTATAGTTCTGTACAGGGCGGCCTGAGGTGACCTTGCTGAAAATGTGAGTAAAGAGGAAGTGGACGCAGATGGGAAGGTCATGCCAGGCAGAGGGAACAGCAGGCGTGGGGCTCAGAGACAGGGCTGTGCCTGGTGGGTTTAAGCGACATTAGGAGGCCAGACCTTGGAGAGCCCTGGAGTTGGGATGAACGGTTTCTCCTTTCCTCAGAGCAAGCTGGGGAAACGGGGGGCCTTTGCAGGGTTTAGGGCAGGGGTGACCTGATCCGATCTTTTAAAACCTGAGCTTTCGGCCATCCTTGTCAGCGTCTCACTGGGTGGCTAGTCAGGAAGTTGTCCAGCCGTCGAAGACAAGCTACACCATTAGAACTTGCCCACCAAGTCCTTTTTTCGTGGGGACTGTCTCCCAGGCAGTGTGGGCTCTGTTGTGGGGGGCGGAGCGGGGGTGGGGGTGGGAAGAATGTAAAGAAACATAAGATGCCTTTTCTGGTAAAGAAACCTACCAGTCAATTGTGGGGGGGGGTGTGTGTGTGCAAAACTTATACTCAAAAGAAATAACGAGGGAATAATACCAGACAGTTATTTAAAACCAAGTGCTAAACTGTGTGATTTAGACTATAAATGTTATCAGAAGTGTGAGCTGTGTGTGGGAGTATATAGGGAACGCTTCCTGCAGGAGGTGCGGCTGCCTTGGACCTGGAAAAGGGGGTGGGCTGTGGCTGCGCAGAGGGGAGGGCTCTCCCGTGGGGAACTTACAGCTGGGGAGGGGGAGGGGGTGAAGGGGGACCAAGCAGGGTGTGGCGCAGCCAGGATAGAAGCCCCCCTGAGGGCAGGCACCTGTCTCTGGTACAGGCCTTTGCCCACCATCCTGGGACAGGAGAGCAGCCACAGGGCTGCACCGCTCTTGCCCTCACCTGTGGGGACCCAGCCTCTGGGTCCTGTGAAGCCCTCCTGCTTTGAGAAGGTCCTGTTTCCAGCTCCCCAGCTGTTTTCATACATCTGCCCTCTCCTGGTCTGTCGCCATCCACCAGCCTCCCCCCGCCCCGGGCCCCCCCATCCCGCCACCCCAGCCCCACGTCCCTCTTGGGCTGGTTCTCTGCGAGTCCCCCGAGCCCCATCTTTCCACCCAGTGTGCAGCTGGCTTCATTTCTCCCTTCCTATCCCTGCCTGGGCTCCTGTTTGATGGGTTATTCCTAGAACATTCCAGTTGGTTTTGCTTAGAATGAACCAGAAGTAAAGTTGAGCCAAAAGGAGCAAACGTTCCCCCATGAAGGGCGTCTGTCCTCCCCCTGGAGACAGGCTGCCTGGGTCCTGGTGGTTTGGGCTCATTGCAATGTGTGCAGAGGGCTTGCTCTGGAGCGGACTGGGATCCGTTGGCAGTGCCCTTGCGCCCCCGAGGCGCACGCAGACCCTCCCCTCCTGGGTGGCAGGACACACGGCAGGAGCCAAGAGCCACATGGGCAAAGCAGTCTGCTCAGCAGTCTTCTCCCCCTTCCCTGGGCCGTGGGCAGCCTGGGCGCGGGAGAGAGCCCGCCAGGGCTGCCCCGGAGGCTCCTGGCACGACCCCCTGGAAGACGCAGTCCTGAGCCGAAGGCTCCTCTCCTTGTGGCTCACAGTTCAGAGGAGCCAGGATCAGTTAGAGCTGGGTTAGAGCCCCTTCCCTAACCCCAGGCCCTTGGACATTTGACTTAACCTCTCTGCGCCTCAGTTTCCTCATCTGTAAATCTGGGCCAATAATGCCCACCTCATGGGGTCGTTAATACCAAGAGCTGAAAACTCTCCTGCACTCAGCTCATCTCGTCCACAGAATGCCGTGGATTACGTATCATTTTCCCCCATTCTGCAGTTGAGGAAACCGAACTGGGAAACATTAAAGTAACACAGCCAGGAGATGTCAGAGCTGGGATTCAGCCCCAAACCTTTCTGACTCCAGAGCCCTGATTCTCAGCCATCACGTTAAATGAGCTAATCTGTGTAAAGTGCCCGCCACAAAGCAGAGGCTCAGTAAATGTGAGTTCCTCTTCTCAATTTCCCCAGCGCTGCTCCTCCAAAGAATAGCTCTCCCTACCATGTCACATTTCTTTTCCAGCAACCCCTGCGACATATGACAGAGGCAACAAGAATGAGCTGTCGGCCTCTACCAAGGGAAAAAATAAGGCTGAGCGAGGGTGAGGAATTTGCATAAAATCCTAAAACACCAGGGTTGTGATTAATGCCCAGAGCACCTTTCTCATAAGAGTTTTGTTGTTTAGCCCCACTGGGCCCCAGGTGGCCAGCAGAGGGTGTCTTGCAGACATAAGAACAGAGGCCGTGCTGCATGGGAGGAGAGTGAGAGGCCACCGTGTCCCCCCAGGGGCAGTCAGAGCCTGTCCTACTTTCAAATGCCGAACTTGATCCCTATGGGCCTGGAAAGGTGCCAGTAGGAAGATTGTAAGACCTACGCTTTCTGAACTCGAGTACTGTTTCCAGAGTTTGTTATAAAAAATCTGGGGACTTCTCTGGATGAAACTAGGAGGAAGACAGACAGTACTGAAGGTCAAGGTGTGGGAAGGAAGGCTGCTGTCTCAACTTTATGACTGTTAGATCAGTATACTTTCTGCACCAGGTGCACTGCCAAGAGACAGAGGTGGGTAATGGGGGACAAAGAAGAATAAGGTCATGGCCTCAGGGAGCTTTCAGTCTGATGGGAGAGCACTGGCATGCATGTGTGGACACGCGTGCACACGCAGTTCCACCTGACCTTACCTGGAAATAAAAACAGAAGCAGAGGACTACAGATAGTCCGACTGTATGGGTGCATATGGAATGGTGGTGGGTTCCCCAAAACATCCCTTGTTTTTTCCTTCCTGGGTACTCCTTTGCTGGTGGACGATGGAGACCTAGGTCTTGGCACCCCCCGGCAGGACAGCCCGAGTGTGCCAACATGCACACTCAGGGGCCAGTCCACAGACCTCCTCTGGACTTCGTCGCAGGGATCCCTGTGGGAGAAAAAGGCATCCAAGTCATAACACTTTAAAGCTGGTGGCACCTGAGAGTCTTCTGCTCATGTGGCTTTCACACATTTATAGACATTGATACATTTTTCTTCAAAACGATTAAAAAGCTGACCCCTGAGCAGGACAGGTTTGAACTTTGTGGGGTCACTTTTACATGGATATTCTTTCCCCAAGAAATATACCAGAAAAATATATATATTGGAAAAACTTTATGTTGTAAATAAATGCGAATTTCTTTTTCACATTGTTTTCATTTTTGACACGTGGCTTCAGGAACATGTAAAACATCTACACATCTCCGGTGTTTTGTGTCATGTGAGGCAGTATTGATACAGGTCCTGACAGATAATTCATCTTATAAACAGATGACATAAACCTACAGCACCAATAAATACAGCACAGCGCTGTAAATGCGTTCTCTCTTCCTTTTGATTTTCTTTATTTAAAATTTTTTTAATGCTCATTTATTTTAGGGGGGGGTGGAGACAGAGAGAGGGAGACACAGAATCCAAAGCAGGCTCCAGGCTCTGAGCTGTCAGCACAGAGCCCGACATGGGGCTCGAACTCACAAAGTGTAAGATCATGATCTGAGTTGAAGTCAGACGCTTAACCGACTGAGCCCCCCCCAGTGCCCCACTTTTGATTTTCTTAAAATTTTCTTTCCTCTGGCTTTATTGTAAGAATGCAGTATGTAATCACAGAACATGCAAAATATGTCTTAATCAGCAGTTTTATGTTAGCAGAAGGGCTTCTCGAAGGTCAGCAGTAGGCTCTTAGCAGTTAAGCTTTTGAGTTTTGGGGAAGTCAAAAGTTATACATGGATTTTTTTAACTGTGCGTGGTGGGGGAGGGAGTGTCAGTGCCTTGAACTCTGTGTCACCCAAGGGTCAATGATATTTATGTGGTTGGCGGGATAATGGTTTCCCAAAGATGTTCACCTATGACTCCCTAGAACCTATGAATATGGTATGTTATGTGGCAAAGGGTCTTAAGGTTGCTTACCAGCTAACCTTCAAATAGAGAGATGACCCTGAATTATTTGGGGAGGTCCAGTGTAGTCAATCATGACAGTCCTTTAAATGACTTCTGCCGTTGTTAGAACTCATTGTTAGAGCATGAGATGTGGTGGACGGGGCAAGACTCCATCTTGAGAGGATGGAAGTGGCCATGAGCCAAGGGATGCGGGCAGCCCCAGAGCTGGCAAAGGCAAGGAAGTGCATCGTCCCTCCAGAGCCTCGGGAAGGAGCACAGGCCCACTGACACCGACTTTAGTCCCGTGAGACTCAATTTGAACTTCTGACTATCTGAACCGTAAGATAATAAATTTGTTGTTTGAAGCCACTAAATTCGTGGTCATATGTTACAGCAGCAACAGGAAGTTGATACGAGGCTGCTGTGGGTGGAGTAAAGCCAGGGGACCAGAGCCCCACGGACTCAGCCTCCTCCTGACCCCATCACCCCAGGGGAACCGCCTCATAACTCGCTGCTCTGGAGAGCTCAGTGGGAAATACCCTGTGTGTGAAACACAATCTGGGTATTTTCCAGACGATGAAACTGAGGCCGGAGAAAAGCGCCCCTGTCAGAGGTCACACTGAGTTAGTGGACCTGCAGAGACGCCATCCAGGGCCCGCTCCTGTCTTGTCAGAATCTTGGGTGCTTACACACAGTCTCTCGTCCTCTCATCCATTTGTGACAAGCGTGTGTGTGTGTGTGTGTGTGTGTGTGTGTGTGTTTACCTGCAAAGACGCGGTGCTGCGCTGAGCCCTGGGCAGAGGCAGAAGCGAGTTCAAGCTCAGGAAGGTCCTGCTGGTCTGCTGGTCCCGCCCTCGGCTCCTCCCTGAGCTCAGCTGCCTCCAAACCCAGGCCTGTCTGCACTGGGTGCTCAGGGCCCTAGGGCCTTCCCCCATGGCCTTGTCACAGGCACCTCCTCAGGGTAGGGGCGCAGCTCTGTGGAGAGAGGGGCCCGGCCCCCTGGCCCCAGGCTCCCCTGCCCTCCTGCAGCCCTGCGACCCGACGCTCTTCAGGGGCGCAGGGCTGGGCCCTGAGGAGGGGGGCCCGAAGCCCGGAATCGGCACCCCCGTAGCATGCCGCCTTCTCCCCTCCCGGCCAGTCCCTGCCAGCTCTCCCCGCAGCACACCTGAGCCAAGGGCCGGCTCGGGCTGCTGCGGCTCTGGTCTCCGTCTCCATGGCAACCCTGCATTCGCCGTTCTGGTTTCTAATGACTTATTGGCATGTGTGGTAATTTGCAGAGCTTGGCAGGCAGCGCTGGGGGAGCTGGCGAGGAGGTGGGGGGCAGCAAGAGGGACGAGGCGGTGGGGCCGGAGTGGGGGGGGTTGGCTGGAGATAGAGGCCCCCTTCCTAGTCCCTGCTGATTAAGACCCGGAGTAAGGGAGCTGCTTCATGTCCGGACCCACCCCCCTCTCAGGAGCCTCCGTTCTCTCCAGGCCCCTGAGAGGGAGACAGATGGACAGACAGATGCAGAGCACAGCTGCTTACCTGTCAGGCAGAGGCAGGCAGGCAGGGGGTGGGGGACAAGAGCCGTGTTCGTCCCTGTGGGTCAAGCCGCTTGTGTTTCCTGACGCTCTCCTGCCTGCTCCCTGGGCCCCATGGCCTCTCTGCCTCGTGGGAAGGGAAACAGGGAAGGTCTGTCCTCAGGACGGGTCCCCGCAGCTCCTCGGCCTCTCCCACAGAGAACCAAGCTGGGCAGCCCCCAATGACATGCTAGCTTGCGTAGGCTGTGGGTGACCCAGCGAAGCAACCAGAGCGGGGGAGCTGAGCGAGGCCTGCCCCACTTCACCGTTTTTCAGCAGAACTTACCCAGCCTCAAAACTACTTCCCCAGGGGAAGGCAGTAGAGAGCCTCCGACCGACCACGTTGCCGCAGCCTCCCTGCAACATTTCTCTGCCTCCCCCTTCGCTTAGTCTCTCTCCATTCTGTTCTGTTTGAACACTGTTAGAGGCAGCCTGGTGTGCCGCAAAGAGCATCGTCTTTAAAGTTGGATACCTCTGGGGGTCCCCTGACGGGCTCAGTCGGTTATGCATCCGACTTCAGCTCAGATCATGATCTTATAGTTTGTGAGTTCGAGCCCCTCGTCGGGCTCTGTGCTGACAGCTCGGAACGTGGAACCTGTTTCGGATTCTGTGTCCCATTCTCTCTCTGCCCCTCCCCCACTTGTGCTCTGTCTCTCAAAAATAAATGTAAAAAAAATTTTTTTTAAGTTTGATACCTCTGGGTTAGGATCCTGTGGCCCCTGCTTCCCAGCTCTATGACCTTGGACATGTTTCTTAACCTCTCTTTGAGACTTGATTTGCTTCTCTGTAAAATGGGGTTAAAATATCCCTCTCACAGGTTGTGAAAAGGAAACCCACTCATACTTGTAAAATGCTCGGCACATAGTAAGTACCAAGAAATACTAAAGATTTTTAAAGGTGATCTTTTATCTACCCAAATAAATAGGAGCAATGAGATCAATAATTTTAAAAATTCCAGTGGGTTCAGTAGGGTTTTCTTTTTTAAATATTTGAGAATAGTCTTCATTTATTCAGTAAATATTTATAGAGCATCTACTGTGTGCAAAGTCCTAGGTCAAGTGCTGGGTCTTTCCTGATATTTTATGATGAGGGTGGAGTGAGGCTGCGTGTACGTTCTCTAAGCATATGGCCTCTGACAGGAGGTAGACGGAGTGGGAGGCCAGGGAGGGAAAGTGGCAGAGGGAGAGTAGGTCAGGATCGGACACGTAAGTGGACCTTCCGTGGATCTCTGAGAAGCGGCGCCCCAAGGGGATGGTGTGAGTTGTGAAGGCTGTTTAAGTCCTGTGCAGTGAGAAGACCCGCCAGCTGACTCCTGAGAAACGGCGGGTCTGTTTTTGGAACTGGAAAGTGGGTGAAGGAGCAGGTGGGTGGCTGCTCCTCTGCTTTCATAAGCCACTGCCAAGGCTCGAGGAGGCCACCAGGGGCCATTCATCTACCAGAGAGAAGAGGGGCAGATGCACCCCCCTCACCTGGACACCTAAGCTGAGCGCCCTCAGCTAATGCTGGGGCGGGGGGGGGGGCGAGGGGAGCGGGCAGGGAGGGGGGAGCTGGGGGACTTGGCTGCCATCTCTGTCAGCAGATGGACTTGTGCCTGCAGCGGGAGTCTGTCTGTTCTTCTGTCAGCCTCCCTGCAGTTCCCTCCAGGACGGAGCAGCAGAGATGCACAAAACGGAACCTCAGACACGGCTGGGGCCCCGGAGGGTGTCTGGCCGGCGCTTCCCCACCTTCTCATTCACCTTACAGCACACGCACACAGTGATGATGGCTCAGGGACTCTGACCCCAGGGCTAAGGGGGGGAGGGGGCACTACCTCAGCATACCCCAAACCCACTCCTGGGCCCCTTAGCAGCAGTTGGGGAGACCTAGTGAAGCCAGTGTCCCTCAGCCTATTTTTACTGATGAGAAGCCTGAGACCCAGGGAGATCACAGAGCATGTTATTCCCAGCAGGGCTACCTATAAATCTCCCAACTTTCTGACCCTGTGCTGTTTCTATGACCTCTTTCTTAAGGCTCCTTCCATGTTCTTTCCTGGAGAACACGCGTCAGATGGCAAGGGAATGGAGTTTCCCTAAGAGACCATGATTCCCCAAATCTCATAAAATCAGGCTGCATCCCCCCACCATCATCACCAGCCACTCTGTTATTTCAGCGAAACCTCTGGCATCCGTCCGTAGACCTCCTCCCCTTTCCGAGTCCATCCGCTGCCCTGGGTGAGACTGTGATTCCATGGGCCGCTCTTACTACCCCCAGACCCATCAGTCCTTTCCGCCTCAGCCCCCAGGCGCCTGCAAATCTGCCGTCACCTAATAGAGCATCCTGCTTGCTGGTCAACACCTCGTCCTGGTCTCCCGGCCTGCCTGTCCAATGACTCGCACACAGCCATTCTGTAGCCCCATTGCGATCTTCGGTGCACCGGCCCCTCTCCTTTCTTGCCATATATAGCCTTCCTCTGCCTTCCCTTCCCTGATTCCAGATACATTCCATATCCCATCATTTTAAGAACCACCCCAATATCCTAAACTCTCTTGACCCTCTGTCTTTTTACTAACCCAGTCTGGCAAAGTCCCAGTCCTGGGTCAGTCACTAGCTACTGCTTTCTGCCTGCATCCAGATAACTCAACCTCTAGAAAAAGGCAGATCAGTCCCTCCAGAAATTCACCGTCACTAACCTACCTTATTCTTCAGAATCACCTGGTGTCCCCACCATATTCCCCTAGTTGTCCCTCTCCTGACTCCCCACCATGCCTGTGTCCCACCTTCTTCCCCAAACCGCTATCTACGCCCTCACTCTCTGCGGAGGACCCCACCTCCCTCTTCCCAGAGAAACACAGGCATCAGGAAGGACCCCTCAGCACGTCACACCAGACCCCTAGACACACCTGCCTCAGCGCCTGTCCTCCTTCCTTCCCTCCTGTGTCAGCAGAGGAGGCCACTTGTCCCCCAAGCTGGCTTCTTGATCCTGTCCTCTGGGCTCCTTGGGAACATCCTTCCCACCAAGCTCAAGCTTCTCCCATCTTCAACACAAAAGCAAAAGCCTTCCTCTCGACCCAGCTCTGCTCCCTGCCCACACATTGCACCTTGCACCTCGGCTCCTTTCTCCTGCCCAGACAGGTCTCCTGGGAGAGTTGAGCGCCCTGGCGCTCCTCTGCTGGTGTCTGCACCGCCCACTTCTCCCCTGCCCTGCTCCAGCCTGGCTCCCTCCCCCGCCCTGCTCTCCAGAGCGCTATACCAGGGAACAGTTTTTAGTTCTCAGAAGCATTTTTCACTCCCTTCTGACACATTCCTTTCCCTTGGCTTCTCCGGCCCCATATTCCTGGCTTTTCTTCTCGCTCCCAAGTCATCTTGCTGACTCATCCTTCCCTTCTCCATCTCTAAACGTTGGCGTTTCCGTCTGGTCTGGTTCAAGGCATTCTCTTCTGACTAGAGACTTGTCCCTAGGCCGTCTCATGAAAGGCTTCTGTTATCAGCCACGTGCAGGTGACAAGCAGGAGTACGCCTCCAGCCTGCATCTTTTCATCTCCGTCGCATCCTTACATCCACCCGCCAAGCTGACGAAGGTGGATGTCCCGAGAAACCTCAGACTTGGCATATGGAAAGACACAGTCTTGAATCTCGTCCTAAATCTCTCACTGCCTTCTCCGCCCCCTGCTGGATTCCCCTCCAGTGTTAGAGAATGGCACCTCCTGCAGCCGGTTGTATACGCTGTTGGGAATCACTGTCCAGCTTCCTTGCACCCCCCCACACCCCCCTGGGGTGACGAGTTCCTCACCAGTGGCTGTCTGATGCCCTGATAGTGCCCAGACCCCACCATGTCTCCTCATCTTCACAGCCTCCACTTCACCCCCACCTGCACCACCGGGGTCACCTTGTGACCTGTATGCCTGCATCTACCCTCACACTTCGAGTCCCATGTCCGAAGGGTGACTGCAGTAACCTTTAAAAGACACAAATCTGATCTGATCACAATTTCCCATACTCTCAAAACACTTCAGTGGTTTCCCAGTCCCCTCTCCTGCTCTGCACCCCACATATTGGCTTCTTCCGGTTCTGGGACTGCTGGCCTCCTTTTTCACCTCTTGACCTTTATGCCTGCTGTTCTGTGGCCCTTAGTCACTCTTTCCACCTCATATTCATTCTCCCTAAATTCTCGTGTTCCTTCAGGTATCAGCCCAAATAGCCCTTCCTTAGAAATCTGCCACAGGGTACCTCGAGACTCTTTGCAGGCCCGCGTTAGACACTCTCATAATGTCCTGTAGGCTTCCGTCACAACATGCATCACATTTTCTAATTATATGATTGAGTGTTTATTAGATAAGCGTCTGTCATTGCCAGTAGACTGTGACGCAAGAGTGCCAAGGCCCTGTCTGTCTAGTTCACCATTGCAGCACCCGTGCCTGGCACACATGAGGCATTCAGAGAACATTTGGTGGGTGAATTCATTAGCAAAGGTCTTTAGATACAAAAAGAGATCTCATGGGAAAAGCCGGAGGGAAATGCTACCCCCTGAGTGAGGCATTGGTAGACCAGATGACCATGGCCTGGACCCTACTCCTCTCTTCCTTTCCCTTCTCTGTCCTTCCCCACTAAAGACTTTGCCTGGACTCGAAAGAGATTTACTCTGATTTTCCAGCCAGAGGTGCAGGCTCCTCTTCACCAATAGTTCTTTTGGCAACAATAGCAACCATCTTTCATCTCTGCACAGTTCTTTACAGCCTATGGAGCTCTTTCACACACGTTGTGGTGTTTGATTTTTCTACGTCTTTTGAGCCCCACTCCAGCTTCCCGTGTGTTATGACCCCTTGTTTCACAGTGGGGGGACCTGTAGCTCAGGAAGATTTGGTGGCTTTCCCACAGTCGGGGCTGATCAGTGAGGAGGTGGACTTGAACCCGGTGTTTGTGGCCCCAGGAAGATTTGGTGGCTTTCCCACAGTCGGGGCTGATCAGTGAGGAGGTGGACTTGAACCCGGTGTTTGTGGCCCCACTTCCATGCTCTCCACACAGGCTTGGAGAAAAGAGGCGGCTGCAGGTTCTGGACTATCCACGGTAGTGGTGCCCAAGAAGTCCACAAAAAGCAAAAACCTACGTGGGGTGGGCAGAAGAGGGTGGGTCTGGAGGGTGGCGTGCAGTCTGGTTTGCAGTAGTCTTACCTCCTGTGTGATCAAGGCCAGTCCTGGTTGGCTTTGCAGTGCCTGTGCCGGGCCTTTCCCTTTCTGAGATAACTTATAGCTCTTCCTTCAGGGCTGGGATAGACTCACAGATCCGGCTCTCCCTGGGGTCCCCCCGAGCAGGAGTGCCCGGGGAAGCCACACTGTAAAGAGCCAGGGTGGTTGAGACTGATGGGGGATGGTCGCTCTTCACCCCTGCCTCCCCAAGGACAAAGTCTGGGCTCTGGAGGCATACATGGCCTCCTTGGCTTGACTTATGCCTGTATTCCAGCTTCTTTTCCTGCTACCGTCTGCCTCCCAAATGCTCAAGTAAGACCAACTGCCCCTGGGTCCATCCTGTGCTGCTCATACAAGTTTTGCTTGGGCCGTTCCTTCTGCCTGGGTGCCCTTCATATTCTCCCCACCTGGCTGACTCTTGCCGTGCTTCCATACTTGGCTCTACTGATATCTTTTCCGAGAAACCTTCCCCACCTAAGCCTGCAGAACCCCTCCCGTATAGTGGGCACACTCAGCATATCCTGCTAAAGATCTCTCTTTGCTGTGTCTTCCTCTTCTGCTGTCCTCCTCAAGGACAGAATTGTGACTGATTCATGTTGGGACTTCAGTGCACTGCGTATCATAGTAACAACAACAATATATAATGAAATCTTGTGATGTGCTAGACGCTGTGTTAAGTGCTTTACATTAACTCGTGGAACCTCAAAAATAGCCTTACGCTATAGGTACTATATCTTATTTAAAAAAAAAAACAACTTTGGGGCACCTGGGTGGCTCAGTCGTTTAAGCATCTAACTTCGACTCAGGTTGTGATCTCAAGGTTCGTGAGTTTGAGCCCCTCATCAAGTGAGCTCAAGCCCTCCTTCAGATGAGCCCCGCTTCTCCCTCTCTGCCTCTTGTGGGATTCTCTCTCTCTCTTTCTTTGCCCCTCGCTATCTTGTGCCCTCTCTCTCTCTCTCTCAAAAAATGAAAATAAAAAATAAAAATTAAAAAAAATGTTTTATTTCAAAATATGTATAGATTCACTAAAACTGCAAAGAAATGTGCAGGCAAGTCCTGAGTACCATTCCTCCAGCCCTTCCCACATTAACACTGTACATAACTAGTGTCAGTATCAAAAGCAGGAAGCTGACATTGATATAATGAGCCCATCCAAATTTCACCGGTCATACATGCATTCATTTGTGTGTGTGTAGCTTTGTGTAAGCACCACCACGATCAAGATTACTTACCTGTACGAGCCTCCTTGGGCCAACATTTATAACCACACCCGCTCACCCCTAACCCCTGGCATCTGTCCCCACCCCATGGTACGATTATGTTATTTCACAAATGTTACCTAAATGGATTTGCACAGTCTATAATCTTTTGCTTTGGGCTTTTTATTTTTCTTTCTTCCCATGTCAGCATAATTTCCCTGAGGTTCATCCAGGTTGTTGCCTGTGTCAAGAGTTTGTTCTTCTTTGCTGTTGAGCAGTATTCTGCACTAGGGCTGTACCATAGTTTAACCATTCATGCGCCGCAGTACATTTTCATTACCCCCTTATTCAGGTGAAAGAATGAATTTGCCCAGGGTCGCGCAACTTGTAAGTGGCACTTAATATATGTTTAGTAATAAGCACCGAATAGATATTTATTGTGTGCAGCTCAGCTCAGTGAGGACACTTCACGTTCTTCTGTGGTGTTTTACACAAAGTAGGTGCTCAAGAGATGCCTGCCAGTGAGGCTCTGCATGAGACGGTGGCTGTATTTACATGGTGCGGCCATGGCTATCTTATCCCTGTACCTCGACATTCACAAGGGAGGACCAGGTCCCTCTCAATGTCTTACATAACTGCACTTTTGGTTTTTCTTGGAATATTAGAAAAGGAAAATTGGGACAATAAAAATGATCATGTACAAGGGTGGCACTTAATTGCCTCAAATGTCCAAAGCCATTGGTTCCAAAATAATGTATGTCATATTTGCATGGTATTTTGCATCTAATTTGCAGGCTGCTCTTTTTAGCACAACGCGGAGAAACCCTTTCAACTCCAGCTTCTTGTCACTGCTGTCCTCTTAGCTGCCCACCCCCTCCCCCTCGGGTCAGGCTCTGCTGCTCTGGGGTCGGGCTGTGCTGGTGCAGCCGCAGACACAGCGGGTTGGATCTTGAACTCGCCCACCCTAAGCTGAAAAGTCTAGCGGGCCATTTTTGCCGCTAGGCGAGGAGCCGCATTATTGCCACTCGGCAGGGGCCTCCAGAGGCTTAATTAAGGACGATTTGTGGAGCTGTTGGAAGTCCTCAGCCTCAGGTGTGGAGAGCCAAATGCCATTAAGTGATTGGAAAGGCACCACAAGTCGGACGGGTCTCGCTCCCGGGCACGGCGCCCGGGAGATGGGCTTGCTTGAGCACCTCTGCCCTCCGTCTGTCGGGAGAGGCGAGGTGACAGAGAGCCAGCCCCAGGCTCCAGCGACATGGTGGAGATAAGCGGGGTCTCCAGGGTGGGACTTTCACGGAGGGTGCTGGGAAATGAGTCCCAGGGCCTCCAGGGGAACCTGGGGTTTTATTCCAAGCAAGGCCTTACCAAGGGCCGCGGGTTAGAGGGGCAGATGAGAAGCATAGGTCCTGCCCTCGAGGAACTGCTTACGGGTTGACCTCCCCTCAAAGCGATTAAGAATAATTAAACGCCAGGCTAAATTGTACAGGCCCTAAAGCTGGTGGTAGCGGGTGGAGACGAGAGGTGGTGTCCCGGAGGAGGCGAGGCCCACGCCCGAGCTGAAGAGTCAGCCTGGGAACGTGCTTCCCAGCGGTGCGAACCCGGCAGCTCCGGTCCGGGAGGAGCTGTTGGTGGAGAGCAAATACAGAGCTGGTGTGAAGTTCACAGAGGGGCATAAAACAAGACTTCGAGTAATTCTGACCTCTCGGCAGGCCATTCGGGACGGCGTCCTCAGACCCCTGGGAACGCCCACTGTGTTGTCCGAGGCACTTCACGGGAAGAGCTGAAGAACGGGCGGATGGTTGGGGGTAGTTGGGGAGGTAGAATGGTCTGCTGGGGGGAAAGGGCAAGTTAGGCGGCGGGGCTGATACTGACACCCAGGTTCTAAGGAATGCGGTGGAGGTTGGGTTCTTTAGGGTACTGAATGGGGAGGAGTTCCCGGTGAGATGATGGCTGGGGTAGAGGTAGAGCTGCTGGGGTGCGGGGCGCAGGGAGACCCGGGGCAGTGAGGAGTGGCGGCCACAGAAGAGTGGGGAAAGGCTGGTCCTAGAGGGAGGGTGGGCGGCAAGTGCTGAAGCACATGAGCCGGGAAGAGAGCTCCCAAAAGGAAGGGTTCTCGCTGTACTGGGTGCTTCTGGCCAGAGCACTGAGCAAACGCGGCTGGATGGAGCATCGCTGGGAGTTGGAGTATCTGCAAGAGGATCTGTGTTTAGAGGGAGTAACTGGCAGAAGGGGCATTTTGATGGTGCTTCTCAAAGGTGTGGCGAGGAGAAGTGAAGGACTAGGTTTCCTGAGGGGGTGAGGGAAGGGGGTGGTTCACAGGGAGGAAACCTCTCTCCCAAGTCAGAGGGAAGCAAGAGAGTGTGGGCAGCGAGGGGGCAGGCAAAGGGGGTCGTGCCCGCCGGGCGCACCGGCCCCACGAGGTGGGCAAGGGCATCTGTGCGGAGCGCGGGGTGCGGAAGGAAGGAAGCAGGCACAGCGAGCAGCAGATGTAGTAGACGAGGGCTCTGCAGAGGGTGCCAGGGCGGCAGCAGGGGTGGAATGAACGGATTGCAGCAGAGAGGGCGGGTGAAGCCGGAATCATGAATCTGTAATAGGGCTGGTCTGTCGGGCTTCCGTACTTCTTCCTGCGATGCTTTAGGAGGAAGGAAATGGGGGCTGAGGGTGGGGGCAGGGAGAACTGAGACAGGGGCCGCTGTGGCCTCAGTTTCCCAGGCTGCCCAGCCTTTCTGCAGAGAGATGCTCTAAGCCTGGCCTCTTCCTGTAAACAACCCAGCGAGGAGGTCCCTTCTCCTCGCCTTGTCACCTGGGGAGCTCTGCCCTTTTCAGAGCTTGAGGCCATTTCTTCTTTGCCTGACTTATCAATGGGCCTGGTGCTAAAAGAGCCCCATTTGCCCTCCACTGCTTTCTCTGTGCTGTTCTCATTTTTCTCCCCTCCTCCATCTTGAGGCCGCAATTTAATAGCCTGCAAGAGGGTCAGACCAGGAAGATGAATGTGGGCCTGCCGGGGGGACCGCCCGGGCCTCTCTGTGAGGGGGATGATGGAAGGCGGGGAACAGAGAATGGATGATCCAAGGAGACAAACAGGCACAAGGAGGGGTTTGCAGGAGAATCCAAACGGTCTTTCCACTCGTGCTTGGGATGTGCTGTGACGGCCTCAGTGCCACCGATCTGCTGCTCTAATTAGGTCTGACTTGGAGAACACTGGTTGCATTTCCCAGAGTAGAGCAGGCAGTGAGGAGAAAGCAGGGCAGGCGAAGAATGATTTCTGGAAGGAAGCCACCATGTGAACAATCCTCAAGTGCAAGCACAAAGCAGAACGGAGGGCGTGATAGCGGGCGCTCTAGGACTTGAGACGCCAGAGCGGTCCAGATGCCGCCAGGTGACCCCAGAACACAGCTTCCTGCCCAGCGTGTTCTTCCCATGCTGTGTGTTGACTCCTCCATGGCCATGCTAATGGGGGAGAATGGCTTGGGCGAATCCCTTAGGAGGAGCGTCAGGGCAGCACTCTGGTATGACATCCTTGTCCCTACCTGTACCTTGCTGACATGCCCCAAGTCCATGGGCTGATGCCTCCGGATGCTCCTTGCTGGAGGAACTAGGAAGACCCCCGGGGGGTGCTGCCCTACCCTCCTGCCCACCTCTAATATTGGGTGATGCTTCCTTGCACGCTTGGTATTGGTTAGATCATGGTCTGTGTGAAGGCTGGAGAGGGCGTCTGAGGCAAAGCACATAAGATTGAAGGAATATCCAGGCTCTGGAAATGATCCATTTGAGGAGACATGGGCTCTGGTTTCAGCTCTGACCTCAGTGTCCTGTGTAATCTTGAGTAGCTCACCAAAGCTTTGGGGCCTTCATGTCCCTGCCGATGTCATCTTTCCATCTCAGTCCCTTGAGAGAGGAGGTTAGTAGAACAAGCTTCCAGTCATCATGAAACCAAGCTGTGCCCTAGGCAGTGGCATCCCCAGTTCCTCCCAGACTTATGACAGGGCTAGACTGTTTCTCCGTGTCCAGACAAGGGACTGTGGCTAATTTGGAGTCATCTGACCTGTGTTTAAGGCCTTCCTCCCAGCTACTTACCAGTTGTTTGGCCGTGAAGTTATTCTTTATCTGAAGGTTAATTTTTTATCCATAAGACTTACACCTAACACCAAGATGTTTGGGAAAATAAGATAACATGTGAGAAAGCCTTGTGCAAATCCTCTAATGTGCTGTCACAGTTTGAGGTTGAGAGGGAGAGGTGGCAGGGGACAGGGAAAGAGTGAGGGCTGGAGTCCTACAGACCAGAGTTCACAGTCTAGCTCTTTGAGAGTCTGTGGCCTTGGATGACTTGGCGAATGTGTCTTAGTCCTGATTTCCCCTTCCATCAGGTGGACTTCCATCAAGTCGGCCCGGGCAGGGAATTAATGTCAGCACCAGATGACATGGTGTTTGTAAAGGGTCAGGCATATAGGAAGTGCTCCCAAAACGTTCCTCCCTTCCCTGTATCTCACCCCTCCCAGGCCTTCCAGTCAAGGTCGACTCAGAAGACATCATCTGCATACATTTCCAGACGTTCAGCCTGTCCTGGCATTTAGCTGTGGAAATGCCACACTGTCCGCACCCTCCCCAGGGTCTCCTCTTTAAGCCCCATGTCTTCAGTCTCGGGCTTCTTCTCTCTGTCAGAGGCCCAGCCCATGGTCTCCACCTCTGCTTGCCCAGCCCAGCAGCAGACTGCCCAGGGGACAGGAGTGCCCGAGAGGGTGCCTCGTCAGAACAATCCTTTTTCCCTGATGAGGGGGCCCACTCCCTGTCCTGATCCTTCTTCGCCTAGCGAGCTGCCCCACACTTCCCACTGCTGCTTTCTCTGTGCTGGAGCGTGGCCAACCTCTAACCCTCCCTGCCAAGGGCTTCTGGGAGTCCTTAGCCACCCAGCCACCCCTCATGGCTCCCAGTAGGATGGCACTTAGGCTACTTACTGGGCACATGTCCAAGCCCCTGTGTAGTCTTGTCTGTGGACCACGTGTCTCAGATGTCACCCTTGGGGAGGGCAGGGATGTTAACAATGCGCGTTCCCAGACAGCACTCCAGACCAACTAAATAGATTCCAGGGCATCCAGAAATCTGCATTTTAAATAAGTCCCCGTGTGATTCTTATGCACAGCAAAATTTGAAAACCATTGGTGTCTTTTTTCTTTCTTTCTCGTTTGTATTGAGGTGGCACTCCTACAGTGAAACACACACATCGTGAAGCGTGCAACTTGATGAATTTGTCCACAGGGCTTGTGATACCCGCCAGGTCACCCCAGCCCAGAGGAAGATGCTGAACCCGTCCAGCCCCCCCGAAGGCTCCCTCATGCGACCTGGAGGGGTGGCCACTATTCAGAGTTCTAGCGACACAGGCTAGTTTCGCTGTTTGTGAATTTCATATGATTGGGGTATTCCGGTTCTTTCAATGTTAGGTCAATACTCCCCACTCTTAAAAGCCCCGAGGCACCTGGGTGGCTCAGTCTGTTAAGTGTCCAACTTTGTCTCAGGTCATGATATCGCAATTCGGGAGTTCGAGCCCTGCATCAGGCTCAGTGCTGACAGTGCAGAGCCTGCAGCCTGCTATGGATTCTGTGTCTCCCTCTCTCTCTGCCCCTCTCCTGCTCATGCTCACACATGCAAGCTCTCTCTCCCTCTCAAAAATAAATAAATTTTTTTTAAAAAGGACCCCAACAACTTATCCTCCATTCCCTGCACTGGCCCTTTCTCTCAAGATAGGCAGGCAGATAGATAGGAACAAATTAAAAAAAAGAGAGAGAAAGGAAGGAAGGAAGGAAGGAAGGAAGGAAGGAAGGAAGGAAGGAAGGAAGTGGATTCTTCTGGGTCCTGACCTTAAACCTCTCTGTCGCAGCTTCCTCTCTGTCCTCGTCTCCTCGAGCCTTGTGGAAGTCACGTTAGGTCACAGCCTTCAAGCATTAGTGCCCCTGGGGGATTGGGGCCGTCACTCTGCTGCGCGGAGGCCCTGGGCCGCCTGTCCCCTGCTGGTCTCTCCATCAGCAGCTGGGACCACTCATTTGTTGTGTGGGGACTGCCAGAGTCCCAGCACATTCCGGATGAAATTGGCCAATTTAAGCTACAAATGAAAAGACAAATGAGATGGAAATTGCACAGAACAAGCCTACTTCTCATCAGTGGGTATCAGTCCTGACATGCTGAGCTGAGCAACCTCTTCAGGCCTTTCCCTGCAGCTGAGGTCAGAAAGGCTTTCCCCGCCTCGGGGAGCCCCAACCCCTTCACACCCAGCCAGGGCCATGCAGAGGAGCAGCCCAGGATGCTTTGAGGGGAAACTAGCGGGGGGTGAGGGGGAGTAGAGGTGGGTAAGAGGGGACAGGCAGAGGACATAAAGCAGATACAGAAACAGGATAGTGCAGAAAGAGGATTCAGTCATTCCAAAAAGAAGGAAAAAAATGTTTGAGCACTTACTATGCGCCAGACCCTGTGGCCTGTGCGGAGTGTTCAGATTACAGAGACAGACAGAGCTTGCCTTAAGGGGCTCCCAGCCTAGGGGAAGGAGAGAGAACAGATGCGAGGAGAAGAGAAAAAGCGAGAAGAGATGGAAGCAAGGGAGGAGGAGCAGCTGGAGGGTACGCAGGACAGCTGATGGGCGCTGAAGAGGAGGAGCTAGAGAGGAGGAGTGAAGGCACCCCCACCCCCACCCCAGACAAGCCAAGGTCATTTCAAGACCAGGGATGTTCTGGAGCCATTGGTGCAAAGTCCTGGACCAGGAAAAGCCAACCATGAGGGAAGCCTGACCAGAAAGACCTCACCAACAGCTGATTGGTTCTTGGTGAAGCGTCGAGGAGTGTGGCTGACGGGATGGTGGTTGGGGGGGGGTGAGCTCACCCATCCAGCGAAACAATAGGTAAAATGTTCAGATGGGGGCGTATTTCCTGTTGTGTAAAGAAGAGTCGAAAACCCAGGAGTTCTCAATCCCTGGAATCTCATGCGTTTTCTGAGCCCAAGCTGTTGCAGAGAGGCAGGGCATACAGATTTGTTTTCATATGGACCCAAGCTAAATACAGTTTTTGTAATAATAATAATAATAATAATGCCAAACACTTACAAAGCCCTTACAATGAGCCAAGCTGTTCTAAGCACTTACCATGTATTAATTCATTTGCATGGTAAGTGTGTGGGGAGAGGGGGAAGATGATGCATTTCAAAGCCAAATACAAATGACTTTTGGACTCTCCCTCCTCCCCACCGCAGCCCGGAGCACACACTGTGAAAGCTGAACACTGTAGAGCTCTGAGCCCACGCTCCCTTGCTTGGGTGATGATGACGCAGAAGTCCTGGGGGGCTAGATTTGGAAGCAGCTCGAGGAGCACTTGAATGAGTCCAGATCGTGGGCCAGACAGGCTCGGCCTCTCCATGTCCTTGTCCTCATCCTCGAAGCTGAAGTGCTCTAAGATGGGCCCCGTGCTAAGTGCTCAGGAAGAGAGGGACCCAGAAGATGGCCTGAGGATGATGGCTGGTGATGAGGGTGAGTGTGGCCCTCTGTCTGCCCATTACCAGAGCCACAATCCACATGCCTCATGCCATTGTGGATGGCACTAAGCCTGATTGTCACTAGGGAATTAGTTTCCATGGTGACAGAGGTACACTAGACCCTTTACATCTCAAGGGATACATCATAGCCCTTCATGGATCCATGAATAGAGACTGCCGTGGAATTTTCCCCATCAAACGCAGCCCAGTAGGACGGGGAACTGCAGTGGGATATGGCTAGCGAGGGCAAAGTCATTGAGCTCAGCTCGCCTGGACATTTCCCTGGACCAGTCTCTCAGCACGTGCCGCTTGGCATCACACACTGCTTTGTATCAGGTGAGGTTTGCTTGTTACAGGAGAAACCACTTTATGATAAACCTGACGATGCCAACTGTCTGCTGCTGTTCAAACCATCCAGCCACGGGGGACTTGGGTTAAAACATGGTAGGCTGAACACATCCATGTTCACTCTGCTGTCACACCAGAGTAAGAGGGAGGGATGGAAAAGCTGCAGCCGCAAGGGCAAGGGAGAGAACAAAGTCACCAGTGCCTATACGGCTTTGGAAGTTGAGATGCTAACTTACTCGGGTTGATAGAGAAAAACCTGGAGACCCTGGAGGAACCGATGAGAAATGGGAAGATTCTTTTTTTTTTTTAATGTGTATTCACTATTTTTGAGAAAGTAAGAGAGAGAGTGTGTGCAAGCCCCTGAGCAGGGGAAGGGCAGAGAGAAAGGGGGACAGAGGATCCGAAGGGCTCCGCGCTGACAGCAGAGACCCCTGTTACGGGGCTTTGAACTCCTGAACCGCGAGGTCATGATCTGAGCCAAAGTCAGACTTAGTGGACGGAGCCACTCAGGTGCCCCAGAAATGGGCAGCTTCTTGGTATAGAACCACAGAAAGGCTCAAACCTTGGTGACATGTGAAAATAGGGTAGGGAGTAGGGCCAACAACAGGAGAATGATCCCCTCCCCCCAAAGTGATTCCTCAGCACGTTTCACTGCAGAACTTTTGTGGAGAGAACTTATTCACCAGAGAGATTGACCCCAACAAGCACCGGCTTGGGGACGTGGGTATAAGTATGGGGGGAGGTGAGGCAATATATTGAAAAATGGAGATTTCGTGGATGTTTGCAAACCAAATGGAGACCCCCCTTGCCCTTTTCCTCCTGTTGCCTTTAGGAATTCTGGTGGCTGGGCATCTGGGGGCTCCACTGAACCCCTCCCCATAGTGACACCAGTCAGCTTTTAAATGCCTTGCTCGTGAATATAAGCCAATGGCCAGAATTTACTAGATTTTTGAGGAAAGCATCTAGTATAAAAAGAAACACAAGCCAAAGTAAAGAGAAAACAACCTGAAGAGGCAAATACTATGCAAGGCACAAAAGAAAATATAAAACCATCAGCACCCTTGACATCCTCAGAGAGAGGAAGATACCCACAGAACACACAAACGACCTCTTTAAAAAATTCAGACATAATTCACATAGCATAAAACTCACCCTTTAATTATTACAACTAAGTGGTTTCTCATCTATTTACCAGGTTGTGCACCCATCACCACAATTCCAGAACATCTTCATCATCCCAAAAAGAAACCTCATAACCATCACTAATTACCTCCCCCTTCTTTCCTCCTCCAGCCCCAGGCAAGCACTAATGTACCTTCTGTCTCTATACTCGGCCTTCCTATTCTAGACGCTTGTTAGTGGAAGCGTACAATATGTGTGCCTTTGTGACTGGCCTCTTTCACTCAGCTTAATGTTTTCAAGGTTCATTCATATTGTAGCAGGTAGTGGGGCTTCCTTCCTTTTTAGGGCTGAATACACACTGCACTATATGGATATTTCACATTCTATTCATTCATTGATCACTGGATGGACATTTGGGGGATTTTTTGTTTTTTAAGGAAAATGCAGAAAACAAGCATGAGCTCTTATAAATTGAACATATGCATTCCACTTCCTTAAATGAAAATGATTACTTTCCAAATTTCAAGGATCCAGGAGGTGCCCAGCACAATTAATGAAAAAAGGCCCTTTGTGTCTTTGTGAGACACATTTCACAATTTCAGAACATCAGGGATAAAGCGACAAGTCTACAACTCTAAAAAGAGACAGGCTCTGAGGTAGCAGCAGACTTCTCAACAGTATCCTGTTGAGATCATGGAAAAATGCCTTCAAACGTGCAAGGGAGAGTTATTTATAATCTAAAATTATATTTCCAGTCAATCTATCAATTCATTGTGGAGAGCAAATAAAGACATTTTCAAACACACACATCTTCAAGGAACATACTTTTTTTTTTAACTTACTTCTTTTTTGAAAGTCACTTAAGGATGTGCCCCGCCAGAAGAGAAAGAGGGCATGAAACCCAGGGAGAGAGATGAACAGTAGGAATACTTACCACCATGGGGAAAAGCAGGAAAAAACATGCACCAACAGAACAGTCGTTAGCGTCAGGAGGTGGAAAAGGATGGTGTAAATTTCCCCCCCGTACGTTTTTCCATATCTCCAGATCCGGGAGTGTCTGTCTGCTCTGGAGGCTGAGAACAGCCCCAGGACAGAGCTGGCAGAGAACAGGTACAGAATCATGCTTCAGGGAATGTATAGAGAGAGGGAGGGAGGAGGGAAAAAGAAAAATAGGAAGGAGAAATCTCCCATCAAATGTAGACCATAAACTGAATGAGACCCGGGGTGGGGATGCCCTCAACATTTTATAGACCTTCTAGCTGGGAAATCAGGTTGGCCAGAGAACAAGGAAGGTGACCAGCCTTGGGCTTCTCTGAGGGCTCCCCAGCCTGGGGCCAGTGGAGCCACTTCTTGGAGTGAATAATCCCCCCAACATGGAACTTCAGAGTTGAGCGGGACTAGCTTTCGTGTGGCCAAGTACTTTTACTGGCCTTATCATAAGAATTAGAAGCCCACTATTCCAGTGTGTGCCCTTGTATATATCTCTTCCCCGCTCTCAGCCCCAGTGTCTTCTGTTAAAAAACAAGGAAGCAAAATGAAGTAGACGTGCAGGTGCCTTCCAGCTCTGACCTGAGGCTCTGCCACAGCCCAGGAAACCGAGGACCAGCTCACTTGGCTTAGGTGCAGAAGCTGCTCAAGGCACAGACCCCTTGGGTGAGGGTACCGCAGCGGGGGGTGGGGGTTGGGGGGCGAGTCTCCACCTCCTTCTATTCATGCCCACAGCTTCGTAAATGGACGCAGGTGCAGGACAGCCTTAGGCCACTTTTTCCCCTGGTGGCAGACACTGGCCTGGGACAGGAAGTGTGCGCCCCGCTGCCTGTATCAGAATCACCTGCTTCGGAATTAGTTCAAGCTGCAGGTTTCTGGGCTCGGGGAGCAGAGGAGTAGGGTGGGTATTTGCATGTTAACAAGTGCTCCGGGTGATCCTTGGGCATGTTAATTTGAAAAATGTTGGATTCAGGGGGCTGGGATTTGGGAGAGGAGGTTCAGTGCTCGTAATCAAAATAACTACCATTTATCCAATACCTACTCCACGTGGGGCACTTTTTGACATCTCTAATCTTTACAACAACCACCCTGTAAAGTAGGTATTATTCTGCTAATTGTACAGAAGAGAAAACTGAGACCCAGAGCAATTAACTTGCCAGGCGTCCCACAGCTAACCAGACAAAGGGCCAAAATTTTTAACTCCGGTCCTTCATTGCCCTTCCACTGCACGAGCCTGGCTCCTTGCCTAGTGCCCCCAACAGGTGACCAGCTGAACTGGGAGGGGTGGGTTCATATAAAGGTGGAGGAGCCATGCTGAGGAGGGGGAGGGGCAGAGGGTACAAGGGGCCCGCTGCCCACCGCTGCCTTCCCCTGTCCCTCTACCTCTCGGGCTCCCAGGTGCTGTTTTGACAGGGCATGAAGTGTCCACAACTTCCATCTTCCCTCCTTCCCAGCCTCCTATTGTCTCCCTAATTAAAGAGTCCTGGAATAATCCCCCCTGCTGGGTGCTGCTGGCAGGGGTCCCAGGGCGTTGGTGCAGCGGTGGCGCCTGGTACCCTAGCATTGGTGGAGACACCTGGGTGCTGATGGAGGCCAGCTGGGGAAGGGGGGCAGAGCAGGGGAGAGAGGAAGCAGCCCCGGGCTGGGACAGGGGAGGCGGAGGTAATGAGTAAGCCCCACATTTAGGATGAAGGAGGTGCCAAGAGTCCTCACCCCTCCACCCCCATCCCCCATTCCCACCCCTGCACCTTAGCCAGAATTGCCCAGTCCCCATTCTAAAGAGTATTCTGAGAGTCTCCATCAGCCCTGTCCCCTGCTCCCGTATCCCACAGCGCCTCCGTCAGGATGCTTTCTCAGCCGGCTCGCCTGAGAAGCCCCCACCTCAGAGCCTTGGACCCGGCTGTCCCCTCTGCCTGACGGTGACCAACCACCTGGCTCGCCTGGGATGCAAGGGGTTTCAGGGGGGATTCAGGATTCAAGTGCTACACCAGGAAATGGGGATGAATTAGCCACCCTGCCCCGCCTCCTCCTCATTCAGGTCTCAGGCCACATGTCCCCTCCCCAAAGAGGCTTCCCTGGCCCCTCAGATGAAAGTGGCACCAAGCCACTCTAACTCCGTATTTAGTGCCAAGACTCGTTTTCTGTTGCTTCCGCAGACTTACCGCACATTTAGCCGCTCAGAACACCGACGTGGTGGCCCACGCTTCTGTAGGTCAGAAGCCCATCTGGGTTGGACTGGCTGGTTTCTCTGCTCCTGGTTTCAAAAGGCCAAAATCAAGGTGTCAACTCTGGAGAGAGTCGGCTTCTGAGTTCTCTCAGGTTGCTGGTGGAGCCCTGTTCCCTGAGGTGTTAGGACTGGGGCCCCTGTTTCCTTGCTGGCTGTCGGCTCCCAGAGGCCTCTATCTGGTCCCCTGTGTGGCTGAGATGCTTGCATGCTTGGGATTCCTTTTCTGCTTCCGCCTGGAGAAAGGTCTCTACTTGTAAGGGCTCGTGTGACTGGATTCATCCCAGCCAGATAATCCAGGACACTGTCCCTAATCTTGAGACAAAATCATGTCTGCGCTACTCCCTTTGCCGGGTTAAGGTTAACAGATTCAGCAGGTTCCAGGGATGAGGGGTGGGCTGATGTCATTTACTTACATGCTGATTCTCTGTTCATTGTCCATCCTCCTCCCTGTCATAAGCTCCATGAGGGAAGGGATTGTGTCTGTTGGTCACTACGGTGTCCCTAACCATCCTTAAACAGTGCCTGGCGCACAATAGGTCACTGCTGTCCATTGAACGAACGAATGTCACAAAGGCTGTTGAATGCTCAGTAGAAATTCAAGCTTATGGCCAAGTCCAAGGAGACTTTCCAGAGCCCACCCGCTGCTGGTCAGACTGCACGCGGTCAGGCAGGGACGTGAAGGCTAGAGCGCCCCCTCCTGGCAGCTGGGCTGGAGCCATGAGCGCAGCCATGTCTTCTGACCCTCAGCTTCTCCCCCTGCCTTGCTCTTCCCTCCTCCCACCCAGCACCCCCAGAGCCTCAGTTTCCCTGCCTGAGGATCCTAACGGGGAGAAGCCTGAGGCTGAGTGGCTGCCCTGAGGCATGGTGAAGAGGTGAAGGAGGAAGTCCAGGAGGAGGCAAAGACTGCTCCGCCTCAGCTGGGTTCAAAGCCAAATCCACCTGGGACTTCAAACAATTAATTTCCCCAATCTACAAAACGATCAGCTTCAGAGGGAAAACAATTAGCCCACTGCAAATTGTAATTGTCATCTCACTCCTGATTTTAATTTGGGCTAATGAGGGCTAAGTGATCCCGGCTTCCTCCTCTTCCCACTGCCCCGTGGCCCTGGGTCCTCACCCGCCAGAGGCATTTAACCCTCAGCTGCCCGCCTTACCCCTGTGGCAGAGGGACACTTGCAGGCTGGCACGGCGCTGTGGCCGGGCTGAGCAGGAGTAGGCAGATGACGGCAGGAGGGAGGGATGAAGAGAGTGCCTCCTCGGGGCCCACAGGGGAGCTGCCTGTTTACAAGGCCCCCAGGCAATCAAAGTTTTATTGAACAGAATTGACTACTGGCTCACTCCTCTGTCACAGCCAGTTAACTCTGGCTGCGCAGTCTCTGGGGACCTGCATCCAGGAGCATCTGGCTGCCTCCCTTGGGCCGGGGCGCCTCTGCCCAGCCTCGCTCTGCCCCATCCTCCTGGCACTCTGTGTAGGGGGGCTGTGATTCTCTGCAGCTCGAGAGGGCTCTCGGGCCCACCATCTGCTGGTCACAGGGGTCGGGTCCGTGACCCCGCCAACTCCTACTGAACAGACTAAGGCCTAGAGAGGGAAGGGACTTGCTCTGGGCCACACAGGGGTCCGTCATGCTTTGTTATTGTTGCTGAATTACGTCCTCTGTCCTAGAACGCTTCTTCCCTCTGTGACCTCAGGGTTGGCACCAGCACAGTGCCCAGTGCACTGCAGAGACAGGAGAGAAGGAAGAATGCCAAGTCCCGAGTCCTAGTCTGTGTTCTTGTACCAGGCCCCTCCCCCCACTTAGCCTCCGCTCAGGTTAGGGGGGTTCGATTCATTCATTCGCGCATCGCTCGTTCATTGCTGCGGGAGTGTGCAGGGAGCCATTCGAGGTCCCGGGTACAGAGACAAGCATTCCTGCCCTCAAGGGCCTCCCAGTCTAGCGGTTCAGCCCTGGGCTCGCCTGCCCTCAGTGGGTGGCTCTTCAGTGACCCCGGATCCCGAGCGGCAGCAGCTGAAGGAACCAACCCTGGCTTCTGGCTTCTGGCTTCTGCCCCAGGCTGTGGGAGCCCCCAGCTCACCCACATCTTTGAGTCGCTGCTGCTTGTAAGTTTGGAGTCAGGAATCCTGAGCTCTCGTCCCGGCTTTCCCACTGACTTGCTGTGTGACCTTCCGCACGTCCCTTCCCGGGCTCTCCGGTCCTGAAGCCAGGGC